>JAEDXY010000030.1:0-522351 GCA_019395295.1 Osmanthus fragrans
CATTAGGGAGAAGTTAGCTTCTGGTAATTTTATTTTGTTTAAAATTGCAATTAATGATGACCCTGCAGATGTTTGAACAAAAGTACTTGCGGTTGGTAGTTCAACAAATGTTTATCAATATTATGGTTAATTGATGTGCAGGCACTGAGCTGGAGTTAGCGGTGATGATGAAATAAGACCACACTAATGATTCATTTTACCGAGAATTTGACAGTGGATTATATTGCATCCAAGGTGAAATTTGTGAGTGATCACAGATCCACTTGACACATAATTATTGCCTTGAGTGTTTTTGGCAATGATTGTTTCTAGTTTGATATAACTGTGGACTATAAGATAAATCCAATGTTGATTAAATCTTGCGTCATTTTTCTATCTTTAATCATGTCACTCTTGACTTTGGATTAGAATTGTGAATTCAAATTGGTTTTTGGCTCTATAATTATATTTGTATTTCACTTGTTTTTGTTTTCATCTAGGACTTGAAAGGTTGGAAAACTATAGAGAGTTAAATAGAGAGAGTTATGTGTGATAGATTATCTCTCCATAAAATTCTTGGTTGCTATTCGGACGGTTTCTCTCTCGTGAAATATCCATTAACATTCCCGTGGACTAGACAGTGCATGATCCCGTTGGCAAAATCTGAGCTCACCACAAATGGACACTTCATTGGTGGGTTGAAGAAGTTATGGTGTCGATTGGTTCAGTTTTTACACATTGAGAGTTTTTGTTTCCGTATCGTAGTTTTAATAATACATTTTACACTACATTTTAAACTCTAGTACAAGCATAATTGTTATGGATTAAACGCAAGTATTTATCGGCATTACTAACAGTCAAATAACATTAACTATCATAAAATTCTCATTAAAATCAATTAAGAACAATCAGCATACTTATCCAATCCAATAATTCTAAGCAGTACTTCTGAGTTTCTGGAATCACGTCTAAATTCTGAATTAAGGTCTACAATTTTAAAAAAAATTATGAAAATGAATATCTTTCGGCAGTAAAGTGGAAATTTATAGAAAATCTATCCGAACCTCCTCGTGATTGTTTTGTCGCATGGATGACTATACACCTCCCACCACGCAAATCTTTTTGTTACACTGCATCTTTGAGGTTTATTTACATCACATTTTTAAATATATTTCTTTATCTACTAAGTTAAATAGTAATATAAAAAGTACATAATAACCACTTAAAAACTCTTTGACCCTTAATGTGTACCACAAGTCACTAAAAACTCCTGTCACTTTTCTCGTCTCTCTCTCTCTTGCTTTCTGTTCATATCTGACCATCTCGTCTCATGATTCTCTTCCTGTCCACTCCGTCTCCTCTCTTTCTCTCGTCTCTCTCTCTCTCTCTCATGTGTTTTACTTATTTTTTTTGAATGATCTTGCTTTATTGATAAATGTACTTCGTATTTTTATTTGAGCCGTTGAATTAGAATTGATTGCTATTATGGGCTTAATTTTGATTTGTTTCGTTTTGTTAGGAGAAATTCGATGCAAAATGATGGAATTTGTATGAAATATGAGCAAAAAATGGACAAAAATGGAGTAATTTAAAGTTTGAGATCCAAATTGTAAACTCTCAAAAGATATTCAGAACCGTAAAGTCGACGATTGGAGGAGTAACTAGGGAGTCCATTAGATAGATAAGAATGGCTAAGGACTGAAAAAATGAGAAAGGATCTAATTGCACATTCGGAAAAAGTTGGAGACCTAAAATTGAAAAGGATCGCGCTCAAACGTTTGCATAAAATCATTCATTCTCTAAAGACACTTGAACAAAAATAATTTAAATTTTGCCCAAAAATCGATTAAGAATAATCAGCGTGGTTTAACCTTTCAAATTCTATGCAATTATTTTATAAATTTTTGGCAAAATCGATCAAAGAATAATTAACAGATGTTACTCCTTTCAAATGTATCAATATATATCTGTTGTGGAACCTACAACTCAAGGGTTCAACTCTTGATTTATATCCTTATTATGTCTACTCGTAAACATGAAAAAACAAAACAAAAAATAAATAGCATTTATATGTTTAAACGAATTGAATCGCCGTGCTTGAGTTAACAGGGAGGGTTTTCTGACTACCCGCGGGGCCAGACCGAGCCCTCACAGTAACGGGGGGTCCCCACCTAATTTTTTTTGCATATTTTATTCCGCCCGGGCCCATCACATGAGAGATATTTGTCTATCCAAGTGGTCGGATTTCCATCTGGGCAAAATAGTTTAAATTCTTAACTATTTCTCAAATAAAATGACGTGTTAATAATTAAAAGTAACTTCAATTAATGAAGCATAAAACATCCAACAGTTACAAAAACTTTTATTTGCTTGTGATCATTGTAATAATTAAAGGGATCCTAGTTTTAAGTAGTCCAAATCTAGATCGCAACTGAAAAGTTTAATCGCAATGAAACAGATATAAATAGCAAGCTCGCATGTAATTTGATGAATAAATTAGACGCGGATGGAAATCAAAAAACAAATTCGTTTTATTATGGCAAAGAGCATGAACTTTGCTAAAATTTCATCAATTGAAGAGTAGAACAAAGTTCTTTATTATGGAAATAACAGAAAATAGGAAACAGAGGAGTTCCTCTACCATAACGTTTTAAAATCCATAAATTGGAAATTATTTAGACACAAACATGAGGATTGGCAATCAGGTAATCAGCACAAGACTTGTAGAGTGCCAGAGTTTGTTCCTGGGCTGCTTTAATATCATCTTCGTTAGGTACAACGTCACCCTTGGAATGATATTCACTGGTGATCTTGAGGACACATCCTCCATCCTTTGAGTCCTCAAATTTCATCTCGTAACATACCTTTTCAAGGTGGTCACCAAGTGCGTCTCCCTCAATCAAAGTGAACTTGCCCACGTAGTTTTCTTTGTCCAGTAAGTCTACCCTGTTCTTCATGTGCTTGAAGTGACCCCCTGTCATATAACGCAGATGCTCATGAGATTAAGTAAAATGTACAAAAACTTAATAAGGTTGACCTTTTAAGATGGATCCCCAAGTCTTTACATTATGTGGTCTAGTGTCGTATAGTAGTTTGGGAAAAAACTGTTTAGTTTTATGCATATGTTCTTTTTTTTTTTTTTTTTTTTATTTGTAACAACTACAAATTTATGACTTGTTTAGTATGGTATATTTGATAACATTTTACACAATAGTACTGCATATATACAAAATATTACGTTCTCGTTCTTTTTTTTTTTTTTTTGCGATTTTAATATTTGGACTAACCCTCAGAGAAGTTTGTCTGGTTAACACTTCCAGCACCCCCATCTCCTTCAATTGTCTTCAATGCTCTTGATGGATGGGGAGACTTTCGGCAAAACATCGTGATTATCGGTGATCAAAGCCTTGAACAGCCTCTTGTGAGAAACATTAGTTTTGAGTTCATGGAAATACTTGGAGATACCCATGTTTACCTTGAATAGTATAACCTATGAAGACGATGAAAAGTTTAGTGAATTACAATAGAGAAGAAGTGAAGAGCTGTGCAGAAAACGGAAGCTGAACATGGTATATATATATAGCGGTGGGTGTTGTGGATAACATCATTTGAATATTATAGCCAAACTGCACCTTAAAATTTAAAATTTTAGCACGCCATTAATTGACAATACATTTTCTGTTTATAATCAATTTATTCTTTTGCAATTTTCCCATGTCTGCTATGAATAACGAAAATATTTTTAATGGGAATGACACGTTGGAGCTTTAATCATCAAATTTGTACAGCTTCTACGTTGTATATCTACTATCTGAGAATTAAATATAATACCACAGCCGGCCTATTTGATTTGAATATATTTGAACATGAGAACTTTCAGCCAGGTCTAGAATTTCTTTTGAAGCTTTTCTTTCTTTTAGATCCCCTCACGAGCCACATCTTTAAATAATAAATGCTCAGCTGAAACAGCTCATGATGGGCTCTAAAGAAATTCTAGACATGGCTGAAGTTCTCATGTTCAAATATATTCAAATCAAATAGGCCGGCTGTGGTATTATATTTGAATCTCAACTAGTAGATATACAATGTAGAAGCTGTACAAATTTGATGATTAAAGCTCGAACGAGTCAGTCCATTAAAAATATTTTTCTTATTCATAGCAGACAGGGAAAACAGCAAAAAGAATAAATTGACTATAAACAGAAAATGTATTGTCAATTATAGCGTGCTAAAATTCTAAATTTTATGTTGTAATTTAGCTATAATATTCAAATGATGTTATCCACAACACCACCGCTATATATATACCATGTTAAGCTTCCGTTTTCTGCACAGCTCTTCACTTCTTCTCTATTATAATTCACTTAACTTTTCATCGTCTTCATAGGTTATACTATTCAAGGTAAACATGGGTGTCTCCAAGTATTTCCATGAACTCAAAACTAATGTTTCTCACAAGAGGCTGTTCAAGGCTTTGACCACTGATAATCACGATGTTTTGCCGAAAGTCTCCCCATCCATCAAGAGCATTGAGACAATTCAAGGAGATGGGGGTGCTGGAAGTGTTAAACAGACAAACTTCTCTGAGGGTTAGTCCAAATATTAAAATCTCAAAAAAAAAAAAAAAATATTACGAGAACATAATATTTTGTATATACGCAGTACTATTGTGTCGAATGTTATCAAATATACCATACTAAACAAGTCATAAGTTTGTAGTTTTTACAAATAAAAACCAAAAATAAAAAAAGAACATATGCATAAAACTAAACATTTTTTTCACATACTATTATACGACACTAGACCAGATAAAACATGTCCGAAGTTTTATTCGTTTTACATAATCATATGAGAATCTGCATTATATGACAGGGGGTCACTTCAAGCACATGAAGACCAGGGTCGACTTACTGGACAAAGAAAACTACGTGGGTAAGTTCACTTTGGTTGAGGGAGACGCACTTGGTGACCACCTTGAAAAGGTATGTTTACGAGATGAAATTCGAGGACTCAAAGGATGGAGGATGTGTCCTCAAGATCACCAGTGATTATCATTCCAAGGGTGATGTTGTACCAAAAGAAGAGGATATCAAAGCAGCCCAGGAACATGCTATGGGACTCTACAAGTCTTGTGCTGATTACCTGATTGCCAATCCTCATGTTTGTGTCTAAATAATTTCCAATTTTGGATCTTAAAACGTAAAGGAACTCCTGTGTTTTCCTATTTTCTGTATTTCCATAATAAAGAACTTTGTTCTACTCTTCCATTGAAGTTTGTTCTAATCCAACTGTCATCAAAATTTACGGTACAACATTAAGATGAAATTTTAGCAAAGTTCAGGTCTTTGCCATAATAAAACGAATTTGTTTGTTTATTTCCATACGCGTCTATTTATTCTTCTTTCATGTGGAATTTTCAATGAATAGTACCAAATATCATCAAATTACACGCGAGCTTGCTTTTTATCTGTTTCATTGCGCGTAAATTTCAGTTGCAAAGAAATTTTATCCAGATTTGGACTACTTAAAGCTAAGATCCCTTTAATTATTACCTCATCCAAGAAACGAATAACGACAGAAAAAGCTGTGGAATAATAATAATAATAATAAATTTAAAGTTATTTTTACTTCATTTAGAATAAGTAACTTCCTCCATTTGAAAATTTTACAAATAAGAATAGTAATGAGTCTCATCAAATGTCATGACAATAAATGAGGAATTGTTATAAATGTGATTGAAATTAATGTTTAAAAAATGTTAAACCAATAGGGCTTTGGACAGGCACGGTTGACACATGTCCCCCTTGTCAACAGTGTCTGTCCAAATGGAGGCTTAATTACTTATTATTTAGAAGTAAATTATATAAGTATAAAAAGTTTTATGCTCAGCCAAACATAAATAATAGAAACCGCACTACACCAAAAAAGAGCTTTCGCAACATGTAAAATGCAACATTCATTAATAAATGTTGCTAAAAAGATCTATTGCAACATTATAATAAGTGAGTGTTGCCATTGGTATTAATAATTGAGTTTTGACAACATTTTTCAAGTGAATGTTGCTAATGTAGCCTTTTTGTAACGTTTATCTATTGTTGCAAAAAATTGGGTTTTCGCAACATTTATCAAACGTTACGAAAAGGTCTATCTTTTACAATCAAACGTTGTAAAAGATAGACCTTTTCGCAACGTTTATCAAACATTGTAAAAGATAGACCTTTTCGCAACGTTTGATAAACGTTGCGAAAGGCCCAAATATTTTTTTTTAATATGAAATAAAAGGAAAATTGGATTTCATTTTTCATTAATTCTTTCCTTTCCTCTCCTCCTTTGCTCGACAAGCCCTAGAAGGACAAGCGTTTTTCCCCCTCTTAATCTCCATCGACGACACAGGTGTTTCTCCTGCTTCCCTCTCGATTCATATTTCATTGTGTAGTGTCTCCCCAACGCTTCCACCACTCCACCTCTACCACAATCAGTGAACAACCCAGCTAAAACCCTTCCGTCTCAACCAAGTTCACGGATTCTCCCCTTTTCTTGTCAATCGTGTTCACAGCTAAATCCCTAAGCTTGATTCAAATCTCTTCAAATCTCCACCGCCTCAATTTTCTCCTAATTTAATTAATTTTCGTGGGCAATCGCCCCACTTCGTAAGGTTCTGATCAGCGTCACTCGAAGCCTACTGAAGCCATTCATGTCCATGGTACCATTTTGTCTCTCTTCCTCTTAATGGATATTTACGGGAAGTACGAGCATCAACCCAGTTACGAGTCCGATTCTTGCTCCCCATCTGAACACCTCCGCCACCAGAAATCCATCGTGAAGTCACAGCGTAATGCCCTGTTAATCGCATCTTCTCTTGGTATTGAAGTATTAATTTCTCAACGTGTTGCTTTGCCGCTTGTAAATTCAGCATGTTCTCTTTGTTAGCTTGCTATAGGCTTTGATATGTATTGTTTATTAAATATCTATTCAGGTAGTTGGATCTGTAAATGGGAGATTTCGATTTCAAAATAAAAATGTTTTAATTTACTGATGTTGTGGTTATTACTTCTGTTTCTAGGGTCGCTCATTAAGCATCAACTTGTAACTCATCTAACACTTGGTATTGCTTTGCGAGCTGTTCTGGATGGATTGCGAAAACCTACAGATTCAAAAATTTGTCCTTTTTCCCTTGTGATGTTTTTTACTTTTCATATATTTATCGTTTCTTTTTTAACAGTGATGTTTGACATGCTTTTTGTATCATCATCTCACACGCTCTCTCCATATATATTCTCTCTTGAGGATCACTATAAGCAGCTGACAGACAAAGAACGGGCTGAAACTAAGGAGCGGCTGGATCCAGGTGTCAGGTTTGTGTTACCAAATTTATATATATTGAAATTCTATGATATGCTGTCATAGTTATTTTGCGCCATCCGTTCGTCTGTTGCTCGAATCATGTTGAACTAATTTGCTTCCTCTCCTGAGCCCAACATAAAACTTGTTGATTTGCTTGTCAAGATCGATATTTTGTTCATTGTAGCTTGCACAAGTAATCTCATCGCTTCTTTAACCCGCTTTGCTCATGACTAAGTCGTAAGACCTTCTTCAACAATCAACGGATCATTTCCCAAACTTGTCTTCGATGCATTTGTTCATGGGTCACATCAACAAACGTGTGTGACCATACTTTTACTAGATGTTTATATAACCAATGTAACGGGCATCTATTAACTGATTAACAAAAATAGCATACACAACGGTGAAGGGAAAAATTGGTTTTTCAAAGGGTCTTAAAAAGTTCAAAGACAACTGTTATAATTGCAACAATGTGGGATATCGGTCTAGGGATTGTCAAAAGTCTAAAAAATGTCAAGGGACAAAATGTTCAGCAAAAAATAAACAGAATATGACAACATTTCTGATAAGGTGCAAGGCATAAATCATTTTCGTTTGTTTCTGAATCTAATTTAGTTGGGAACACTAAAGAATGGTGGGTAGATACTGAGACTACTCATCACATATGTGCAAACCATTGGATGTTCTCTATCTATAAGGAGATTGTGATGTACAACTCTATAGTTGAAGCTTTTCATCTTCCAAAGTTGAACCTGGAAAGATAATGCTGAAAATGATAAGTGGAAAGGAGTATATATTTAATGATGTTCTTCACGTGCTTGAGATTCATAAGAATTTAGTATCTGATTGCAATAACAAATTTAAGTTAATCTTTGCATCCGAAAAAATTGTCCTTACTAAAAACTACTAAAAACTATATGTTTGTAGGAAAGAACTACTATAAAGAGAGACTCTAAATTTAATGACTATTGCACCTCAAGTTATTAATAAAATTACTTCTACTATGTTGGAGTCATTTATCATTTGTAATGAAACCAAATGATATACGAATTTTAATACTTTGCTAGATTAATCAATTTGATTTATTATATCAAAGTTCATTTAGATCTTTATCATAAATACAATATATATGTGGAAGCCAAAATGACTCAATAACCCTTTCGGTCTATCGAAATAAGTAACGAACCCCTAAATTTAATTCTCACCGATATATGTGATTTAAAAGTTTGATCAAGATGCAATAAAAAGTTCTTTCTCACTTTCATCAATGATTGCACTTGATATTGATTTGTGCATTTACTCAAAAGTAAAGACGAGGCAATCGAAGTGTTCAAATACTATAAATTAGAGATTGAGAATTAACTTAGCAAAAATACAAAGGTAATAGAAAGTGATAGAGGCGGTGAATATGATTCTCATTTGGATAATTCAATTTAGAACATGGAATTATTCACCAAACAACCATTCCTTATCCTCCTAATTTGAATGGTATCATTTAATGCAAAAATTGAAAATAAAAGGAAATGATGAATGCTATGTCCATAAGTTCGGGATTGCCGCGAAAAATTGTGGAGAAAGCTTTACTCCAATTATATTCTCAACAAATTGTAATATCAAAAATGCACAAGATACTTGATGAATTATGGAAATCATAACCCTAACTATAAAACACTTAAGGGTATGGAATGTTTGGCTAAAATAGCGGTTCCTAAATCATTGATTGTTTATTCATTGGTTATGCCTGTCATAGTCATACGTACAAATTTATTGTACATAAATATGAAATTTATGATGTTGAAAAGTTAATTTGACACAAATATGTCAAATTAACCAATAAAAAATAACACGTCGCTTATTTATTGTCTTTAGTTGAATAAGGCTAAATACAATTTAAACCTTAAGTTAAACAATCACAAACATCAGTAAAGTAAATAATACCCAATATAATGATAAAGGAAAACCATTAAAGAATTCTTTACAGGAATCAAAAACCTCCGAGTAAACCTTGCTAAAATGATCCACTAGAAAAGTTAACTTAAAATTTATCCAGACACTGTTAAACCTTAGTTGACTCTGATCAGTTAAATTATAAATCATCAAGGAACTTCTTTGGATGAGTGACCCACACTTTGCAACACCTCTAGCCACTTTTCTATCCGCTGGATCACAAAAAACAAATCTCATTCTTCACTGGAACCTCGTTCCGTAGCGCTGGAATTTCAAGCTTCTCTTTCCAAACTTTAGAACTCTAAAGGCTTATTAAAGAATGTGGGGTTTTTGTTTTGGTGTTTATCAAAAATCCTTTTGTGTTTTGATCTATTGATTAAGGTAAGAGATACTAGAATATGGATTTTCTATTCAAAGGTTATTCTCTTGACTAAATAAAAAGCTCAATCAATATTGGAACAAAGTTTTGAATGAATATATAAACAATTGACAATGTGGTTGAATCAAGAGATCAATGAAAGTGACCTCTATATTAAAATAATGATTCAACACCGCTTAGGACGGATCTATTGTTGTATATTTATAAAAGGTAATGTTTGGGGTTGAATAGATTTGGAAAATTAGCTTAACATTGTGAACGAGGGTTACCCGAACATAATATGGCCACCCAAGCGCCATTCGGATGCCCGGCGAGCTCTCACAATCTGTATTGGGCGCTCGAGCACCTAGAGGATGAACAACGAGCTCCCTCTGAGCAGTCATTAGTGTATTTATAACATCTTTCTCTCTCAATATTGGATTGAGACAAATTAAAGTAAATTAAAAAGCTAACCCAAAGGGCTACAATTCTTTCAGAATTAGCAATTTTCAAATTCGAATCTTTTCTATGTGAAAAATGCCTTGCAACTTGTGACTGAGAATTTCAAGCATGACTTGTGTGCAACTCATTAATCATATATGATCTTCATGGATATCTTTGTGCTCTTTAACTCATTTAAAACCTATACTGTCAACCTATTGACTCTTTGACTTTAATTGCAACTCTATAACTTTAAATTTGTCAAAGAAATAGCCATTTACATGTAGAGACCTAACACACTCCCCATTTAGCATTCTATGAAAAAAAATTGTGTATTTCAAAGTCGAAGTCAAAATCAAAAACAACCTAACATAATCTGCCTAATGACTTGATTTCCAAACTTTAACTTAAATTTTGTCATACATGTTTCTTTGAAACACATAAAAACAACAACACCATTTGAAAAGCAAGAGGAAACTCACAATAAGGCATATGCCTAAGTCAGATAAATAACTCAAGCAAAACATGTATACCACCAACACATGTACTACTATGAACATTAAATAACTTATAATCTAAATTTGACAAGACGAAATATATAGATGAAATAGAAACACAAATTAATGATATTGATACTATACAAAACAAGTAAGATAATATCAATAAGCAAAATATTTAATCATACTACTTAAATTATAATCCAATCAAAGAATTATTATAACTCCCCTAACTCAAATATCAAATTCAAAATTTCAATTTTCTCTCTTCCTAACTCGTATACTTATCAACTCTCTAAGCCGAATACTAACTCTCCACCATTTTGTCACAATTAACAAAGAAAGACTAGCAATATACTCATGAATAACATAGAGAAGAACGAGTAAAAAAATACATGTGGACAAATTATACAAAATTACGCAACACGTGTGATGGGGGGATAAAAATTTTATTTTGAGATAACTATTTTTCATAAATTTTTAAATATAACATCATTAATAGTTATTTGCTTACTTATACATGCATAATTCATAAACAATCGGGCATAACTTATTTTAAACCTATATGAAATAAATTGTACGAGCTACACATGTTTGAAAAGTACCACTAAACTCCTAGAAACAATTCTCAAAACCTTAAATTAGTGAGAATGGATATGCAAAGAATCACTAGTGAATGAATATATTCTTCAAAGTATGAAGTCAAACCCTGTGTGCTATTAGGTCCTTTTAAAATAAAAAAGCTCATATCTAATTTTTTTTCAATGTATAACTTTTCTTTCACCCTCTATCTATAAGTGCTCTGTTTGAGCCAAATTATTTGAGGAAGAATGCATTTTTACTGTTGATGTGATGATGAATATGTGGTTGAAAATGAAAAATAAGAAAAAATTATTGATGTGATGAAAAATATTATTTTATTGAAAAATGTGTAGTTGAAAATGAGTAGAAGAATGAAAATGAGAAAAATAATGTAGCTCAAACAGGGCTAAGTATACTTAAAGACTCATGTAAAGAGTTTTAGGCAGACGACTCCAAAGTCAGATAATTATAGGGCGCTGGGTTTTAAAATACTCAGCGGGCTTAACTGTTTCAGTAAAAAAGGCTATGAATACAAGTATAAGATGTAGATCATTTTTCATATATTTTAAATATTTTTTTGAATTTTAATAATAATTTTTATTTTAGGGAAATCTACATGAGTTTAGGTCAACTGGTTAAAGGTTAATTTATACTCAAAGTCAACTAACTACACTAATGACCGCCATCCCAAATCTCACTCACGCAGTCGAGACTCACAAGAGTTTAATGTGTACAGTATAGAAGGTACATGAAACATCATATATCAGGTACTCCAAATAAGTTCTAAATAAAGTTAATGGAAACTTTATTCATAATTTATTAAATTGACAAATTAAACAAGGTAAAATTTTAGAGTGCATGCAAGAATAAGTAGATACCATGAACAAAACAAATGCATGCACCTAACAATCTAATTAATAAGGCACACAAATGCTCTTACCATGAAAAACAACGCGAAAAATATTGCAATTAACATCACTTTGACTAGATATTTCGCTCTTTTTTACTCAGATCTTCTTAGAAGAAGATGTAATCTTAGTCAATTGAGTCATCAATTTAATCAAGTGACTAACTTGATTAGTCAAAAATCTAACATGGGTAGTTAGATTTTATTTATTTTTCTAATCAAGGGCTTACGGTACTTAGGTCTAAAATGACCTAAAACACCACAATTATGACATGTGAGAATAAACCTAGGACCAACATTATGTTAAGTTACCTTATGTTGCATAGATACTCTAGATCCAGTGGCTACTCGCTTAGACTTAGCAGAGGCAAGATCCAACTTGGTTTTAGAAGATGAAGTAGTATGAATATTAGGTTTATTTAAACCTACCATATTGTCAATCTTCTTTGAACCACTAGTAAAGGATTGGAGTGGGGCACTAGATTTCTCAAGATCACTAGTAAGAGTCTTAACATTAACTTCTAAGAACTCTTTCTCTCTCTTAACTCATTCAATCTACTAATAGACTCCTCAAATTTGATCAAAAGACTCTTTTCTAACCCAAGATTATGCACTTTCTTAAAGGTAGAGCGGTTCACCTTTTTAATCGTAAGGCACTCCTCAAACAATGGGTTATAAGCCTAACGTATATCCCAATCATGCTCGAAATCTTTCTCGAAACACTCGCTTTGTTCTAAGTCCTCACCACTCTTAACTATAGAAGTGAACACCATAGAATTCTCTTCCTTATCAGGATTGGAGTTCTTACTTTGATTAACAGAGTTGGACTCGTTATCAATGATAGTAGCATTCATAGACTTACCTAGGATTTTCTTATAACTTGGACGCTCAAATTTAACATGACCAATACCTAGGCACTTAGAACATCTCACAAGCCTCTTCTAGGCATCTTTAGTATCTTTCTTCTCTCAATTATCTTTCTTAGATTTACTAGCGCCACTCTTGTATTTATACTGAGATTTCTTCTTACTCCTAAAGGCTTTATTAAAAGACTTAACGAAATAAGTCATCTCCTCATCCTTAAAAGTGTCATTATAAATAGTGTCATCGTCTTCGTCTCTAATAGATTTGAGGGCTAATGGATTGTCTTTCTAAGAATGAGGTAGGCTAAGTTCGTATGTTTAGAAAGATCCTACAAGTTCTTTTATTTTAATAGCACCTACGTCCTTGCTTTCATCGATAGTAGTAACCTTAGGCTAAATCTTTCATGTAGTGATATCATAACTTTTCTCACAATCTTAACCTCGGGGATTCTCTCACCTAAGTTAAAACTAGAGTTGACTATACATTCAATTTAGCATAGAAATCATCAAAAGACTCGTCATCTTCCATCATAATTTCCTTAAATTTAGTAGTCAACATCTGTAATTTTGAGTTTTTAATAGTTTTGATTCCCTAATGTGTAGTTTCTAATATTTTCCAAGCTTCTTTTGAAATCTCACACATAGATACCCATCTAAACTCCTCAAAAAAAATAGGCATGAAGACGGGATGGATACCTCCACTATTCCAGTTACAATTAACTAACTCGTCCTTAGTCCAATTAGAGATGTCAGTAAGAGTAACTATTCCAGCAACAATGGAATGGTCCAACCCTTTTCTACACTAACCCAAACATGTTCATCCATTGACTTAAGAAAGGCTCACATTCTAAATTTTCAGTAAGCATAATTACTACCATCTAAATTTGAAAAACAGATAATGATTGACTCATCTAAACAAACTGGGTGAAGGATCGAAATTATGCTTTGATACTCATTGTTGTGAAAATACGTAGACCCAAATATGTAGAATTGACTAATAAAATGCAAGAAGTAACTTATTTATTGTTTCTAGATGATTAAGGCTAAAGATAATTTAAACCCTAAGTTAAGCAATCACAAATATTCATATCAAAATAGTAAAGTAAGTAACACCAAATATGATGATGAAGGAAAATCCCTCGAAAAACTCTTCACTGGAATAAAAAATCTCCAGGCAAAACTTGCCAAAAAGATCCACTAGAAAAGTTAACTTACAATTGGTCCAAATATTGCTAACCTAAGCTGACTCTGACTACCCAACTTGTAAATCACCAAAGAACTCCTATCATTGTGCGACCTACACTTTCCAGCAACTCTGGATCACTTTTCTCTCTACTAGATCACCAAAATGGACCTCGTTCTTCACTGGAACCTCGTTCCGTAGCATTGGAACTCCAAGTGCCTCTTCCCAAACTTCAGAACTCTGAATGCTTATTGGAGAATGTAAGGATTTTGTTTTGGTGTTTAATCAAAGATCTTTTTGTATTTTGTTCTGTTGATTGAGGCAAGATATACTAGAATATGGATTTGTTCTTCAAAGGTTATTTTCTTGATTAAATAAAAGGCTCAATCAGTATTAGAACAATGTTTGGGATGGATATATGAACTGACAATGTGGTTGAATCAAGAGATCAATGAAAAGTATTTTGGATCTTGAATAATGTGATCTCTATATTGAAATAATTATTCAACTCCCCTTGGGACAGACCTATGGTTGTATATTTATAATACTTAATTTTTTAGGGTCGAAGAGAATTGGAAAAATAGCTTAAAATCGTGAAATATGGTTCCCATACGTAATATGATGCCCAACAAGTGCTCAGATCTATTTGGGGGCGCCCAACGAGTGCTCACAAACTGTTTTGGGAGCTTGAGCACCTAGAGGGCGGACAATGAGCTCCCTATTAGCAGTTTTTAGTATTTTTATCATAACTTTCACTTTTAATATCGTATTGAGGCGATTAAAGTGCTTTGGAAAGCTAACTCAAAGAACTACATTTTTTTCTAAAAATAACATTTTCAAATTTAAAATATTTTTATGTGAAAAATATGTTGCAACTTGTGACTGAGAATTTGAAACATGACTTTGTGGCACTTTGACACTCCTTAGAATTCATATTGCAGCCCGTTGATCATATTTGATATTCTTGAACATCTTTGAGCTCTTTGACTTCTTTAAAATCTCTATTACCAACCCATTGACTCTTTGATTTTAATTACAACTCCATTACTTTAATTTTGTCTAAGAAATAGCCAATTATAAATAGAGACCTAAAAAATGTGCATGTTAATATGAGGGTGAGAATGGACCGTTTCTATCAGAATTATGTGATGATGAATTCTCTAAAAATTCTCATGGACCAGGAGGTGTCCAAGGTAAAATGGGAAACAAACGTGAGAATATATTGTGTTTGAAGGAAACTATATGACTTATATTCTCTAAGTTTATGCGATTATTACTCTAAAATATTCGAAGTCTCTGACTACTTATCCCTATACAATTTCTCTTAATTATTACTTGAAATTCAAATATGTTGTTGGATTACTTTGGAAAATTTGAGATATTTCATTGATTTGGGGAATTGTTGAAAATGGTTCTTGTTAAGCTAGTTTGAGATTAATTTTATGTAACCCAAACTCCAAAATTAACAAGACGAGCATATTCATGTTCTACTCAGTGAGATGATAAACATGATACATTTATTTGTGAACCACCTATTGGGTATGCGACCAAAGTCCCACATCGGATAAAAATGAGGAGAGGATCATGAGTTTATAAATGTGAAAATATATATCTCCATTGGTATGAGACCTTTTGGGTAATTCCAAAAGTAAAGTCATGAGAGTCTAGGCCTAAAGTGGACAATATCATACCAATGTGGAGATATGTGTGAGTCCATACTTATAACAAGTGGGATATGTGGTGTTACATATTCCTAACAGTGGTATCAGAGCCAAGCCCCAAAATTGGTCATGTGGATGAATCCTTGGAATGCCGAACGAAGGTGGTGCCTCGATTAACTCGGGATAGGATCCGTTGATGAGCTCTATTGGACAGGCGGTATGCTCCGGATACTTCACGTAAGGCGTGTGTCTAAACGCGGTGGAGAAGAGTTGATCTGGATAGAGCAAGCTCTTGGTGCGAAAGATGAACGGATAGATGATCGTTTGAGGGGAGGCTCGGTGATCCTTTGTTCGAGGGGAGGATTGTTGGGTATGCAACCAAAGTCCCACATCGGATAAAAATGGGGAGGATCATGGGTTTATAAGTGTGAAAATATATCTCCATTGGTATGAGGCCTTTTGAGTAAGTCCAAAAGTAAAGTCATGAGAGCCTAGGTCCAAAGTGGATAATATCATATCAATGTGGAGATATACGTAAACTCATGCTTATAACAAGTGGGATATGTGATGTTACATATTCCTAACACCACCATTAGGAATTGGATAAAATATTTGATCTGAAGTCCATTTGCACCATCGCATTTTATCCATATTACCAGCTTGACATGACACAGACACGTGCACAGGTTCATTATGGGATACTTTGGTTCAGGTGTGGTTACTTATCCTACACATATTTTTTTTGGACAAAATTTATTTTAATTTTCTAGGCCAAACTATAATTAATCAAATTGTTGGTACTTAGTGAAGTTATATCTAACGTTTTATAAAATTCCAACTATTGGATGTTTTCCCAAAATAATTTCGAAATAACCTACATCCTTTTGTGTAGCAGCGCAAACAAATGTCTGTGACCATTTGTGATGTTTGTGACCGATGTCCATTTTTCTAGTATAGGCATCTATAACAAAAGTTTATTAATTGACTTTAAAACGCGTATGGTTTTCGGTCTAAACAGGCATCTCTATTCATTTTGGAGCCTCATCTAAACAATCATGACTTTATAGATTGTTCGAATGACTGCAAATAAATCTATAAAATTGCTCGTCTTACTACAAGAAAAAATTACACAATTTTCATTGCAAAAATTGTCGTGCTTTGAATTTCACCTCTCTAAATTCAAATATTGTTCTTTAAGTACAATGACAATATTTCCATTTTGTTGGAACTCTTACTGAGTGTTGTATTGCTTTCATAAAAGCTGAAATTGATTTTATCTTGGGAGACTATTTGTCATTTAAGCACCACAAAAGGAAGCAAATTCATCTTAACAACACATCGTAAAGTCGGTGGACTCCAATTAACTTTCTGATCATGTTACTCGGTTCAATCCCACCCGTTAAACTACAAGAGTAACTATCTTTATATTGTTTGAAGGAAAAATAAAAAATAAAAAAAAATCAACAACTTCATGTCGATAATCACATTATGAATTTGAATCCAACCACATAGATCATGTATTTATTAGAAAGAAAAAGAAAAGCCAAATACAATATGGAAAATTGTAACAAAATAAATTCGGCAACTTCATAATGAGAAAATCCAGAATTGGCTCCAGTTTCTCGTCCTCGGATATATTCACATAATATAAGATTTGGTATTATTTTACTTTGAAAGTTCCTAATTATCTAGAATTTTTGTGGTTTTATTCAACTAGCAAAAGTTCGATTTGGACACGGGAAGCTGTACAATTTTGGACAAAATTGATTAGAAAAGGCTCCAATGCATCTTTCAGAAATGGTAATCCTTTTTTTATTCATTGTCTTTGAATGAAACGCAAAAGAATGCATAAATTATGCAAGCGAAATATATAGTCAATAATGCCGTGCTAAATAATGAATTTTAAGAAGCAGAATAGTAATATGAAAATGACGTTATCCACTCCACCACACCTATAAATTCCCTCTTCAGGTTTTGTTTTCTGCACAGCTCTCATTTTTTATTCACTTCATTTCAGTCTTCCTGGGTCATAATATTCCCGAAAAAACATGGGTATCTTCAAGTTTTTCCATGAAATCAAAGTTAATGCTTCTCACAAGAGAATGTTCAAGGCTGTGATGATTGATAACGCCGATGTTTTGCCGAAAGCCACCCCCTTCATCAAGAGCATAGAGACAATTCAAGGAGATGGTGGTGTTGGAAGCATCAAGCAGACAAATTACGGTGGAGGTTAGTCTACAAATCAATATCACAAAAAAAAAAGGATGAGAATATTACAATTTATTTGCCGTACGGTTAATCCTGTCCAATATTTTCAATATAGCATATCAAACAAGTGATACGTTTGTTGTTACATACAAATCATTAAAAAAAAATTATATATCTTAGGGTAATACTATATAGCATTGGATGGACAAGATAACATCTTTGTTGCAATCTTGAGGCATGCTACAAGTACAGCATACCTTACAGCATGCTTCGCAGCCCCCTCACAATAAGAGGGCTCATACATTTTTTTTATCAATCATGCTACATGTACAATGATGGTTGACAACTTTTGTTGACAATCATTATTTGGCATCATCATGTTCATCTATTTCAAAAGTTTCAAAAACTGTTTTTTAAATCAACTATCCAGATTTTGCCACATCAAACATTGTCAACAAATATTGTCAACCATTATTGTACAAGTAGATTAAATTTTTTTTTATTGGTGCGGCCCCCATTGTGAGGGGGCTACACATGTACAGTCCTGACTGTACATTTAGCATTTTCCTTCTTTTTAACATAATCTGATGAGTAACTGTGTAATTCTGTAGAATCTAAATACAAGTACATGAAGTACAGGACCGATCATCATGACCACGAAAACTGCGCAAGCAAGTTGACTTTATTTGAGGGAGACGTACTTGGAGACAAAATTGAAAAAATTTGCTACGACGTGAAATTCGAGGACTCGAAAGATGGAGGATGTGTTGTCAAGTTCAACTCTGAGTATCATACAAAGGGTGATTTTGTACTAAAAGAAGAGGATATGAGTGCAGGCAAGGAACAATCTGTTGTACTCTACAAGGCTTATGCAGATTACCTGAATGCCAATCCTCATGTTTGTGCCTAAATGTTTTCCAGTTATGTCTTAACGTTGTCAAACATAATGGAAACACGTGTGTTTCCGAATTTCTGTATTTCTACATAAATGGTGATTTCGCCTTAATAAAAAACTTTGTTCTACTTTTCCAACAAAGTTTTTTTTTTCCCCCTTAACCACTATATGTTGCATAATTATTAATATCGATATAATTAGGAGGCTCGACCTGACCTGCCAGCTAAAGTTGAAAACATAGTCAAACTTTTTCATCTTGAAACAAGGAGTACAATGTAAAATTTAAAGAAAGTAAACTGTATTCACTCTATTAATACTTTTTTAGGAATTTACTAAACATGAACAGCGGAAAATTAAATAAGTTTCAATTCCTACCAATGATTTGCTTTGTGTTTAGATAAAAAACTTTGATAAAAACTATACTTTTTCTTTAAATCTACAAACTACTTTGCTATTCCTGTAGTTCTAGTAATCCTGATCTGCGTCTCACAGCTGTCCAATTATCCAGCATCCAAATAAATCCACACAGGGAATAAGATTGAGAAGAAATTAGGGTTTACTTTTCTTGTGCTAGCAAGAATAATGAAAATTCATCAACAATTTTCAAACTCTAGCAACTCATTTATATAAGTCCAAACGACTTTGACCCGTCTCATAAACTTAACTCAATCCAATATTTAATTAATCCAAATAATTAAATCTGGTCCGTGAATTAATTAATCTAATTAATTAATTTGGGCCTATTAATAAGCAACTCAATTAATTAATTATCCAACGATTGTCAATTAATTAATTGGTAAATCTTATTTTTCTAGTTCTCATTTTGTGTGTGTGACTCATTAGGTTCTCAATTACGATGCCTAACGACGTAAATTATTATTTTGATCTAATTAAAATCGATAAACCAAAACATTCTTTTGATTTATCACTAATTCACATTAGTCGTCCCAAATTGACATCTAACAATGTGTCAGGGCAATACATGTGATGAAAACTGTCACGTGGTATGTGAAAACCAAACTCGTTCGTTTATCATGAAAACTATAGTCATTTCGTCAATATGATCCGATTAATAACGAGACATGGATAAGTGTCAATCTCAATTATCAATCATATCTTTCATTCCACTATTAAATCAATGTAAGTCGAAAACTCCTTTTCGACTTATGTGTACACCTTAACCAAAAATTTCGTTATCAACTCAATTGGATGAAATGTATATCATAATATCTTTCTATTTAAGAGTGACGAATTCTCTATTGATCATTCACAACCTTCATATGATTCTTGACATATCCGGATGATGTAGTATTAGCGTCCCTTGGAAGAGCAACATCCAACATCACCAAAGTATGATTGTCTTCATATAAGGTACTATGATGATTTCAAGTCTAAGGACCAATTCCACTATCGAACGTTAGAGATTAACCACTGACACTCAGATAGCTATCCATGTGGAATTTTTCAGTGGGTCTCCAATGTTTTGTTCTATAATAAAATATTCACGTGTTCATTTAAGTGTGTCAATACTTTAACTTGTGAGATCAACTACTTACTTCACAAGTAAGGAATGACACACATGATGGTTTATCCATAATAACGATATTCGTATCACGTTATTACTTACGACCACAGATGATTTAAGATTCAATCATATGTAATTTATATCTCACAATCACAACTCCTTGTGATTAACAAATCACCGAGACTTGAACTATAGACTCTATCGTTTAATATTATAATAGATCTTACCAAAATAAATACATTAAACATATATCAAAAATATTTATGTCCAAAATTAATTAGACTTAGGGCATAACACTTCCATACTTTCCATCATCTTTCAATGAGTGGTCACTCTGGCTTATCGTCATATCCCAACTCGCGACTTGATGTTTGTTCGTTTCCCACTATCATCAAAATTTCCGATACTAATTGAGAATTTAATTTCAAGTTTTCTGGTGCTGACTGATATAATGAATGTTTTGAGTTAGCTGAGGCAAGTACGTGACACGTGTTTTATCCTTTCTTAGATCACTTAAATCTTCATATGAGTCCCCAAGCCCACCCAGGTCCCAATCCGCTCGCCTAAACAGGGCCCGCCGCTGCTGCCGCCACCACCACTCATCTCCTTCACCCGAACAAGCCACTTATCTTCCCAATGAAGGCTAAGAACTCAATTTTTTAATGAAGAGTTGTATTGAAATAGAGTATTCCATATTACGATATTATTTATATTTTAGTCTTTTCGTATGTCAACTTTATTCATACTCCAAATTCTTCGATTTTTTCAAAGCTCCCAATAGTGGAAGATTGTTTTCCTCGTAGAGTTGATTTGCAAAAACATCAAAATTAGCAAAAGCACTTACATAATTTCAATACTTCCATTGAATTTTCCGAGAATTTATCCATAATTGTTTTTCCATTTTCGCGACACAAAATGGGTATTTCATCTCTGGCTTTTGCCATAACCAAGCGTGGCGACGTGCTTTACCGAAGGAAGAGGCTGGTTGGGAAGGCGGTGAGAGAAGTGGAGGTGGTCGGGAGCAAGGTGGGTTTGTTGAGGAAGATGAAGATTTAAATTCTATAATTTTTGGTCGACAGTGCCACAGTGGCCAGTGGCGGTGGGGATCGTAGGTAGACATGTCAAAACGGCGGGTCGGGTCGAATCAGTCCGCACACTAAAAATCCGTGCACAACCCGTTATAAAAAAAGTCCGCGTACGGGTCGATCCAGCCTGGATCGAAAACAAAGACAAAGTAACTCGGCCCAGACCACAAGCCCGCATGGGTCGGTCATGAACAGGTCGGCCCTTTTTTTTTTTTTTCAAATATTGTCACTTAAAAAATAAATGTAAAATTTTATTTAAAAAAAAAAAGAGAGGCCAAAACCTGGATAAAAATTATATTAGGCCCATGATTCGGCTCACTCGATTCACGGGTCGATTTACCTTCGGGCGGGTTTGGACGGGCCGATCTTGACACCTCTAATGGTAGGGCACTTGGGTATTGAGGGGATGTGTTGCGCAGACACTCGATCAATTAGGGCGCCACATTTGTCCAAGTAGCAGGACTCGTGGTTGATGCGGAAAGAATAGGGATTATCTTTCATGCTAGTTCTAACATATGAGTCACAGGAAAAAAACACAAGAATATCTTCAAGAAAACATATAGAAAATGTCTATGAAGTTCAATGAATGTTAATAAATCAAAAAATACCGAAAATAATTCCACAAGCTGGACTTTATAGCTAAAAATTCGAATTTTACAAAAAATGGCAAAATCCCAAAAATCACGTCCAAACAAAATAAAGAATAAAATAAGTTATCCGTAAAAAATGTAGTCCAAATCGGGTTAAAAAATATTCCCAACATGCAAACGAATTGTACCAAAAATAGCAAAATTTAACTAAAAATAGTTATTAGGATGGGAAAACAGCAGAATTTGAGGTCGTAAAAGACGCACATGGAGCCTAGCTTGTGTCCACGGCGTACGCGTCCCAATAAGTTTTTCGAATTAGGGCCATGAGCGTGATTCTGACAATTGTAGCAAAAGTTGTGGCCAAAAGATTGAAACATGCCCAAAACTGCTTCAATTAGGAAAATAACACGATTATTTCCCGCCTTTGCATTGATCTGTCAACTCATGGTATTTTAACACCATTAATGTGCAATCTGACAACTCAATATCATTTGTCTTGAATGCCCCTGCATCAGGTGTTTTATGGGTGTTTGTCGAAATGGTGGGTGCATGTACAGTTTGAATTATGATCATCTATTTTGGGTTTTGTGGGGTAAAGAGAAAACATCGTTTTCTTTTTAATCGTTTCATTTTTGTATATTTTTGTTTATAAAACTTTTAATGGAAAAATGTCTTTTTAAATAAAAAAACAATTGACAAAAATGTTATTATGGATGAATCTTGTTAATAAATGAAAGGTTGCGAGTCGATGGTGAATAAAAAATTGATACTGACAAAATTTCTATAACCTGAAAGGTTGGGGACCCAAGCGGAAATTTACCTTAAAAGAAATCCGAAAAAATGTTGGATTATGTCCAATTAATTTTGAATTCCAAATTTTCTCCTACATGCTTTAAAAATCAAGGATTGTAGGATATATTCCAAAGGAATAAATTATTCAATTTTTCCAATTAATTTCATCATTCATGACTTTAAGGAAACAGGAAAAATATATGAAAAATTAGAAAATCACAAATTCAGAGTTGTTGTAGATGCATAGTTCACTCATGAATTCAGTTCTTTAAAACACGTGAAACTAGGAATAGCAACAAGCTGTGTTGACCCGACTCGAGCTTTTGCGCTTGTGAGTCGAGCCATTCCCTGATGGTTGGGCTTGGCTCGTGGCACATTTTTTTTAAAGAAAAAGGCGAAAATTGATTTTTTTTACTTTTCTACTTTTAAAATTTAGATAAGATTGTTCAAACGAAAAATTAAGGTAGACAAATGATATGATTCTAACAAACACTTGCATGATCTTAGTAAAATACATATTGAGCATTGGATTAACTTAAATTAAAGGTAACGATTATAAGTCAAATAAATATGTCAAATTTCTAAGTAGGAGGAACGGTCCCGAACTTTATTAATATGAAATGTTAGTTCAGAAAATTCAATAATTAAATAATATATTATTACAGGAGGGCCTCACTAGCCGACTCATGGCAGGCAAGGCAACCAAGCCGATGGTCTGACTCATAAAACTCATAAGCTTTTGATGGTGAGCCCGTCGCAGCTTGCGACGCTGAAAAATGAAACTTGACTCGACTAGAAGCTCGTCCAAATTCAATTCGACCGCTTGTGAGCCATTTTTTCTTGAGTTGAGATGAGAGGCTAGCCAATGGTCTTAATTGCTACCCCCAAATAGTGGTGACAATGAATCGAACTGAGCTCGTGGCTCATCTAAGACGAGCCAAGCCATGAGCTCATTTATTAACGGTCAAGCTCGTGGCTCCACGAGGCCCTTAATTTTATTTATTTCTTTTGTGTTTTTTTTTAATAAATAAAATGTGAAAAACCCTTATTCTTTTCTCCAGGTTTGGGACCGTCTACTTATTTTTGAGTAAGCAAAGTTAAAATTATATATGAACAAGTTGTTACATGTACAATTTTTTTAATTTAAAATATTATTACAAAGCTAACAAAGTTTGATTATATGATGAAATTAAATATCATTTACTTGATTACACGCAATTTTCCTCGTACTTATGTTGTATTTGAAAATGTGCGTCATGTCAATCCTTTACGCACATCAATATTTCCAAAATATCTTCTTTCAGTCGGCTCTTGGCCTTATAAATAGTTCTATTACTTGCAATAAAGTGGACTTCGAAACTACAATGCTAAACGAAGGTGTTAGTAAATCTTTTGCAATGACAGGAATAATAGGGTATTGTCATTCGTTTTTTCGTCAAAAATCAAGTTAGTATCTGATAAGTGCGGATTTCGCACTCATTTAGGCCGTTAAACTTATATAGTTGTTAGTTTTCATATGTTAGTTTTAACTTATTTTGTTACTTTTGTTCTTTAGGTGAAAACCGAGTTGATTGAAGATTAGGAGGGATTTTGAGGAAGAATTGAGCCAAAGGAATTAAAGACGAAATATTCCAAAATTTGGCAATCTAAATCATGAAGAAATGGTGATTGAATTGGGCCTTGAAAGTGATGAAAAATGGTGTCTAAATCAGAGTTTCAGCAAGCCATGCACCATGGCGTCGAAGATGGGCGCCGTGGCGCTCAAAAACATAAAACGAGATAAAATTTCAGATTGACCCACGCCACGGCGACCGATCCCGACGCCACGGCGCCCAAATTCCCGAGTAGCACGAAAACGCGATTTTTGACCCGTTTTCAACCCAAATCACCTCCTTCCTTCAACCTACTATAAATACTACCTTTTGGGACCATTTCTAGGTCAAGCAAGGAGTGGGGGAATCGACCAAAATCAAGAGAAAAATCTGGTGTTCCTTCCTCTACAACAATGGTGAAAGATGAGATGAAGAAGGAGGAGACCCTTGGAGATTGAAGACTTGAGCCATCTATCTTCCTTCAATAAGATTTTCCTTCCTTCTTTAAATTCGTTTTTAGCTTTTTGTTGTAGTATTTTGTTTGGGTTTATGTAAATGCACTATGGATAGATAAACCTATTGTGATTGAGGGTTATTTTGGAACCCTAGAATGAATTTCAATTGATTTGTGCTTTAATGCTTTCTTGAGATTGAAGTGGTTAATCCATTGTGCTTAATGTGTTCATTGTTACTTTTGATTATTTAGCGGGCCAACTAGATGATTGGGTTGATACAATATTCGCCATTTTGGGATTTGTAGTCCGTAATTGCTATTTACTCCAAAACCTAGTGGCAAATATATTTTGATTGACGGTAGTACGTAATCGCTATTCAATTGAATATATGTGGATTAATACCTAAGTTAGTAAACCGAGCTTGCGAATTTGCGCTTAGTTCAATTTGACTTTCTCGTGTTAATGCTTTCGTTGAATTAAATCTAGCGAAACTTTTCCTAGGTTGTTTGATGATTAGGGTTGGGTAACGAAGCTTTTCTTATTCAACTAAAATTAAGGAGAGTTGGAGGTAATTGCGCTTGTGATTATTCTCCAATTGTTATTAATCTTTTGAACGAAAATCCTTTGCGAACATTGAAAGAAAAATCATTCTAGTGGCGAAGAAATATCCCTCGATCACATTTCCACTCCTTTGTTTCCTTTTTATTTTAGTTCTTTTCCTTCATGCATTTATCGCTTCTTTAGTTTAAATCAAACCAAACTCTCCCCCCCCCCATTTACGTGCTTTACGTATTTTACTTTCTCGTTGCAATTGACGTAATTGAAAACAATCCTCTGCGGGAATGACCCTAAGTGCACATTACTACTGAACGACACATTTTTAGAAAAGTAAGGAATTTATTTTGACCCCCCTTTTCGGGCGTGTCAATTTTGGCGCCGTCACCAGGGATTGTTTTTCCAATTTGTCAATTGTATTTTTTTTTTATATTTATGTTTTGATTGTTTTTGTTATTTTCTTTGTGACTTAGGTTGTGATTGAGTAAAAAGTATACAACACACACCACAACCTAGGAGCAAGAGAAGAGGTTGGTTATAGAAGTTTGTGAGATGGAAGCAACTTCTCAAATTAAGCGTCAATTGTCCGATCTTGCAACTCTTGTTCAACAAGTGGCTCTTGGGAATAGACATCAAAATGCCTTTGAACAAGGGAATGTCATTGGGGGCTATCAAATGCAACCAAGACAAGGGTATGATCCATATGCCTACATGTATAGTCATGGATTTAGTGATCATCCTAGTCTCGGTTATGAAGAAAATTATTTCACATCTCCACAAGCACAATATCATCCACATGGTTTCTATCAACAAGATCAACCTCAAGCTTCTAGTATGTCTCTTGAGGATATGGTTAAGTCCTTGGCTTCGAGCAACCAACAAGCTCCGCTTCAAAGTTCAGATATGTCTCTTGAGGATATGGTTAAATCTTTGGCATCAAACACGGTGCAATTGCAACAACACACGGTGCAATTCCAACAAGAGACTCCAACTCAAAGCTCCAATATGTCTCTTGAAGACATGATTGAGTCTATGGCCTCAAACACTTTGAAATGGCAACAAGAGACGATACAATTTCAACAAGAGGCATTTCAACAAGAAACAAGGACCTCAATCATGAATTTGGAGACACAAATTAGTGAGTTGGCTAGCATGGCGGAGAAAATGGAGGCTCAAAGATTGGAAGAACTTAATCCTCAAGCACTCAACCCGAAGGAGGAAAATGTTAGTGTTGAGACACTAAGAAGTGAGAAGAGTTGGGATGGGGCACAAATGAAGATGGAAGATCTTGATGAGGAACCAACACAAGAAGAAAACTTAGCTTGTGAGAGTATTGTGGAACCCATGGCATCTCTTGAGCCCTTACCGAGCAATTCACCAAGGTATAATCTTTCATGTTTTACTATTCCAATTTCTAATGAGAAATTTTTACCTTTGGTGATGCAGGCTCCCACTTTTGAGTTCATACTATTTCCCGAGCACTTGAAGTATGCAGATTTGCAAGAAAGAAAATCATTACCGGAGATAGTTGCGAGGAACCTCACAACACTTCACAACCAACTCAGGGGAGTACTCGAACCCCTTGCCCTTACTCTTTCATGTTTTATTTTTAAGGGCGTTGTACAGTTTCAATTTGTGTGTGATAATTTATGCTTGTTTGGTTGGATAGCCTTGCCGGCTTTGTTTTTGGTTATTACATTGCTTTGATTTATGGAGTGTGGACATGAATGCTATATGTTGTTTATTTTCATCCACTTATTCCATGTTTGACACTTTATGGAGCACTTGTGTTATGAAATTCATCACACGCACTTGTTGGTGGCACTTTAGGTTGTTGTGAACTTAGATGACCATATTGTTAACATTTCTCAAATCACTACCTATGAGAGAATAAGTTTGGAGGTGATTGAGCCGGTGAAGGAAATTGTTTAGAAGTGTATTAATTCCTTGCTCAAATGATTTATTTTATGGAGTGCTCATGAACTTCAAATGGAAAGTTAGATGTTTTTATCACAATCGAAAGACAAAAAAATTCTGTAGGAAAAAGTTGTCCACCTTAAGGAGTGTGAGTCAGCGTTGAGTAATCTGGCCCTATGCATCTCCAATGTGTAGGAGACGATCTACCAATGAAGAAGGCTACCCTTAGGGACCAGAGCGTGAACTACCTACATTGGAAAAATAAAAATAAAAATTTGACCATTTTGAGGGTCGAGAACACCTTTGGGCTAGATAGAAAATATCAAGTTTGGGGGAGTGCGCAACCCTCGAGCGAGAAAGGGAAATTTGACCATTTTGAGGGTCGGGAACACCACCAACTTGTGTAATGCGATGAATTGGAATAAGTTTAAAATTGTTTGTTGTAGCATTTTTGTGTGCCTTTCATAAGTTATGAGCATATGTGATGATTGAGGCAAATCGGCGAACTATCCAACCTCTATAGTATTTGTTATTATATAGTATTGTCGTTTGTTTTTATTTATGTGTTTGCATGTTTATGGCTTTGTTCGAGGACTAACAAAGATTTAAGTTTGGGGGTGTGATAAGTGCGGATTTCGCACTCATTTAGGCCGTTAAACTTATATAGTTGTCAGTTTTCATATGTTAGTTTTAACTTATTTTGTTACTTTTGTTCTTTAGGTGAAAACCGAGTTGATTGAAGATTAGGAGGGATTTTGAGCAAGAATTGAGCCAAAAGAATTAAAGACGAAATATTCCAAGATTTGACAATCTAAACCATGAAGAAATGGTGATTGAATTGGGGCTTGAAAGTGATGAAAAATGGTGTCTAAATCAGAGTTTCAGCAAGCCATGCGCCATGGCGTCGAAGATGGGCGCCGTGGCGCTCAAAAACATAAAACGAGATAAAATTTCAGATTGACCCCGCCACAGCGCCCGATCCATGCGCCACGGCGCCCAAATTCCCGGGTAGCACGAAAACGCGATTTTTGACTCGTTTTTTGACCCGTTTTCAACCCAAATCACCTCCTACCTTCAACTTACTATAAATACTACCTTTTTGGGGACCATTTCTAGGTCAAGAAAGGAGTGGGGGAATCGACCAAAATCAAGAGAAAATCTGGTGTTCCTTCCTCTACAACAATGGTGGAAGATGAGATGAAGAAGGAGGAGACCCTTGGAGATTGAAGACTTGAGCCATCTATCTTCCTTCAATAAGATTTTCCTTCCTTCTTTAAATTCGTTTTTAGCTTTTTGTTGTAGTATTTTGTTTGTGTTTATGTAAATGCTCTATGGATAGATAAACCTATTGTGATTGGGGGTTATTTTGGAATCCTAGAATGAATTTCTATTGATTTGTGCTTTAATGCTTTCTTGAGATTGATGTGGTTAATCCATTGTGCTTAATGTGTTCATTGTTACTCTTGATTATTTAGCGGGCCAACTAGATGATTGGGTTGATACAATATTCGCCATTTTGGGATTTGTAGTCCATAATTGCTATTTATTCCAAAACCTAGTTGCAAATATATTTTGATTGACGGTAGTACGTAATCGCTATTCAATTGAATATATGTGGATTAATACCTAAGTTAGTAAACCGAGCATGCGAGTTTGTACTTAGTTCAATTTGACTTTCTCGTGTTAATGCTTTCGTTGAATTAAATCTAGCGAAACTTTTCCTATATTGTTTGATGATTAGGGTTGAGTAACGAAACTTTTCTTATTCAACTAAAATTAAGGAGAGTTGGAGGTAATTGCGCTTGTGATTATTCTCAAATTGTTGTTAATTTTTTGAACGAAAATCCTTTGCGAACATTGAAAGAAAAATCATTCTAGTGGCGAAGAAATATCCCTTGATTACATTTCCACTCCTTTGTTTCCTTTTTATTTTAGTTCTTTTCTTTCATGCATTTATCGCTTATTTAGTTTAAATCAAACCAAACTCCCCCCCCCCTCCATTTACGTGCTTTCCGTATTTTACTTTCTCATTGCAATTGACGTAATTGAAAACAATCCTCTGCGGGAATGACCCTTACTTGCACATTACTACTGAACGACACATTTTTAGAAAAGTAATGAATTTATTTTGACCCTCCTTTCGGGCGTTTCAGTATCCATGGGTTTTACACTCGTAAGCATTTAATGATTAAAATATCTATCTAATTTAGCATGAATTCCAATATGACTTGCGTTCGATGTCGGATTATACACAGGAAACATACTAGAAAAAGATTCTTCTATGTCACATCTTTCATCCCTAATACCTTCAAATAAATTCAACATGTGATCTTTAGAGTAACGTATTTATTGCCTTTTAAATTGTACCTAGGATCCATTATGTATTCTAAAGGAAATAACATAGGTAAGTTTTTGTCAGTTACAATTTTTTTGGAATCATGGCCATATTATGCACAAAGTTCCTCAAATACTTGTTTCATACTTAGTGATACGATGATATATATTAATCGAGCCCTAATTCTATCAGTTTGCTCCTTAACTATTTCATACTATTTTGCACAATTAAATTAAAAATGTGATGCGCACAATGCACATGAAACAAAAACCACCAAAATCAGGATTAAGTGCTCTTCAAAGTTTATCAATTACAACCTTATTAACGTTATCATTGTCAAACATAAAAAAACGAATTTTACTTTGACAACGATATTTCTTAATAATTTGCATGAGAGAGTTAAAAATATTGTTAGCATTATAAGGAATTCAATTATATTAAACATAATAATTTTTTTATTCACTACTCAAAGAGGATCAATGGAGTGTGCAGTTGCTGCTATATAACTTCTTTTTTTATTTATACCTTCTCATAAATCTGAAATAAAAGTAATCAATTGGATCTTGGTTCTAACGAAAATAGTCTATAGTATTATTACGAAGAGTATTTCTACTTATCCCTACGTATCTTGATTGAAGATATTTTTTTACGAATTGTGAAATGTTCGTCGTCCACTATGCTTAGCGAAAACTCAGCACCAACAACGAAATTGACCATTCCACACAAGTACTTCCATTTACTTAGTGTTGAAGTTGAACCGCTACCAGTAAAGCAATACCAAAGGCTAGTTGTGTTTGAAATTCACCAACAAGCCCATGTTTGGCCATACATTTGGAATAGTGATGGTTGAAGTGGGTAGTACCAATACCCTTTTTTCCAGGCCAATCGTTGTCTACAGTTTTTATACACTGCCTTAAAGTCTTGACTTTCACTTCCCTCTTGCATCGAGAATTTATATTTCTAATTTGCTAGTCCCTTCATCGATGTCCTCCAAATTAATTGGATTACTACTACCGTGAGTGTCATCAACGCTCATTAGCCTCATTCCCAACAAATTGTCGGGGATGGGGACGTCGTTGTAAAATTCAGATTGTGACGTCATAGGTGATTGGCCATCGAACAAGCCCTCAACGAAATTTCGAGGATCCATATGTGTATTATGTAATTTGAAATATAGAATAACAAGACTATAGATTGTAGCGTAGAAAATAAAAATGAAATTTATAAATTCGATAATGTATAGTGTAGATAATGAATTGAGAAAATGTATATAATAGAATTGAAATTTGAATTAATAAAATTTATAGAATGTATGTGAATTATGTAGTAATGAATGTTGTGTATGTATTATAATTGTAGAGAATAGAAAAAATATAGAATAATGGAATAATGAGTGAATTATTATAGAGAGAAAAAGAGAGTAAGAGAGATTGTTGAGTTGAGAAAAATGGTGAAGCAAATGAGGTATTTATAGAATAAGAAAAAAAAAAATCAGACACCGTTGGGGATAGTCTCTTTTAAAGGTGATCGAACGGTCACTTTTTACCGTTTGGTCATTGTTTTGGCAAGTCGATCATGCTCAGGCTCGTCTCCTCGAAACGAGCCCAATGCGTCCAAGAGCTGATGCGATTGCCACCTCCAACCTGAAATGAGGAACTCATTGAAACACAAACTCTAGAATCAAATTTTATGTGATAATCTTGAGGTGAAGCTGATAATCGTTGTCATTACTCCATCATTTAAAGTGTTATTTCGTCAACCACATATTTCAAATGGAAGCTTGATCCTTTAAATAATCCAAAAAATTAAGAAAGCCAACAAATTAGAAATTTCAATTTAAAAAGAAAAAGTGTTTCCTAATTTATCTTAACAAATAATATTACTTCTGGACTCATTTCTTTTCATTTCACCATTAAAGAATAAGAAAGATATTTATGACTATTCCATGTTATCCTTTTCCTGACCCAAATTCTATGCATGAACGTTATCTTTTAAGGTCTCAATTATCTATGATTGGTTGATGAAATTTGACTAAGAAAGATATTTATGATTATTCCATGTTATACTTTTCTTGACCCAAATTCCATTGTTTTTTTCCTTGAGTTTATATTTCATTTTTATTTTCCTTAAATTAAAAAAAAAATGTAAGTGAATTGGGTTGATTCGATTAATCAACGATTTTAAACTGCAAACCATGATTAAACCGACTAGCCATAATTTTGTTTAAAAGAAAACCAAATCAAATCAATTATCTGTGTCAAATCGATCTGTACTTACCCGAATCAGTTCGATTTCATTGGTTTGATCGATTTTTCGATTTTTTTGCTCAGACTTAATCCATGCTAATTTGAATACACGGCCTCACTTAAAAAGCATTTTTGGCTAAGTTAAAAAGGTTATTTATAATTAAATAAGTAAGTTTTTTTTTTTTTTAGAATAATTAACTTTTGATGGGTAAAAGTTGAAAAAGAGTTCTTATTAAGTAAAAGTTATTTTCTAAAAGAGTAATCTTTACTTAAAACTGAGTTATCCGTACATACTTGAACACCTAACCTCACTCAAAAGTAACTTTAAAATTTTTTAAACTTGCGCGCACATACCCTTAAACTGAGCCAAATACTGAGCCAAACATGTTTTCTTTTTCATAATTTTGAGGTAAAAACATATAATTTTTATATGTGACTCTTAATGTCAGTATAGTAACAATTCTACTAAAAAACTAAATTTTAGCAAAATCAAAAAAGAACTAAGTAAGTTTGCATATGTATATGAAATGCGTGGTTTAAAAGTTAATAAAAGTGGTAGGTCTCATAAAATGTGTGATTAAAACTAATAGTTGACATTGACTCATATTTTGTTATGAACAAATCAAGATAATTACAAGATGAAATAAATCAATCACAAACAAGAACACCAAGATGGAAAAATTTACAAACAGAAGACGAGAATTCACTAGATGAAAATCAAGATCAATGGCTGTTGTACAAGATTTGATGCACTGTCAACGAAATCGAATGTGTTAGGGGGAGGGGGGGGGGGGGGTGAATTGGTATCACAAAATGCGTCAAAATCGAAAACAGGCCTAGGCAGGATAGGACGGCCACCTGAGTGGCATGCCTCATGCATAGCGAGTAGCCTCACTGGCTCTCGAGCATTATGCAAGTTTCCAGCAAGCGCCAGACTCCGTGTTCTGGGCGCTCGAGTGGAAGCCGAAGGTTCAGCGAGCATAAATATGTCAACGTTTTCTCCTTGGTTCATATTTGAACACTTTTAAGACACCTTCAACCAAAATACCAATTTTCAATGGAATTTGGCTTACAATTCAACAAACTTATATCGATTTTCAAGCAAAACCAAACTAAAGCTTAATACATATTACAAAAATTTAATATTACAAGAAGTTGTTGGGGTTTGAGGGAATGCTGTGTTAGTATTAGTGGGAAAAACTGGATCTTTTCTAGTGGGAGGAGATGGATTGTCAAGTTGTATAGGACAAATACCAGGATATTACAATGAAATAGCGGGTGGGGCCCACGAATATTTTAATAATGACGAGCGGAAAATGCTAAATGAACATAATCCTCGACGCCCTAGTTGACCGTATGTGAGTGTGTGGGTCCCAGGTGAATAAAATAATATTTCTCATAAGTGTGTAGGGTGTCAAGGATTATACCAATTAGGGTGACATTGTAGCATGACTATTATGTAATGGTGTGTACGTATACCTATCAGCTGTGCATTCTAATTGCTCTGTCCAATTAAAAAGTGAATTTTGTGTAAGGTTTAATTCAGTTTTCTAAAGATGTGGTAAAATATTGAAAGAATTTCCGTTAATGTTGAACACGTGGATGGAACTTTAACAAGATAAGGCGATAAATAAGAAAAATACTTCAAAGTATACGTTAAAAAATACACATATATGTGGTGTAACAATAGATTTCTGTGGCGGCAATACAGTCTTCCATAGGTAAAACAATCTAGGAGGAGGTATAAATCGGTTTTTATAAAATTCCTATTTCTTTTGCCAAAATATATACATTTTGATTTTATTTGGACCTTAGTTCAAAACTACGACTGATCTCTTGGAGTTGTAGATTCCAAACCAGAGATATGACATAGAATTTGACTGAATTAGTATGTTGATTGTTCTTAATTGATTTGAAGAGAATTCTTAAATAGTTGACGTTATGTGACGAGTTAGCCAAGCGTAATAAAACATGCATTAAATCAAAACTAATTAAGTCAAGAAACAAGAATTTAACGTGGTAGACCCGCTCCCACAGACTAAAAAAAAAAAATCCATACAGTCATTTCAAATTTTTTAAGCTAATATGATTATTGAAGACGAAGAAACTTAAACAAAGAATATACTATGAATTAAGAAAAAACTAAAAGCCCTTCCCTATTTCGGTTTTTCCAATTCTTTCATTTGAAATTAAATATCCAAATTTCTGTTCCACAAAATTGACTTTATCATTACCTTTTGCCAAGTTGTCGCTTTATTTATGTGTTTTCATATCCTATTTCTCGACCCAAATACTTCGTATGAAAGTTCCTAATTATCTAGAATCGCTTTATGACTATTGACTAGGATAAACTGAAATCATGGAAAATCGTAGCATATCTTTGAAAATTGATTAGGAGAAACTAAGAAAACAAGAATAAATATGTTTGGTTGAGATAAAAAAAAGTTTACTTGTAAGTAAAACACGTTATGTGTTTCTTACTTTTATATAAAAAAATTATTAAATTTATTTTTTACTTTATTCATAATAAGTAACTAAGCCTCTATTTGAAATTTTTTAAAATCATTTATAAAGAGGAATAATAGTAAGTCTCACTAAATGTCATTATAATAAATGAGTAATAATTATAAATATGTGATGGAAATCAGTATTTGACTTTGACTTAATTTATAAATTATTTATAATTTGGTTGCAAAACGAAGGTTTAATTATATTCAAAACCAGTTGATGAAACATTACGTATTCCGTAAGGTACTTATTATGTATAATTGCAAGTCTCGCTAAATGTCAGGATAATAAATGAGTAATAGTTATAAATATATGTTTGGAATTAATGTTTGATTTTGAATTAATTAATATTTATAAATTGGTTGCAAAATGGAGGGAGTTGATGAAACATTATGTATTTCATAAGGTACTTATTATGTATAAGTAAATTACATAAGCATAAAACTTATATGCTCAGCCAAACATAAATAATAGAAACCGACAAGCTTCCATGGCTGCAAATTTTTAGTTGTTTATAAATTACCTTTGCAAAAGAGAAATAAGTAATCGACGAGAAATCCCATTATAATTTGGAATCCAACCACACAGGCTGTTTATTTATTAGAAAGAAAAAAGAAAGGACAAATACAAAACCAAATAAAATACCAATATAAATTCAGCAACTTCATAATGAATAAATCCTGAACTGACTCCAGTTTTTGGTATTCAGATATATATAATAGTCAAATATGCTGTGGTATTATTTGACTTCAATATATAGAATTTCTTGTGATATCATTCAACTAGTAAATATTCAATCGGGATTCTGGAAGCTGTGCAAATTGGACTATGTTGATATAAAAAACCTAAAACACATCTGTCCGAAATTATAATATTTTTCTTATTCATGGTCTTTGAATGAAACGCAAAAGAATGCATAGAATATGCAAACGAAATAGATAGTCAATAATGGCGTGCTAAAATATTGAATTTTAAGCTGCAACATAGTAATAATATAAAATGACGTTATCCAAACTACCATCTGGACCGTTAAATGAGATTAATTATAATAATTTTTGATGACTTATGACTCAATCAGATGTTAATTTTTTTTATTAGGTAAACCTCAAGGCAAATTGGTGGAATTGGGAAAAAAAAAATGAACGAAAAATGGGCAAAAATGAAAGAAATCCAAAGTTTGTGGACGAAAGTGTAAACAATCAATATTTGATTCAGACCATAAAATGATGATTGAAAATCACATATGATTAATTGGATGCAATTGGACCTCAAAGGAGTGAAGTATAGTTAAAGTATTTTCACAAATCAATTTCCCACTGAAGAAGTTATGATCCAAATTTTTAGTCTCAAGTCGAGACCAATTTTTTGGATAGCAGATGTCTAAATTGGAAAATGTGTAATTCTTGAAGGATCGTAGCCATATAAGTTATCTTTTCAACTAATTTTGAATCACCATAATCGGATATCCAAAAAAATATTTTGACCAAAATACCGAAAGCTATTTAAGGACGATAGTTCTCAAAACGGTGCGCATGGGGAGGGGGGACAAATTGTGGCGCGCGCGCAAGACACCAAAAATTTGACCAGGAGCCATTTTGATCAATTGTTCGTGCATGGTGGTTATGTTTGTGCATACACAGGCCATTTTCACAGATGAATAAGCAATTTTCTGTTAGGATTCAAACTCTTTTGGAACCCAAATTGGATGCGCTTTTGACCTATTTTCTGGCTCTTATAAATATAGAATGAGGGCTACACATTGAAAACTCTCTCTTGCCTATTTATACACAATAATATTATCAAATTCATCAAAACAAGATATCAATCATCACTTTTGAGAAATAAGATCAAGATCTAGCAAGAAATAGAAGCCAATTATAATGCGGGTGATGATTTTTCATTATTCTTTTTGTAATTTATTTAAAAGAATGTTACGCTAGATCCGTTCTTATATTGGATGAAGATGAACCATATTGTTTATTTATTTTAAATTCAAGATTAGTAGTTTAGTCTAATTCTTGTGTTTCTTGATTAATTTTGCATATCCATTGCATTATTTAATTGATTAGCCACCAATTAGATATTTAGTTGCTTGTTGTAGTGTTAGGAGACTCACAATAAGTTTAGAACGCATCAAAATTAACATTTGTGCAATAGATGTTAGGAATAACATTTATCACTTGTACAATCATATAGATAATTTAAACATAATGCGTTCTAATCATTCTAATTTGGGCTAGGAATAAATTCAGGTCGTGGTTAGGATATATTTAATTTGTCTTGGAACAAAAATTATATATCATAGTTTTATCGATTGTCAATAATGCATGAATAGAATTAGAACACAATACCATAACTTGATATAGAAACACGATTTATCGCTTTCTTAGACAATTTAGCATAAAATCAAATCAAATCTCTCAAATCAAAGTCAAGCCAATTTTCACCGCTTTCTTTTTTTTTTTTTTTTTTTTTTTTTATAGATATAGGACTATTAATTTTTATTACTTTTAGCAGTATAAGGTATCTTCATCTCCATATTTTCATTTTGGGTGTTTAAGCTTATTATAAAGTGTTTCATGTTATCATTAATTTTTTAATTATTTTGAAGGAATATGACACCTGAGCACATTGGACAAGAAAAGATACATAACAAGTGATCTAGCACTTTTATGCCAATCTATCCACCACCTGCAAATTTATACCAGGAGAGTACTTAGTTCCTTTCTTTACCCTTAATTTTGTATATTACTTGTTATATTTTTAGACATTGAGGGCAGTGTCTATTAGAAGTTTGGGATGAAAAATGTCGAGTTTGTATATGTTTTTATTGATTTGCGTGCTTGTTCGAGTGCAAAGATAAATTCAAAAAAAAAAAAAATTATTTTCAATTTTATTGTTTGCTTTTGTGTACTTATGGGCGTTAGATGAATTTGCCTAACATGATTAAATATATTTGGAACCATGTGTTAGGCTATAAGTTGTGAAAAAGTTGCATGTTAGGGTTAATTTATGCTTATTCATGTGATATTTGATATTTTTTGGCACAAGATATATGTTTTGCATCATGAAAAAATAATTCTATTCAAAATTTGTATTGGTTGAAAAAAAAAATATAGTAAACCTTAGATACTAAATCCAAACAACTACTAAATTATACATCTTTAAACCAAATCTAGAATAGTTTGGGAGTGATTGAATTGTTGTAGAAACATTAAGATAAATGCGAACTTCATGTGTGCTAGATTTTGTGTGGATTGTCTAAGGCTAATATGATGAAACTTAGGTGAAAATCTCAAGTTATGAGCCGATTTTTTTAGAATGAGTGTTTAATAAGGGGCATCACACTAATCGTTGCATAAAAATAAAAAATAAAAAAAGAATGAAAAGAAAAATGTGTTTCATTGTGAAACGTGTCTTCGTAACATTTACAACTCGAATAATTAAGCCTACAATTGTATTTAAAACTTAGTGCCCTAAAATCATCTGACTTGGGAGTCACCGGCCAAAAACTCGCTATAGGGATCATTGAGAAAGTTTGATGGAGAGAAGTCCGCACATAAGATGTTAGAAAAGAAAAAAAAAATTATATGTTAAAAAAAAGATTGCTACATGCCATGATTAAGCTCCAAACACTTATTTTAGAGAATTAGACATTGGACAAGGGATTATTGGCTTAGTTGATTCTTGAAGGTCGAAACAATCAAAAATAAGGAGAATTCGCATTTTTTGATATGTTGAACTGTAAACAGTAAGATCTAACCAAACTAGAGATGACGAGGACTAGTACATAAATTCCATCTTAGATCACACTTTGAGATTAGAGTTAAAAAAATAAATTTGGGATGTGAATCTTACGAGAGAAGAAATGATATATTTGATCATTGAGTGTCGGGACTTGAATCACTTTATGAATATATGATAATTCACATGAATTTTACACACCCGTCGATTTTGCATTGAATGAGTAGAAATTAATCTTAACAGTGTGATTTTGAAGTAGTTCATAGTTGTAATACAGAAATTTCAATCATGAGTCCAATGACAAACTATCTAACCATGTTTGTTTAAAATTTTTGTGATTAAGTCAAAATTTATTTTGTTTAAGGACAAACAATTGTTCAAGGTTTGGGTGTTTGATAAATGTATTTTATATATTTATTTGTACAATAAATTGAGATTAATTGTAATAAATTTTGATGACTTATGACTTAATTCGATGATAATTTTTTTATTAGATAAAATTCGAGGCAAGTTGGTGGAATTGGAAGAAATGAACGAAAAAAGGCAAAATAAAAGAAGTCCTAAGTTTGGGGACCATAGTGTAAACAGTTAATAATTGATCCGGACCATAAAATGATGATTGAAAATCACATATGATTAATTGGATGCAATTGGAGGTCAAATGAGTGAAATATAGTTAAAATATTTTCACAAATCAATTTTAAGTCAGAAGCTGCCCTGGGACGATAGCGCACAAAACGGCGCGCTTGCAGAGGCAAATTTTGGCGCGCGCGCAAGATTCCAAAATTTTGACCCGATAACCATTTGGATCAATGGAGCAGGCATGGTGGTTATACTCGCGTGCGGGCCATTTTCGTAGATAAATTAGCATTTTCCTTTCGCGATTCAAACTCTTTAGGAACCCAAATTGAACATGATTTTGACCTATTTTCTGGCTCTTATAAATACAAAACGAGGGTTGTACATTGAAAAACCTCTCTTGCTTCTTCATACACAATAATATCATCAAATTTGAAGTTACGGGATAATACTAGACCAAACTAGATCACCGTTTGAATTTGACTTTATGTGCAGAATTAATCTACTACAAGCATACAATCCAATTTTTCTAAGTTGAATGACTGCATATGTAAATCCGACGAGTGAGACATTGAATTAATCCAATTTGACCAATTTTTGTTCCACATGTGCCGCTCGAGCGAGACATTGGCGAGCAACTAGCGAAAATCCGACGAGTCTTTAGCCTTGTTCCAAACTTGATTTTGAACCCTAGCTCAACTATACATAATTGCAACCAAGTCTTAACTTTCGCAAATGTTCATTTTAGCCCTTCTTGTTCACAAACATGCCAATTACAATATTAGACCTAACAAAATTCATCATGAACAAGAGGTCAATTCATCACTTTTGAGAGAGAAGATCAAGCCCTAACAAGGAATTGAAGCCAATTACATCAAGAAATTGAAGAATTCAATATTGGAATTGAAGATCAACAGCTTTTGCTTTCTTTCATGATCCGGGTGATAATTTTCCATTATTCTTTTTGTAATTTATTTAAAAGAATGCTCGACTAGATCCGTTCTTGTGTGAATGAAGATGAACCCTATAGTTTATTTATTTTAAATTCAAGACTAGTAATTTATTTTAATTCTGACATTTTCTTGATTAATTTTGCATACCCATTGCATGATTTAATTGATTGGTCACCAATTAGATAATCAATTGTTTGTTATAGTGTTGAGAGACTTGCAATAAGTTTAGAACGTGGTAAATTAACATATGTGCAATAGATGTTAGGAATAATATTTATCACTTATGCAATCATATAGATAATCTAAACTTTAATGCGTTCTAATAATTCGAATTCGGACTCGGAATATATTCGGGTAATGGTTAGGATAGATTTAATTTCTCTTGTAAAAAAATTATATATTATAACTCTATCGATTGTCAAGAACGCATGAATATAACTAGATTATAAATCGATAATTGAAATAGCAATAGGCAGATTCGAAATCCAATACAATTATCCATAACTTGATATAATAATATTTACCATTTTCCGGTAATGGTTAGGATAGATTTAATTTGTCTTGGAGAAAAATGATATATCATAACTTTATCGATTGTCAAGAACGCATGAATGTAACTAGATTATAAATCGATAATTGAAATAAATAGTAATAGGCGGATTCGAAATCCAATTCAATCATCCATAACTTGATATAAAAATACGATTTATCATTTTCTTAGATAATTTACCATAAAATCAAATCAAAATTTCTCTTTTGTTCAACATAATTTGAATTCCAACAGAGTCCTCTGATTACTTGTATTAATGCAAGCAAGGAACAATCTTTTGGACTCTACAACGCTTATGCAGATTAGCTGAATGCCAATCCTCATGTTTGTGCCTGAATGTTTTCCAATTATGTCTTGACGTTGTGATGTACAATGGAAACACATATGTTTCCCTATTTTTGTGTTTCAGGATAAGTGGGATTTTTACCTTAATAAAGAACTTCTTTCTACTTTCCATTGAAGGATTTTTTTTTCCTTCTTCTTTTAACCGCTATATGTTGCATCATGCATGTTTTATTAATAGCAAAGATAAAACATAGTATATACTTAGGAGGGAGGTTCAACCACACCTTCCAGCTGAAGTTTAAAATAAATAAATAAACTTCTCCGTCTAGAAAACAATATGTATAATGTAAGAGTTAAAGAAAGCAAACTATATTTGCTCTATCGTACTCCTAATCATCTTTCAATAAGTGGTCACTCAGGCTACTAATTATATTTCCAACTCTAATCGAGAATTTTGTTTATTTTCAGAGGCGGATGGAGAGGGGGCTGGACTGGGCTAGCCCTGCCCTAGCACAAAAGCAAGATTGACTTCTAAAAAATGGAAAATTTAGTCCAAATTTATGATGAAATAAAAAAGAATAAGAGATTTAGCCCAGTCCAAAAATTGAGTTTAACCTTACTAATTTCATTCCCAACCCAAGCCCAATATTTAATTATTCAAGTTTAATTTAAGACTCTACAACAATTATAAATTTATTTTATTCACATTCATGGTACCAAATAACTTGTTATCAAATTAGGTATTTTATTTCATATATATATTTAACTAAGTTTAAAGAGTTCACTTATAATCAAATTAGTTTATTATATAAAAAATTACTTTTATTGATTAAAGTAAAGATAAATGACTTATTTTAACAATATAAGATGACACATGTTCGATTAAGCTTAAAAGTAAATAAAATTTTTCTAATGTATTTTTCATATATTACTTATTTATACTTGTGAGATAAAAATTTATTTATTTCGACCATGAAATGGATGTTATTATCAAAATAAGTAATATGCTCTGTATTTAATTTTCTTAGTTAAAAATATATTTGCTAGAACATTTTCATGAATGTCCAAAATATATTTCGATGCACTTTGTCATGAGTGTCATGAGTTTAACATTTTTAAACTAAATCTCGTATGAAATATAATATCAGCACACCCTAATATATCTTTCTGGTTATATGCCGAGTGATATAATGAATGTTTTGAGTTAGCGGAGGCAAGCAGGTGGCGCTTGTTTTTTTCCCTGTTTATCACTAGAAACACATAAATCTTAATCTTAATATGAGTCCCCAAACCCACCCTAGTCCCACTCTGCCTCGCCTTATCTAATTCATAGAAATGCGCCTTCATATCCTATTTCTTGACCCCAATTCATCGTAGGAAAGTTACCTTTATAAAGTCCTAATTATCTAGAATCACTTGATGTCACAATTCACTAGGAAAACTGAAATCATAGAAAATCATAGCATTATCTTTGAAAATTCACCAGGAGAAACCGAGAAGAAAACAAGAATATGTAATTTAATTGTCTTGACATACGAAATCATAGATTAATTTACTTTTTTTTTGGTCATTTTCAAAAATATGTAATTTCATTGTCTTGACAGTAAAATAAAATGTTATTTTAAAGAAGAATATTTTTATATTTTAAAATATATTAATAGTAAGTTATTTTAAAAAAATGATTTGGAAACAAACATTAAATAAAAGTAAATTTAACTTTTTTTTTATGCTTAACTAATCATACTATTATATTTAGTAAAACAAAAAATATGTTTTTCTTATTTTTAAGTAAATAAATTTTTTTGAATAAATTTTTTTTAACTTTAATTATAATAAGTAACATAGCCTCAATTCGAAAAATTTATAAATCATTATTTATAATGAGTAATAATTGTGAGTCTCACCAAATGTGTGGATGATAAATGATAAATGATAAATGCGTAATAGTTTATGAACATTTGATTGAAATTAATCTTTGATTTGGACTTAATTTATAAATCATTTATCAATTAATTGTCAAATGGTTGTCTAATTATATTCAACAATGACAGATGAAAAATTACATATTTCGTAAGGTACTTATTATGTATAAGTAAATAATATGACCATAAAACTTTTTAGGCTCAGCCAAACGTAAATAATAGAAACCCAATGGCTGCATATATGTCGACATGACATTGACTATTCCATTGATTAGACCTATTTAGTTGAATAATAGTAGTGAAAATTACCCCACCACCTAATTTATAAATTCAATATTCTAAAATCATGTGGAAAGTTTCACTATTAAAAAATCAGAGATCTTTAGTTTTAATCAATATTTTTATAAAATAAATATTTTAACTAAATATATATATACTCTAATACACACATCACAAACCCTAATTCATTCCACTCTCATATCTCTCTCTACATTTATCATTTTCCCTCTACAACAACCCGTCGTCCCTCTCTCTACCAATTCTCTCTTTCTACTCTCCTCCCCTCTATCTCGCTGTTGCAACCAGACGTCGAAGTAGCGCGCGCGAGGCTGAGCATTGTTGTTGGCGGCGATATGCTGGTCGCCTGCATCGTAGGTCGAGCGGTGCTTCGTCGCTACAACTAATTCCTCCCTGAAACGATTTGTGAATGTGTTGTTGAGCGAAGATGGGGATAAAGGTGGTGCATGTTTGGGATTTGTGGATCTGGTGGCGAATTTGTTGGTGAGGGGTTGGGATGGTGTGGCGGTGGTGCACGACTGTGGTGGTGTGTGTGCGGTTGAGTAGCAGTAGGTGCGGTGGGTATGATGGTGGTGCGGTGGTTGGGTGTGTGTCCGCTTGCGGCGGTGGTGGTCATGGGTGTGGCCGTGGCAATGGGTGTGATGGTGATGTGAGATGGTGGCGATGGGTCTGTCACGGTGATGTTGCGATCTGGTGGTGGTTTTGGCAATGACGGTAGTGGTGGCAAGTGTTGGTGGTGGTCACAAATTATTTGGTTGATTGTGATCACTAAATTGATTAATTTTTGACCAATAAACAATATGTGATCAATTAATTTGTGACTAATAATTAATAGGTGACATAAGAAATTATTAATCTATAACCGATAATTTAATAAATAAACAATATGTGACCAATGAAAAAAATAATTTGAGGCTAAGAAATAATACGTGACCTAAGAAATTGTTAATTTGTGACCGATGATTTGATAAATTGTGACTGTATAGTAAATTGTGACTTATAATAATTATGATTTTTGACCGATAAATAAATTGCGACTTACAAATTTTTGATTTGTGACCGATAAATAAATTGTGACTAATAAATTTTTTGAATTGTGACCATAAAATAATTTGTGACATATAAAATTTTTTATTGTGACCTAAAAATAATACGTGACTAACTAAATCGTTAAACTGTGACCAAATTATATAGATCTATGACCTTAATATATTTAATTAATTAAATCATAAATAAATTTAATTAATAATCTAATTTTTGAAATTTGAAATCTTTGTTCTTAGTTTTGAAATGAGTGATACTTAACCTTTTACTTATAAATTTTTCTCATAATATCTTGGATTGGATTGGCCTATTTAATCAAGAATCCTCGTCTTGGGCTTAGAACTCGCCCCATTAGCACTACTTGGCCCATTTATATTTTTCTACATATATGTGAGTTTCATTCACAATCACAGGTATATTAATTCTAACCCTAGCCGAACCCCCTCTCTCGTCTCTTGCGCTATCTTTATATTTAGTTTGGTTGTTGACTTGATCATTGGAGTGCAAATAGTTGCTGGATATTTTTCTCGAATTGGCTGCCTTTGCCTTCTAACCGGTTGTTAAGTGTGCAAGTAATGTCTACGTCGAGGGTGTGAGGTTGGGATTTTCTTGGAGCATTTTTTTTGGATTAGCAGATTGACGCCGTTTGTGAAAAACGATACATTAACCATTTTCTCACCACACTAAAAAAGCTACGGCAAAAGATGGTTCTTAAGGGCAGTTCCTCAACCAAAAATGGGAGGAAGTTAGCCACAGAGAATAAACAAAAATGGCAGACAACAAGAAGGAAACCAAGATGGAAAAATTCACAGACAGAAGATGAGAATTCACTAGATCAAAATCAAGATCAATGATTGTTGTACAAGATTTGATGCACTCTCAACCAAATCTAATGTGTTGGGGGAGGGGAGGGGGAAGAATAGGTATCATAAAATGTGTCAAAATAAAAAATAGGCATAGGTAGGATAAAATGAACGCACAGTGAGCAGCCACACCGGCTCTCGAGCATTATGCTCGAGTCCATCGAGTGCTAGACTCCCTGTTTTGGGGCGCTCGAGTGGAAGCTGAACATTTAGCAAGCGTAAATGTGCCAACTTTTTCTCTTTGGTTCATATTTGAACTTCTGCAAGACACCTTCAACCAAAACACCAACTTTCAATGGAATTCGGCTCACAATTCAACAAATTTATATCAATTTTTTAAGCAAAGCTAAACTAATGCTTAATACATATTTCAAAATTTCAATATTATAATGAGGTTTGAGGGAATGTCGTGTTAATATTAGTGGGAAAAAATGGAACCTTTTTACCGGGAGGAGATGGATTGTCAAGTTGTATAGGACAAATACCAGGATATTACAATGAAATTTTTCTGTAATGGTGTGTACGCACACATGTCAGCTGTGCATACTAGTTGATCTGTCCAATTGAAAAGTGAATTTTTTTTGTAAGGCTTAATTCAGTTTTCTGACAAATGGGATGTGGTAAAATTTTGAAAGAATTTCCATTAATGTTGAACACATGGATGGAACTTTAAGAAGAAGGCAGTAAATAAGAAAAATACACAAACATGTGATGTAACAAAAGATTCCGCGGTGGCAATATAGTGGTATTCCATAGGTGAAACAATCTAGGAGGAGGTTTAAATTGGTGTTTATAAAATTCCAATTTCTTTTGCCAAAAGATATACATTTCGATTTAATTTGGACTTTAGATCGAAACTACGATTGATCATCTGGAGTTGTAGATTCCAAACCCGAAATATGACATAGAATTTAACTGGATAAGTAAGTTGATTGTTCTTAATTGATTTTAAGAGAATTCTTAAATAGTTGACGTTATTTGACCAGTTAGCCAAGCGTAATAAAATTTGCATTAAAACAAAACTAATTGAGACAAGAAACAACGAATTTAACGTGGTAAACCCGCTCTTACAGACTAAAAAAATTCCACTACAAAAAAAGATAGTCATTTCAATTTGAAACTAATATAATTATCGGCGACGAAGAAACTAAAACAAAGAATATAATATGAATTAAGAAATAACTAAAAACCCTTCCCTATTTCAGTTATTCCAATTCTTTCATGTAGAATTAAGTATTAAAATATCTATTCCAATGAAAGTAAAGGTTATTTTTATTTATTCGCTTTCATATCCTGTTTCTCGACCCAAATACATCGTATGAAAGTTCCTAATTATCTAGAATCACTTTATGACTATTGACTAGGAAAAACTGAAATCATGGAAAATCGTAGCAGACCTTTGAAAATTGATTAGGAGAAACTGAGAATAAAACAATAATAAATATTCAAGTTAGATTAATCAAAATAGATATGTTTGGTTGAGATAAAAAAAAGTTTACTTGTAAGTAAATAATTAGGTTTAAAATATAAATATGTAATTTCAATGTCTTGACAGTAAAATAAAATGTTATTTTCAAGAAGAATAATTTTTTATTTAAAAATATGTTAAAAGAAAAGTTTGGAGATAAAAGTAATTTTAACTTTTTTAAGCTTAGGTAATCATAATATTATATTTAGTAAAACACGTAATGTGTTTCTTACTTTTAAGTAAAAAAAAATTAATTTATTTTTTACTTTATTCAAAATAAGTAACTTAAGTCTCCATTTGAATTTTTTTAAAATTATTTATAAAGAGGAATAATAGTGAGTCTCACTAATTGTTATGTTAATAAATGAGTAATAGTTATAAATTTGCAATTGAAATTAATGTTTAACTTTAACTTAATTTATAAATTGGTTGCAAAATGGAGGCGGTTGATGAAACATTATGTATGTCATAAGGTACTTATTATGTATCGGTAGATTACATAAGCATTAAACTTATGTGCTCAACCAAACATAAATAATACAAACCAGTTTTTTTTTTTTTTATTTGCAATGTGAACAAATTCTAGACCCAATTTTTTGGCAATTGGAATAAATTTTAGAACCAATTATAAAAATAAAAAATAAATAAAAAAATTATCCCTTTATTGGATAATTTTCATGAAAAACAAAGTCAAATGGACACCAAACTTTAAACATTTTTCAAGTGGAAAATTATACCAATCAAACACAATTAATTACAATTTTCAGTCAAACAAATTTTAGACAATTTAATTCCCTATAATTCATTTTCTTTCCACTCAAATTCCACTTTTGGAATCAAGTCCCATTATGAATTGGAATACCACACAGGCTGTGTATTTATTAGAAAGAAAAAGAAAAGACAAATACAAAACCAAAACCAGGAAAATACCAATATAAATTCAGCAACTTCATAATTAAAATCTCCGGAACTGACTCCAGTTTCTGGTATTCAGATATATTCACATCAAATAAGCGGTGGTATTATTGTACTTCAATGTATAGAATTTCTTGAATGAAACGCAAAAGAAGGCATAGATTATGCAAACCGAAATGGATAGTCAATAATGGCGTTCTAAAATAATGAATTTTAATGACGTTATTCACAACACCGCACCTATAAAATCCCTCCTCAGGTTCTGCTTTCTACCCAGCTCTCAATTTATATTCGCGTCATTTTTCTTTGAGTCTTCCTAGGTTACACTATTATCGAAAAAACATGGGTATCTTCAAGTTTTTCCATGAATTCAAAGCTAAAGCCTCTCACAAGAGGATGTTCAAGGCTGTGATGATTGATAACGCCGACGTTTTGCCGAAAGCCTCCCCATTCATCAAGAACATCGAGACAGTTCAAGGAGATGGTGGTGTTGGAAGCATCAAGAAGACACATTTCAGTGATGGTTAGTCAATTAAACAACAGCACGAAAAAAGAACGAGAATATTATAATTTATTTGCAGTACTCAGACGATAAGGCTATCTTTAATCCTGTCCAATATTATCAATATAGCATACTAAATATATGTGATGAGTTTGTTATTACATTAAAAAAAAAAACACACACACATCTTAGAGTAGAGTAATACAGCACTGGACGGACAAGATAACATCTTCGTTAATCGTGTACAATATTGAGTAATCTAGTGTACTAAATATGTCATCAGATTCTTTTTTTCACATAATCTGGTGAGCATATGTGTTTTCTTACAGGCAAGTACATGAAGAACAAGATCGACCATCTGGACCATGCAAACTGCGTGGGTAAGTTGACTTTAGTTGAGGGTGACGTACTTGGAGACCAGATTGAATCTATCATTTACGAGCTGAAATTTGAGGACTCAAAGGATGGAGGATGTGTTGTAAAGATCACCTCTGAGTATCATACCAAGGGTGATGTTGTACTAAAAGAAGAGGATATTAAGGCAAGCAAGGAACAATCTTTCGAACTCTACAAGGCTTATGCAGATTACCTGAATGCCAATCCTCATGTTTGTGCCTAAATGTTTTCCAATTATGTCTTGACGTTGTGATGTATAATGGAAACACGTATGTTTTCTAATTTCTGTATTTCAGCATGAGTGGTGTTTGTGCCTTAATAAAGAACTTTGTTCTACTTTCCCTTGAAGTTTTTTTTTTCCCTTTCTTTCTTTAGGCAGTATATGTTGCACGTTTTATTAATAGCAAAGATAAAACATAGTATATACTAAGGAGGAAGGTTCAACCACACCTTCCAGCTGAAGTTAAAATAATAATAATAATAATAATAATTTAACTTCTCTGTCTAGAAATAATGAGTAAAATGTAAGAGTTAAAGAAAGCACACTAGCTATATTCACTCTATCATACTGCCCATCATCTTTCAATGAGTGATCACTCATACTCCTCATTATATTTGAACTCGCTACATGATGTTTGTTCTTTTCCCACTGTCATCAAAATTTTCAACACTAAACGATAATTTAGTTTATAGTTTTCTGTGTCGAGTGATATAATGAATGTTTTGAGTTAACTTAGTGGGGCAAATAAGCTCGTGGGCTCGAGTCGTCAAAATGTCCGAACCAGACTCGACTCGTTGGAACCGAGCTTAGGGGACGGGTCGAGCTCGAGTCGGCCTGCGAGCTCGAAAATATTTTTAAAACATGAAAAAACCTGTAATGTAGAGAGAAAAACAAGTCGGCCCGGCTCGGAAAATGCCCGAGTCAAAGCTCGGGTTGAATCCGATTTTTTTGGGCGAGCAAAAGCTTGGCTCGATGGGCCCGCAAAAGCACGATTTATCGAACTAGAACCTTAATTTTGGGCTCGTGAGCTAGCCTAGCCCAACTTGTTGACACCCCTAGTTCTAATTATCTAGAATGATTTGATGTGACTAGTCAGAATGATTTGATGTGACAATTGACTAGGAAAAAAATTAAATAATAGAAAATCAAAGCATATCTTTGAAAATTCACTCGGCGAAACCGGGAAGAAAACAAGAATAAATAATCGAGTTAGATTTATCAAAAATTTGTGTCACTTTTTTGAATTTCCCTCTTTTTTAAAATTTCTATCTTTTTGAATTTTTGTCACTTTTTTAAGTGACAAATGTCACTTTTTAATAATATATTTTAAGGTTTTGATTGATATCGTCACTTTTTTATGTTGTCACTTTTTGAATATTGTTTGACACTTATTTGAAATTTGTCACTTTTTAAGTGACAAAAATCACTTGTCAAATTTGTCACTCGCCTTTTTTTCAAAATTTGTGTCACTTTTTTGAATTTCCCACTTTTTTAAAATTTCTATCATCTTTTTGAATTTCTGTCAATTTTTTTGAAATTTGACACTTTTTTAAGTGACAATGTCATTTTTTAATAATATATTTTAAGGTTTTGATTGATATTGTCACTTTTTTAATTTACGTCAACTTTTTGAATAGTATTTTTCATTTTTTTGAAATTTTTCACCTTTTTAAGTGACAAACATCACTTGTTAATAAAAGTGACACTTAACTTTATATAGAATTTTTCACTTTCAAAAAACTTTTTATGTCACTTTTTAAATTCGTTACTTTCTTCAAATTTCTATCCCTTTTTTTAGTAAATGTCGCTTTATTTGAATTTTTATCACTTTTTTCAATCATCTTTTTGAAATTTCTATCACTTTTTAGGTAAGAAATATAACTTTTTAATAAAAGTGAGATCGCATATTATTTTTTAATAAGAAAGTGATACTAAAAGTGACTTTATGTCACTTTTTTTAAAAAAAAAAAAAAAAGTGGCAACTTTTATAAAAATATGACATTGTGTCACTTTTTAATTTTACACACCCCTAATTTTAAGGGAATTTTTGTAAGTTGCCCTTTTTTTCATTTTACCCCTTTCTTTCTTTTTTTTCTTTTTTTTTTTCATTTTACATACTCAAGAAAGCTGAGGACGGTAAACAGAGGCAGAAAATGGTGGAGGGGGATGATAAGTGCGCTTTTGCACACTTATTAGACACTTTTTGGGATTTAACTGTGATAAATTTGAGTATATTTCTACCCATAATTGTGTACTTTTTGTATTTATAGGCCAAAACCCTGAATTGGAATGAAACGGAGGCAAAACGAGTGAAAAAGGACTTCAATTGCACAAAAATGTAAAGTTGGGGACTAATTTGCACTTGACCAAAAGATGGAGGGCTTTGACTGCAATTTGGTAGGGGCTTAAATGAAAGAAAGTTCAAAGTATGAGGACCAAATTGAACTAATTCAAAGTTGAGGGATGAAATCGCGCAAGGACGGAACGTTCAAGGACCTAAGCTGCAAATATGAAAAAGTCCATGCGACCGCATGGATTATAACCATGCGACCGCATGGACGTGAAATGCATATTTTGTTTCTTCCATGCGACCGCATGGATTATAACCATGCGGCCGCATGAAAGTAAAAAATCAATGGCGGTCTATTTTCTTTCCACGCGTTTTTGGTCAACTTTGGCAATATTTTTAGACTTGTTTAATGGAGATATTTTGGGATATTTTGGTGTGTCTCACATAGGATTGATATATCCCATATCTCTCTCTTTTTTGCAAGGCATTAGGAGTTAGAGATAATTAGGTTTTAGTTAGGTTTTCTCTCTAGATTTTCTTCCCTTTTCTTGTTTTCTTTTCTTTTTCTTCTTTTTAGTTAGTTGGTCTTTGGTTTTAACTCATTTGTGATGCTTGATCAATGAAGCAAGGAGATTAACATCAAAGGAAGTTAGAGAAATCATTGGAGGAAGGCAAATCTACTAAAAAAGGGTTGTATCTACATATTTGTGTTCTTCCATTATTTTTCTATTGTTGTAATGTATTGGATCATGATTTTCCTTTGCTATTATATTTATAAAATGAGTTAAGTTTATTGTGTTGGAATTTATGTTGAATCTTAATCTTATTTTTATTAATGTTGATATATGTTGTTGAAAATGCATTTATTATCAAAGTATTGGTGTAGTAATTATTATTGTTGATTATGCTTTATTTATTTGGCCAAATAGATGAGGTGATTAGGTGGTTTATGTAATTATCGAAAGATTGTTGAATTTCTAGACCTAGATAATTAGTACCCTAGGTGGTTTTGGGTGATATAGAAATATATACCTCCCCTAGGTGATCCTTTGAGTATTCTCACAATAATTTAATGCTTTGGTTAAGTTTTATCTGCATATAGATTTGGGGATAACTTAATCAATAGGGTCGATATCACTCGAAAGAGGTTATTGACTAAAATTGGAGAATCGGGTCTAATCATTTATTTTGGTAATTTGCATGTACGTTATTGAATTGATGTTAATGAAATAAAGGTTAAGTGAAATCATAAATTCCAACCGCTTTTCAAATCAAAGATGCAACTACGTCTTTTTAGTTTGTTAGTTTAGTTTTATAGTTATTAGTTTATAATTTACTTTCAATATTAATTGTGTTTGTGTGTCCGTCGTTGTTAGAACTAAAATAGATTAGAGTGCGTAATTGAAAGTAACATTCCTCGTGGGATCGATATTCGGACTCAAAAAGTCCACTGTATTACTTGTTCACGATCCGTGCGCTTGCGGTACACATTTTCAACGAACAAGTTTTTGGCGCCGTTGTCGGGGAATGTTTTCACTTTGATTACTGCTTTAGTTAATTTTAGTTTTAGCAACTTGTAATTATTTGTTTTTATTTATTTTTACTGTTTGTATATTTTGGCTAACCCCGTATTACTAATCTTTCTTGTATCTGTAGTCTTTTTCCTGCACCCTGCACTTGTCTGATATTTGCAGGTTTCTAACCTTGGTAAAGTAACAAGATGTTTGCACTATCGAGTCTCTACGGTGACTATACAAATATTCTTGGAGGTCCAAGATGCGATATTTGTTTAGCGGAGCATTGTACAAGGATGTGCTTGTATTCATGTACCGAAGCTGCAATGTTGAAACTTCTAAAGTTTCGATATTATTTGAAATGTCGGAGACAAGCACTAGACAATTTAGATGAAAGTTACATGCTCCCGGGAGACTATGTACCTGATGATTGGGATGAGGACATCAAATTCCTAGGAGATGGTCCTCCATGTTTGAATGAGAAGGTACTTGCAAAGTATTACAATGAGCTTGCCAAGTTGGATGAAGAAGATATGCTGGTGGGAGATTACAAATATTGGGATGGATTTAGGAAATGGGGGTCTTATCCACTCGAGGAAGTCATTGAGACCGACTTCTCGTTGCCCGTAGCATTGGATTGCGAACCGGTCATTCAATCCGAGGAGATATCAACGATTGTAGAAGAACCTGAAGAGAGTGCTGATTTAATCACAAATGACTTGAGTGAAGATGTAGAAATCATTGAAGATCATTCGGCCGACTTCAGTGAGTGCATAGAGTTTGATTTTGTGATTAACTCCAATGAGGAGGTGGAAATCTACAGTGTTGAGTTTGAATCGGGTGGAATGGGTAGGTTTTATTATGTTGAAAAGGGCACTGATGAGTTTTGGCGATCGAATGAGGAGTGGATCCAAGCCAAAAGAATAAAGCTGGGCCGAGCATCCAGAGCTTACTTTTTGGGCCCATAACATTTTGCATAGTCGAGCTAAGACTATAAAACAGCGCTTGTTGGGAGGCAACCCAACTTTTCTAAATCTTTTGTGTTTTTATTTACTTTTCTGTCTTTTTATGCTTTTAGTTATATTTCTGTTTAATAGTTTAACTTCTTGTAGGTAATGCTTTTTTTGGAAGTCCAAAGTTGCATGATTCCTCACGAGTCTAGAGCTGAATTGGAGTACAATGAGGTCTATTGCCCAAGCTACTCAATTGCATTCCGAGTCCAGTTCATGCATTGGTTCTGCTTCACAATGGATTCAGGGAAGTTCATTTTTACTCTTTGCTTTATATGTTAATTTACACATTGAGGACAATGTGTGAATTAAGTTTGGGGGTATTGAGCCTTGCCGGCTATTGTGTGCTTTAATTTGATGTTACAGCCTTGCCGGCTGTTTTGAGCTTACATTGGTGATTATGATTGGTATGTTAGATAGCCTTGCCGGCTCAGGATTGCATGAGTTGAAATTGTTATTGATTCATGAGCTATGCATGCGCAAATCCAAATATGCCAAATATGCTATTGGTGGCGAATTTTTTTCAAAAATGGCTTATTCATTGTGAGATCATACGTTACATTGAGCACATAGTCACGATTGATTATCATTTAGATGTGGAAATAGGTGTTGGATGTGAAAATTTTGAATTGATAGAACTTAGGTTGTGAGTTGTTTTGAAAATTTTTATCAACCTATACTCTTATTCTCTTTCAATTTTCTATAGTCTGATCAACTTAGGATTAGCTAGTTAGTTATTTTCATTGAAGATTGTAGTAACTGAATAGTGTGAACACAAAAACTGGTGAGACTTTGAGCCTATGGACTGACATTTATTACAGTCTCATTTCTTTCATGTGTGATTATTCCATGATTGTGTTTCTCTAGAACTTGCGTTGCTTCTTGTCAAGATCACATTGACACATGTATGCATGAATATGATTAAGGCCATCTTTGACTTACTACATTATCCAAATAGCTTACCCTGAAGTAATATTTCCTTTTGATAACCCTATTGAGCTTATTAGCCTTTTCTTTTGTTTACCTACATTACAAGCATTCATATACTGAAAAACAATATTCTTAACCAGCCTTCTAAGCTAGTGGAGTATTGTTAGACATCAGAATGTTGGGTGGCGATAGAAAAGAAGTTTGGGGGTATCAATTGTTTTTGAGGTGCTATGATTGGTATTGTGGTGGAAAAGGAAAAAAAAAAAATTTTGAAAGATGAAAAAAAAAAATGTGTTGAGGAGACTGATTTTGAATGACTGAATTCATAGTTCTCCTAAGAATTGAAAAGCGAAAAAAAGGTGATTGAGTTGAATAGTTGTTGATTGAGAAGTTATTGTTTTGGAGTGATAGGATTGTGTACAGATCCTATCTCAGTTGAGCTGATTTGAATATATGTTACTCCGCTGATTTATTTGAGGCTTCTTAGTCACTTATCCATATATTTCCACACCTTTATCTTAAGCCACATATTAACCCTGTAAAGTCCTTATGATTTATGTAATGCATGTGATCTAAGTGGTGGCGATAGAGAAAATATGCAAGCTTATGGTAGAACAATTTCATTGGAATGATTTGAGCGAAACAGTACCTGATCTTATACACTTGAGAGTGAGTGTTCATACTATACTATTTCTGTGAGGTTTTACATGTTCAGTTACTCTATTTTCACTTGAAAATGCATGCTAGCTGATTATATTTTTGAGCTTTTAAAAGAAAAAGGTGATTGAGTTGAATTGATGTTGATTGAGAAGTTATTGTTTTGGAGTGATAGGATTGTGTACAGATCCTGTCTCAGTTGAGCTGATTTGAATATATGTTACTCCGCTGATTTATTTGAGGCTTCTTAGTCACTTATCCATATATTTCCACACCTTTATCTTAAGCCACATATTAACCCTGTAAAGTCCTTATGATTTATGTAATGCATGTGATCTAAGTGGTGGCGATAGAGAAAATATGCAAGCTTATGGTAGAACAATTTCATTGGAATGATTTGAGCGAAACAGTACCTGATCTTATACACTTGAGAGTTTAGTGTTCATACTACATTATTCTGTGAGGTTCTACTTGTTCAGTTACTCTATTTTCACTTGAAAATGCATGCTAGTTGATTATATTTTTGAGCTTTTAAAATATAAGAGTGATTGAGAGAAGCCTTAGATTTACACTTGGGGGATTGAATTGAATTATCTATTTTAGTGTGAATCTTACGAGCGTGTAAGGATATATTTGACCACTGAGGGTCGGGTTGTGACCAATTTACATACTTTTCCATCTTGACAATCTTTTCTTAGTTTAGATGATGATTGAAAATGGCTACGCACACACACACTGATCTGACGTTGGATAAGCTGTTATTATTTTTGATAGCATTATTTGGATACATGGCTGTGAATTGGTATACAATTTTATACTCATTCATATATTTTTGGCAAGTATCTAATATGTTGATTATTTTCACATGTGCATAATTATGTTAGAAGTAATCTTGCTCGAGACGAGCAAGAACTCAAGTTTGGGGGTGTGATAAGTGCGCTTTTGCACACTTATTAGACACTTTTTGGGATTTAACTGTGATAAATTTGAGTATATTTCTACCCATAATTGTGTACTTTTTGTATTTATAGGCCAAAACCCTGAATTGGAATGAAACGGAGGCAAAACGAGTGAAAAAGGACTTCAATTGCACAAAAATGTGAAGTTGGAGACTAACTTGCACTTGACCAAAAGATGGAGGGCTTTGACTGCAATTTGGTAGGGGCTTAAATGAAAGAAAGTTCAAAGTATGAGGACCAAATTGAACTAATTCAAAGTTGAGGGATGAAATCGCGCAAGGACGGAACGTTCAAGGACCTAAGCTGCAAATATGAAAAAGTCCATGCGACCGCATGGATTATAACCATGCGACCGCATGGACGTGAAATGCATATTTTGTTTCTTCCATGCGACCGCATGGATTATAACCATGCGGCCGCATAGAAGTAAAAAATCAATGGCGGTCTATTTTCTTTCCACGCGTTTTTGGTCAACTTTGACAATATTTTTAGACTTGTTTAATGGAGATATTTTGGGATATTTTGGTGTGTCTCACATAGGATTGATATATCCCATATCTCTCTCTTTTTGCAAGGCATTAGGAGTTAGAGATAATTAGGTTTTAGTTAGGTTTTCTCTCTAGATTTTCTTCCATTTTCTTGTTTTCTTTTCTTTTTCTTCTTTTTAGTTAGTTGGTCTTTGGTTTTAACTCATTTGTGATGCTTGATCAATGAAGTAAGGAGATTAACATCAAAGGAAGTTAGAGAAATCATTGGAGGAAGGCAAATCTACTAAAAAAGGGTTGTATCTACATATTTGTGTTCTTCCATTATTTTTCTATTGTTGTAATGTATTGGATCATGATTTTCCTTTGCTATTATATTTATAAAATGAGTTAAGTTTATTGTGTTGGAATTTATGTTGAATCTTAATCTTATTTTTATTAATGTTGATATATATTGTTGAAAATGCATTTATTATCAAAGTATTGGTGTAGTAATTATTATTGTTGATTATGCTTTATTTATTTGGCCAAATAGATGAGGTGATTAGGTGGTTTATGTAATTATCGAAAGATTGTTGCATTGCTAGACCTAGATAATTAGTACCCTAGGTGGTTTTGGGTGATATAGAAAATATATACCTCCCCTAGGTGATCCTTTGAGTATTCTCACAATAATTTAATGCTTTGGTTAAGTTTTATCTGCATATAGATTTGGGGATAACTTAATCAATAGGGTCGATATCACTCGAAAGAGGTTATTGACTAAAATTGGAGAATCGGGTCTAATCATTTATTTTGGTAATTTGCATGTACGTTATTGAATTGATGTTAATGAAATAAAGGTTAAGTGAAATCATAAATTCCAACCGCTTTTCAAATCAAAGATGCAACTACGTCTTTTTAGTTTGTTAGTTTAGTTTTATAGTTATTAGTTTATAATTTACTTTCAATATTAATTGTGTTTGTGTGTCCGTCGTTGTTAGAACTAAAATAGATTAGAGTGCGTAATTGAAAGTAACATTCCTCGTGGGATCGATATTCGGACTCAAAAAGTCCACTGTATTACTTGTTCACGATCCGTGCGCTTGCGGTACACATTTTCAACGAACAGGGGAAAAAACGGAAAATAGAAAGGTTTGGCTATTTAAACTTCATTATTCAATTTCTCTAATTTTTCCAAGAGACATAGTATAATTTATGCTTAATTTTTAAGGGTTTATGGAAAGTTGCTCATATTTGAAGTTTAGCAAGAATGAATGATTATTGATATGTATTTGAAGCATTAAACAAGAGAGTAATATATATTGGAAGATTTGTGTTGAAGTGCAAGAATTGTGAAATGGGTTTGTAAAATTAGAGCTTGAATCTTTGATTTATTTTGTGTATATATATATATATATATATATGATATAAAATACTTTATTTATGATGTATTATAGTGAGACATGGATTTGAGGTTGGATTTTGGTATTTTTAATCAATTTTTGTGAAAAAAAAAATAATAATTATGTACTGTTTCTGAAATTCTGCCGCTGTTTTTATCAATGGTTTTAGTGACAGTAATCAATATGTTCAAAGAAAAGTTTGAATAAAAGTAACTTTAACTTTTTTAGGCTTAGGTAATCATACTATTATATTTAGTAAAACACGTTATGTATTTCTTACTTTTAAGTTAAAAAAAAAAAAAAATTAAATTTATTTTTACTTTATTCAAAATAAGTCACTTAGCCTCTGTTTGAATTTTTTTTAAAATCATTTATAAAGAAGAATAATAGCAAGTCTCACTAACTGTCAGCATAAAATAAATGAGTAATAGTTATAAATAGGTGATTAGAATTAATGTTTGATTTTGACTTAATTTATAAATTGGTTGCAAAATGGTGGGAGTCGATGAAACATTATGTATTTCATAAGGTACTTATTATGTATAAGTAAATTACATGAGCATAAATAATAGAGACCGACAAGCTTCCATGGTTTCAAATTTTTTGTTGTTTATAATCAGATCAAGTCTTATCATCATTTATAAATTACCTTTGCAAAAGAGAAATAAGTAATCGACGAGAAATCCCATTATGATTTGGAATCCAACCACACAGGCTGTGTATTTATTAGAAAGAAAAAGAAACGACAAATACCGCACCGATTGTCAATAATGGCGTGCTAAAAATTAAAATAATGTTTTTTAAGCTGCGCTATAGTAATATGAAAATGGCGTTATCCACACCACTGCAGCTATGAAATCCCTCTTTCATGTTCTGTTTTCTACCAAGCTCTCAATTTATATTCGCATCATTTTTCCTCGAGTCTTCCTAGGTTACACTATTAACGAAAAAACATGGGTATAGGCCAGTTTTTCCATGAAATGAAAGCTAAAGTCTCTCACAAGAGGATGTTCAAGGCTGTGATGATTGAAACGCCGACGTTTTGCCGAAAGCCTCCCCATTCATCCAGAGGCCATTCATCAAGAGCATAGAGACAATTCAAGGAGATGGTGGTGTTGGAAGCATCAAGAAGACAAATTTCAGTGATGGTTAAGTCTACTAAACAACAGCACGAAAAAAGAACGAGAATATTATACTTTCTCCGTCCCAATTATATAGGCTTGTTTTGTTTTTCACACGGATTAAGAAATTTTATTTAATGTTATTAAAAAAGTAATTTTTGCCAAAAAATTTCCTAGTTTACCCTTATTTTATTTTCAACAACTAGTAATAAATTATTGTTGGAATTAGTAAAAAAATTGAAAATTGACTTCAAGAAGTAGACAAATTATTGGGAAATGCGGATTATTTGGATGATTTCAAGAAGTAGGCAAATTAAGTGGAAAAATTGATTGTAAGTAGACAAATTTAATAAGGGTATAATATTGGTAAAGGAATACAACAAAATATTCTACGTTATGAAACAAGCCTATATATTTGGGACAAGAGAAAAAAGAAGCTCAATCTATACAATTGGGACAGAGAGAGTAATTTATTTGCTGTACTAGAGGATAAGGCTACCTTTAATCCTGTCCAATATTATCAATATAGCATACTAAGTATGTGATGAGTTTGTTAAAAAAAACACACACACACACACACATCTTAGAGTAGAGTAATACGGCACTGGACAAGCAAGATAACATCTTCGTTGCTCGTGTACAATATTGTGTAATCTAGTGTACTAAATATGTCATCAGATTCTTTTTTTTTTCACATAATCTGATGAGCATGTGTGTTTTCTTACAGGCAAGCACATGAAGAACAAGATCGACCATCTGGACCATGCAAAAAAAGAAAAAAAAAAAAAAAGTAAAAGAGAAAGGTTTGGCTATTCAAATTTCATTATTCAATTTCTCTAATTTTTCCAAGAGATATAGTATAATTTATGCTTAATTTTTAAGGGTTTATGGAAAGTTGCTCATATTTGAAGTTTAGCAAGAATGAATGATTATCGATATGTATTTGAAGCATTAAACAAGAAGAGTAATATATATTGGAAGATTTGTGTTGAAGTGTAAGAATTGTGAAATGGGTTTGTAAAATTAGAGCTTGAATCTTTGAGTTATTTTGTGTATATATATTTATATATATGATATAAAATACTTTATTTATGATGTATTATAGTGAGACATGGATTTGAGGCTGGATTTTGTTATTTTTAATCAATTTTTGTGAAAAAAAAAAATTATGTACAGGGTCTGTTTCTGAAATTCTGCCGCTGTTTTTATCAATGGTTTTAGTGACGATATTCAATATGTTCAAAGAAAGTTTGGAGATAAAAGTAACTTCAACTTTTTTAGGCTTAGGTAATCATACTATTATATTTAGTAAAACACGTTATGTATTTCTTACTTTTAAGTTCAAAAAACATTTAAATTTTTTTTTTACTTTATTCAAAGTAAGTCACTAATTTTTTTTAAATCATTTATAAAGAGAAATAATAGCGAGTCTCACTAAAGGTTTGATTGATTACAATGGTGAAAAATGGGTGGAAAGAAAATGAATGACAGGGAATTGAATTGCCTAAAATTTGTTTTACGGGGAATTGTAATTAATGGTGTTTGATTGGTATAATTTTCCACCTGACAAATTTTTCATTTGACTTTGTTTTTTACGTAAATTGTCAATTAAATGGATAAATTTTTTTACCATCGACTTTGAAATGTGTTCCAATTACTAAAAAAAAAAAAAAAATTGTCAAAAAACTGGAAAACGTTTTCTCACCAATATGGTAAAAAAACGTTTTCTAACTTTTGAGCATCAACCTCTTGTACCTTGAAAAACGTTTTCCTGAAAAATTAGTGCAATCAAGTAGGTGAATAGTAAAAAACAGAAAAACGTTTTTCACTTTCCACGGAAAATTTGGTCAATCAAACAGGTCCTAACTATCAGTATAATAAATGAGTAATAATTATAAATAGGTGATTAGAATTAATGTTTAATTTTGACTTAATTTATAAATTATTTATAAATGGGTTGCAAAATAGTGGGAGTCGATGAAACATTATATGTATTTCATAAGGTACTTATTATGTATAAGTAAATTACATAAGCATAAAACTTATATGCTTAGCCAAACATAAATAATAGAAACCGACAAACTTCCATGGCTGCAAATTTTTTGTTGTTTATAATCAGATCAAGTCTTATCATCATTTATAAATTACCTTTGCAAAAGAGAAATAAGTAATCCACGAGAAATCCACAACTTTTAATATCGATAATCCCATTACGAATCGGAATCCAACCACACAGGCTGTATATTTATGAGAAAGAAAAAGAATAGACAAACAAAACCAAAAAAATACCAATATAAATTCAGCGACTTCATAACTCCAGTTTCTGGTTTTCACATATATTCACATCAAAGAAGCTGTGGCATTATTTTACTGCAATATAATAGAATTTCTTGTGGTATCATTCAACTAGTAAATATTCAATCTTGATTCTGGAATCTGTACAAGTTGGACCATATATTGATATAAAAAGAGGAGTGCTTGGGGGTACAGTGTTTTAAAAGTTGTAATGCGTGACGATACGTGGAAGACGGATTATGGATTAGATGAGTTTAGACGAGACAAATGTTTAAAAATATATTTTTTTATTTTAATTTTTAATCAATCAAAAAATATTTAATAATTAAAAATAATATTTACCAAATATTTAAAATAAATTTATAGGAATTTTATACATTTTTTCAAAGTTTCTAACAAGAGGATAAGTTTCAAATATAAATACTAAATGGTAAATAGATAAGAAGTTTTGGAAGTTTTCCTTTGTTCAACATTTCAAGTGGTTGTTTTGAATTTATGACAAACGAAGTAAAGAAATCAGCCTTTAAGTTTTAACTAAAAAATTGTAAAAAAAAATTTAAAAACTAAAAAAAAAATAATAATAATGAGCGCCTAGGCGTCAAGTCATTTGACTTGATGTTTCCATCACGCATCGAGCTTAGGCGGCATCTAGGCACGTCTGTTAGAATAGTGATTACAAGGCACACAACACAAGATGGGTGGATTTTTTGCTAATTTTTTATACGTGAGACCCATCTGGTGTGAGTGTCGGTATGGATAAACATTGTTTAATCCATATAAAAATGCTAAAAAGCATCTGTCAGAAATTATAATATTTTTCTTATTCACTGCTTTTCAATGAAACGCAAAAGAATGCATAGATTATGCAAACGGAATAGATGTTCAATAATGGCGTGCTAAGATAATGTTTTTTAAGCTGCAGTACACACCACTGCAGCTATAAAATCCCTCTTTCATGTTCTGTTTTCTACCAAGCTCTCAATTTATATTCGCATCATTTTTCTTCGAGTCTTCCTAGGTTACACTATTAACGAAAAAACATGGGTATCTTCAAGTTTTTCCATGAAATCAAAGCTAAAGCCTCTCACAAGAGGATGTTCAAGGCTGTGATGATTGAAAACGCCGACGTTTTGCCGAAAGCCTCCCCATTAATCAAGAACATCGAGACAGTTCAAGGAGATGGAGGTGTTGGAACCATCAAGAAGACAATTTTTAGTGATGGTTAGTCTACTAAACAACATCACAATAAAAGAACGAGAATATTATAATTTATTTGCAGTACTAAGAGGGTAAGGCTATCTTTAAAAAAAATATTAAACAATTCACTTGAATGATCACTTGCTTGACCACACTCTCACATGAGTGTGTGGGTTCTGCGGAAATAAAATAATATTTTTTTTTTAATGTGTATGGGTGTGGTCATCCAAGCGATCAAGCAAGTGGATATTATATCTTTAATCCTGTCCAATATTATAAATGAATGATGCTGCACAAACAGGGGTTGTCATGTGACGGGGGGCTTGCATGACACCCAACTATTAGAGGGGGCGCGGGCTCATATAGGTGGTGCCACGCATACCCCCTGACAGGTTCCCGTTTGTCTAGCAAAATCGATTATAAATATAGCATACTAAGAGGATGTTTGGAGAGAATTAAAATTAAATTTTTTAATAGGTTGTGAAGAAAGTTTTTGAAATGTGTGGTTGAAAAGTTGTGAACCCATGAAAGATGTGATTGATATTGATTGTTTGACTTTGATTTAGATTAAAATCAAATTTTAATTTGTACCAAACAGGCCATAAATATGTGATGAGTTTGTTATTATTACATTTAAAAAAAAAAAAAATACACACACACACATTTAAAGTAGAGTAATACAGCACTGGACAGACAAGATAACATCTTCGTTGCTCGTGTGCTAAATATGTCATCAGATTCTTTTTTCACATAATCTGATGAGCATGTGTGTTTTCTTACAGGCAAATACATGAAGAACAAGATCGACCATCTGGACCATGCAAACTGCGTGGGTAAGTTGACTTTAGTTGAGGGTGACGTACTTGGAGACCAGATTGAATCTATCAGCTACGAGGTGAAATTTGAGGACTCAAAGGATGGTGGATGTGTTGTCAAGATCACCACTGAGTATCATACCAAGGGTGATGTTGTACTGAAAGAAGAGGATATTAAGGCAAGCAAGGAACAATCTTTTGAACTCTACAAGGCTTATGCAGATTACCTGAATGCCAATCCTCATGTTTGTGCCTAAATGTTGTCCAGTTATGTCTTGCGTTGTGATGTATAATGGAAACACGTATGTTTTCTTCTGTATTTCAGCATGAGTGGTGTTTGTGCCTTAATAAAGAACTTTGTTCTACTTTCCATTGAAGGTTTTTTTTTTCCCTTACTTTCTTTAAGCACTATATGTTGCTCGATTTAGTAATAGCAAAAATGAAACATAATACAGTTAAATCTCGATAAAGTAATGTTCGATAAAGTAATAATCTCGATTATATAATGATTTCTTTCGATCCCGATTTGGGCCAATGGACTTGTTGGGTATACGACCAAAGTCCCACATCGGATAAAAATGGGGAGGATCATGGGTTTATAAGTGTGGAAATATATCTCCATTGGTATGAGGCCTTTTGGGGTAAAGCCCAAAAGCAAATCCATGAGGGTTCAAGCCCAAAGTGGACAATATCATACCAATGTGGAGATATGTGTGGGTCCATACTTATAACAAGTGGGATATGTGGTGGTACATATTCCTAACAGGACTAAAGTAATAATCTCGCTAAATGCATTAAGTAATAAAAAAAAATTGAATTCTTAAGGGCCCAATAAAAATATAAAGTAATAATTACTGGATTTCATTGAGAAAAAAATATATATATAGACCAAAATATTTCAATCAATCAATAATACCCGTACAATAATCATTCATTTTAAAAATATGCATCTATAGTTGATTATTTTTTCTTCCCACCTAAACCAAAATGAACCTCATCATTAACTTTTTGTTGAGCATACACAACTTCCGGAATATTTTTCTTGTGTTGTAGCAAGTAGTTGCTTAAAGTGACTATTGCTTGAAATGCCTTTTTTGACGACACATTTGGGACAACGCTACTATCATCTGGTTCAGGATCATTCTTATCATCATTATTGTTCATTATCAATTGAATAATTTCTTTCCTAAATTCAAATAATATTTTGATTAGTGTCTTGATTTTTCTTACCACATACAATGTACATATTTTATATTGAAAAACTCTCTCTAAAATAATAAATATTTATTTATCGATAAATGAATAATTTATTCATTTATCGGTAAATAAATAACCTCGCTAAATGAATATTTTTTTTCAGTCCCGAGGGTATTACTTTATCGAGGTTTAACTGTATATACTTAGGAGAGAGGTTCGACCACACCTTCCAGCTGAAGTTTAAAACGATAATAATAATAAAAAAAAATTAAAAATAAGTTAACTTCTCTGTCTAGAAACAATGAGTACGATGTAAGAGTCGAAGAAACAATGAAGTTTGTTCTTTTCCCACTGTCATCAAATTTTCCAACACTAATCGAGAATTCAGTTCATAGTTTTCTATGTCGAGTGATATAATGAATGTTTTGAGTTTGTTGAGGCAACCACGGGACGCTTGTTTTATCCCTGTTTATCGCGGGAAACACAGAGAATCTAAATCTTCATATGAGTCCCCATACCCACCCTAGTCCCGATCTGCCTCGCCTTGACAAATTCATAGAAAGTTGTTTTATTTATGAATTATGAGCCTTCATATCCTATTTCTAGACCCAAATTCATCGTATGAAAGTTACCTTTATAAGGTCCTAATTACCTAGAATTATTTGATGTGACATTTGACTAGGAAAAACTCAAATCATAGAAAATCATAGCATTATCTTTGAAAATTCACCCGGAGACATCGAGAAGAAAACAAGAACTAATAAACGAGTTAGATTAATCATAATAGATATGTTTGGCTCTGATCAAAAAGTTTACTTGTAAGTAAATAATTAGTTTAGATTAATTTTCTTTTTATTTGGATATTTTCGAAAATTTGTAATTTAATTGTCTTGACAGTAAAATAAAAGAATTATGCTAGTGGTACATAATAAAATGTCATTTTGAAGAAGAATACTTTTTTTTTTTTTTTACTTTGAAATATATTAATAGTTAGTTATTCAAAAAAAAAAAAAAAAAAAAAAAAAAAGGGTTTGGAAACAAAACATTACATAAAAGTAAATTTAACATTTTTAAGCTTAGCTAATCATACTATTATATTTAGTAAAACTCATTATGCTTTTCTTATTTTTAAGTAAATAATTTATACTTTATTCATAATAAGTAACGTAGCCTCAATTCAAAAAAAAAAAAATTATAAATTATTATTTATAAAGAGGAATAGTTATGACTCTCACCAAATGTGTGAATAATATATGAGCAATAATTTATGAACATTTGATTGAAATTAATGTTTGATTTTGACTTAATTTATAAATCATTTATCAATTGATTGCCAAATGGAGGCTTAATTATGTTCAACCGACGAAAAATTATTTATTTCGTAAGATACTTATTATGTATAAGTAAATAATAAGCATAAAACTTTTTAGGCTAAGCCAAACGTAAATAATAGAAACCCAATGTTTGCAAACTTGTAGTTGTTTATAATTAGATCAAGTCTTACAGATAAATGCATTTTTTTGCTATTATTTAGGCCATATTACTAGGTTTTTGTATCGTTTTACTATTGAAATTTACTTAATTTAGATTAATCTTATCTTGTTTCAGTTTTGGACTGTTTCTAAGCAATTGGAAAAGAAAGAATGATTGGTCATTGGATGGAAGTTTGGGGACTAATGTGCATTTGAATAAAAGTTGAAGAACCAAAAATAGAAATAATTTAACTTGGATGATCAAGATGGAAGAAAGAATGAAGAAATTGGCTAGAAGAAAAATTCATGTAATTTTAATAACTGGGATGATATTTATTCGTATAGGAGAATCAAGGATGATATTTCATTGTTAAAAATATAACATGTAAAAACACAACTTGACTAATACATTTTATATTATACAATTTTGGCAAATCAATAAAAACTCATTCTTTATCTCATTGTTGTCTTTCTCATAGAAGGAGAACCGACGATGAGTTACATAAATTTTATCTTGTAGTCGTGTAGTGTCAAAGGTACCTTTCGAAAGAGCAACACGGACAGCATGATTGACGTGATTTCATAAGGTTTTCTTTTCAACTCTCTTCTATTATATATGTTAATGTTAATGTAGAATTATATTTATAGTTTTGTTGTGTTAATTATAAAGTCTATACATAAATCACTCATTTTTTTCTCAACACTAAGTTAAAGTAATGAATTAGACATGGTTATGTGCTCAACTCGTGATGGCCCCTATAATTTTATTTAGTTAAATTATTTTATTTTGTATAATTTTAATATTTATGTTCTTTAGTGATGGAACTACAAGATGAATATACGTGTGTATGTGTGTAAGCCATCTATATACGTACTATTTTGTTTTGCTTTCTATTCTAGATTCTCATTAAGCCTTAGCCCTTGTTTGACAACATTTAATTTATTTTTCATACTTATTTTCAACCACACATTCACACAATAAAATATTCTACATGTAAATTCAAAAAAAATTCTTACTTTTTAGCCACATATTCTTCAAAAAATAAAATTCAAAAATATATTTTTTTAATTTTAAGGCCCCCAAAAATTTTAAGAGAATTTTTTAGAAATATTTATTTTGGTTAGAAGAGTTTTTAATACACGCGTTTGACATCCGTTTAACTATTTTCGATATTCATTTAGATCATTCGATATATCTATGATATAGTTCTCGAAATGAGTTTCGAGAGGATATAGAAGATTTATGGATTCGGCTAGCGTACAATCGTCGAAGAATTTTTAAAATTAGCTTGTTATAGAAATTTTTGAAATATTAGTTTGGAACGGCCTACTTTGACGCGCTGTAACTTTTGCTATAATTGGCCGTTTCGCTCACGATTAACGTCGTGAAATATTAGGCCGTGAGTACTTCAAAATGATATTAAGAATGTAATATTTCAACTTCGTTTGATATTCCGTAGTGAGCCCGAAAATGAAGACAAAAACATAAGTAATATATTCAAAAAGACGAGTTATACGTTTTTTTTAAAACATGCGTTTGACGTCTGTTTAACTATTTTCAATATTTATTTAGATCATTCAATATATTTATGATATAGTTCTCAAAATGAGTTTCGAGAGGATATAGAAGATTTATGGATTCGGCTAGCGTACAGTCATCGAAGAATTTTTAAAGTTAGTTTGTTATCGAAATTTTCGAAATATTAGTTTGGAACGGCCTATTTTGACGTCCTGTAACTTTTACTACGATTGGCTGTTTCGCACACCATTAACGTCGTGAAGTATTAGGTCGTGAGTACTTCAAAATAATATTAAGAATGTAATATTTCGACTTCGTTTGATATCCCGAATTGAACCCGAAAATTAAGACAAAAATGTAAGAAAATTATTGAATTTATTAATATTTTTAACGGTGGAATTAACGTTTATTGACGGAAATGACCATTATCGCAAGAAAGGTATGAAATGAAGATGTAAATGCCAAAATTGAAACAATAGAGATCATTTTAGCAATGAACGCAAACGATAGGGACCATTTCTGCTAATTACCCTTATTGATAAGATAATGATAGGACCTTGCTACTTTGGGGTGGGGCCCTCGTTTTTTGCGCAGCTCCATCCCCTATTGTGGGGGGTTCTGTCATGGGGTTGGTCAATCATGGTAAAATAGCAAAATTGTTATTGATATGCGCACCAAAGAAAGAGAGCGAGAGAGAGGAAACAGAGTACGAAAACTCTTTTTGTACCATAGTTACGATTTAAAGCAGCCAGATACATATGTAATTTTCATTAATCCTTTATTTCCAATCCATAATCACCCCTAACCTCTGCTAAAAGATTTAAGCCACAAATCAGTTTTTATGAAGCTGGTTGGACATTGAAGTGAAAATTAAAGACAGACTTCGAAAATTCCGATTTAAGCAAATTTTTTTATATCTAATTATTATGGTTATTTTGTCATTTATTTGAAATTACAATTAAATGTGGAATCGTTTTTCTTATTATGAAATAAATATAGGAGTTCACAAAGCGAATGATGGAAATAATTTACTCATCAACCTAGAACAATAGCGGACTACAATTGAGAAGATGTTAGTTGAATGAAATTGGGGACCCCAATAGGAGGGAAGTGATAAATTTGTATTACACGATTAAATAGATTTATAATTATAGTTAAAATTCAGATATGGAGGTACTTTTTATTTTAGACCTAATTGGAGTTGATTTGAAGTAATTGACTACTAACCTGATTGCACAAAATTGATACTAAGAGATAAATTTGAGGAAATTTAGAAGTATCGGGAGTGAAATTCAACTTACGTGGAGTTTGGGGACTAGTTTTCACACTTTTGAAACTTGAAGAGGACCAATCTTAGATTACCTATGGAGAATCAGGATCAACGCGAAAGCTTTTAGGAGTTGCGGGATTAATATTGAAGATTTGGATCGAAACTGATCAAAAGCGTACACAAAACATGAAGTAGGGATCAAAGTGCAACAATAGGAAAGTTCAGGGGCAGATCCAGAAAAAAATTAGCACGGGCTAATACAATTTTTTTTTTTTTTTTTTTTTATTTATCACGTGCTTAGATGAAAAAAAAATTCAATTAGAATTTGGACTTGAGGGTCGGGCTGTAGCCAGGCCCAGTCCGCCCCTGGTTAGCGTCGACTAACACCTGTCCACCCTTGATCACCTTGAAAAGCCTATTTGCTGGACCGCGTTCCGTACTTGTGTATAGTTGTTTTCAACGAGTTTTTGTTTAGGGCTACTTTGGTCTATTTGTGTGCCTGATTTTCTAGGCATGTTCGAGTCTATAGAAAGACCTAATTTAGATCAAGTAAGGGAGTAGAATACAATATAAGAAAAAGGAAAAGTTAGCGCAAAAAAAAAGAAAGAAAAGAGAAGAAGAAGAAAGAAAAAATAGAGAATCCAAGGCTGGGTTTCAGGATTTTGCTACTTATACATAAAAATAATATATAAGCAGTTATCGAAAATAATGTGGAGTAAAAAAATTGGATAATAAAGTTGATTGTATTTTAAACGGACAAATGGAAGAATGTCATATAAATATTATGTAATCTCTTATATAAACTTTGATGTACATGTAGTAAGGTCCAAGATTTCAAGGCCGTGGCTTGAATAAAGTAGATTATTGGTGCAAGATTTTCATTTTTTTTTCTTGTTTTTCCTTGGAACAAATAATGTAACCCAGACATTTCTATTTCTACTTTACGTTACTTCATATCATTTTCTTGACAGAAGTTCTTCCAATCAAAGTTATCTTCCAAGGTCTTAATTTTCTAGATAAGTTTGACTAAGTACAGATCGAGATAATGAAAAACTAGCCATCAAATATCTTAAACTCATTGAATAGGTCAAGAAATACACGAATAGAGGAATAGTTGTGACTCTCAACAAATGTGTGAATAATATATGAGCAATAATTTATGAACATTTGATTGAAATTAATGTTTGATTTTGACTTAATTTATAAATCATTTATCAATTGATTGCCAAATGGAGGCTTAATTATGTTCAACTGACGAAAAATTATTTATTTTGTAAGATACTTATTATGCATAAGTAAATAATAAGCATAAAACTTTTTAGACTCAGCCAAACGTAAATAATAGAAACCCAGTGGTTGCAAATTTGTAGTTGTTTATAATTAGATCAGGTCTTATAGATAAATGCATTTTTTTGCTATTATTTAGGCCATATTACTAAGCTTTTGTATCGTTTTACTATTGAAATTTACTTAATTTAGATTAATCTTATCTTGTTTCAGTTTTGGACCATTTCTAAGCAATTGGAAAAGAAAGAATGATTGGTAATGGGATGGAAGTTTGGGGACTAATATGCATTTGAATAAAAGTTGAAGAACCAAAAATAGAAATAATTTAACTTGCATGACCAAGATGGAAGAAAGAATGAAGAAATTGGCTAGAAGAAAAATTCATGTAATTCTAATAACTGGGATGATATTTATCCCTATAGGAGAATCAGAGATGATATTTCATTGTTAAAAATATAACATGTAAAGCAGAGGAAACAGAGTACGAAAACACTTTTTGTACCATAGTTACGATTTAAAGCAGCCAGATACATATGTAATTTTCATTAATCCTTTATTTCCAATCCATAATCACCCCTAACCTCTGATATAAGATTTTAGCCACAAATCAGTTTTTATGAAGCTGGTTGGACATTGAAGTGAAAATTAAAGACAGACTTCGAAAATTTTGATTTAAGCAATTTTTTTTATATCTAATTATTATGGTTATTTTGTCATTTATTTGAAATTACAATTAAATGTGGAATCGTTTTTCTTATTATGAAATAAATATAGGAGTTCAAAAAGCGAATGATGGAAATAATTTACTCATCAACCTAGAACAATAAAGGACTACAATTCATAAGTATCGGGAGTGAAATTCAACTTACGTGGAGTTTGGGGACTAGTTTTCACACTTTTGAAACTTGAAGAGGACCAATCTTAGATTACCTATGGAGAATCCGGATCTACGCGAAAGCTTTTAGGAGTTGTGGGATTAATATTGAAGATTTGGATCGAAACTGATCAAAAGCGTACACAAAACATGAAGTAGGGATCAAAGTGAAAAAATAGGAAAGTTCGCGTCGACTAACAGCTGTCCACCCTCGATCACCTTGAAAAGCCTATTTGCTGGACCGCGTTCCATACTTGTGTATAGTTGTTTTCAACGAGTTTTTGTTTAGGGCTATTTTGGTCTATTTGTGTTCCTGATTTTCAAGGCATGTTAGAGTCTATAGAAAGACCTAATTTAGATCAAATAAGGGAGTAGAATACAATATAAGAAAAACGAAAAGTTAGCAAAAAAAAAAAAAAATTGAGAATCCAAGGCTGGGTTTCAGGATTTTGCTACTTATACACAAAAATGATATATAAACGGTTATCGAAAATGATGTGGAGTGAAAAAATTGGATGATAAAGTTGATTGTATTTTCAACGGACAAATGGTAGAATGTCATATGATCATTATGTAATCTCTTATATAAACTTTGATGTATATGTAGTAAGGTTCAGGATTTCAAGGCTGTGGCTTGAAAAAAGTAGATTATTGGTGCAAGATTTTCATTTTTTTTTCTTGTTTTTCCTTGGAACTCTACGATTATGTATTTTGATACTTTTTGTATTTTTCTTCTTTTATGACGAGAAATTAAACTGGTTGTTGGGAGTTGGAACAAATAATGTAACCCAGACTTTTCGTTACTTCATATCATTTTCTTGACAGAAGTTCTTCCAATCAAAGTTATCTTTCAAGGAAAACTAGATGAGTTTGACTAAGGACAAATCGAGATAATGGAAAACAAGCCATCACTTATCTTATACTCATTAAATAGGCAAATAAAAATAAATCGAAATCTAACATCTTCGTGATAATAATCGAACATCGAATTCAATGATCGACTCTGACTCAGATGAAAAAAAAAATTTATTATTATTTTTAATTATGACATGTAATATAATTTTCAACTATTTTAAAAAAGTCTCATATAAAGTCAGCCTAAAGTCTCAAAAATCTTAAAGCCCGCCTGCAAAGGCTCGTGTGTCAATTGATTTAAGGTTTCATCCGGAGATACCTAATCCCCATTAAAATATCAAATTGTCTCACTTTTAATAGAGGATTAGATCCCCTAATTTCCGGTTAAGGAGTCATCCCATTAATCTCTATCATGACATGGAGAAAGAAAGCATTAGAACAATAAAAAAATCACTTTTTTATGTCAAAAGCATATACGATAGATGGAAGAATAAATTGAAAAGTAACTACAGAAAATTCCATACATGCCTCAAATTTCTCAAGTTGAAATATATTCACACCAAATAGACTGCTTGACTATAAAGATAGAAAATCTATCACGGCATCGTAAAATGTTGAATATTAGGCTTCAATGTAGCAATATTCAAATGATGTTATCCTCAAACCATCTATAAATTCCCTCTTTAGATTCAGCTTGTTGCATATCTCTAAGATTCTTCTCAATTGACATTGACTTAAATTTTTTTTGTCAGTTCCTAAGTTTTTCGAAGCAAACATGGGTATCTTCAAGTTTTTCCACGAGGTTAAAACTAAGGTTGCTCCCCACAGGATGTTCAAGACTTTGGTCACTGAATCCCCTGACGTTTTACCAAAAGTCACCTCGTCCATCAAGAGTGTTGAGATCATTGAAGGAGATGGTGGTGCTGGAAGCACCTATAAGACGACCTTCCCCGAAGGTTACCGACATCTTTTTTAGCCCCTGTTTGAAATTTAATTTCAGTCACATTCTCCTAATACAATAATTTACACATAAACTCAACTTTTTCTCACTTTTTAACTACACATTCTCCAAAAAATAAATATTACAAATTTCATTCTTTTGAAAAACGGGGCTCAAACGAGGATTTAATCTCGTTCAATGTTCCAATATGGCATACTAAACACGTCATAAGTTTGTTGTTTCTACATTATGATCTCACGAGCTTGTGTTATTTGGCTGGTGCTCACTTCAAATATGTGAGTCACAAGGTTAACGTTGTCGACCCTGTTAACTATGTAACCAATTATACTTTGGTTGATGGAGAAGTACTTGGAGACAAGCTCGAGTCAGTTGTTTATGAGGTGAAATTCGAGCACTCCGAGGATGGAGGATGTGTCATCAAGCAAACAAGTGAGTATCATACCAAGGGTGATTTTGAACTCAAAGAGGAGGATATTAAAGCAGGCAAAGAACAAGCTCAGGGACTCTACAAGGCTTGTGAAGAGTACCTTATTGCCAATCCTCACGTTTGTGCCTAAATAATTTCATAAGATGCCTTAACTTTGTCAAAATGTAATGGAAACATATATGCTTCCCAAAATCTGCAATTCAGCTTGAGTGGTTTTTGCCTTAATAAAGAACTTTGTTCTACTTTTCGAGTGAAATTTGTATGTCCTCCGCTGTCATAATTTCAAAAATTTAGCTACTTTCCTGTCGAAACTCGAATTAACAATGATGGTCTCTTCAAACTTTAGTGTTTGTGAATATGCGGTTTATGATTTCAAGTGCTTAAAACTTGAATTCTTCTTAAAAACATTGCTGAATCCGCTAATGAACTAAAACAGCAGCATAGCTGAAACTAGTCAGAACAAGAATCTGTAAGCTGAAATCTAACAGGACCTCTGCTACTATGAACACTATCTACTAATGTTTTCTTTGTACAATTGGGAAGCACAAGGTTGCTAAGCAAGGGGGGAGGGAAATGAGCCGACTCTTCACTGTTGATCATATCGAAATCTTTGAGTCAGAAATTTGATCTGATAGCCTTTGCCACAGTGGAGCCTGAAATGAAGAACCAGGAATTCCCCCTTCCTCTCGACCCACAGAGCTTCTTCTCTGGGTTCTTCAATTTCAGTTTCGTATTCATCCTGCAACAATTAAGCATACACAACAGGATGTAAATGACTAAAATCATTAAATGAAATCTTGAATAAGAACTCAAATTTGAGTGATTTCTTCATATTCAAAATGATACACAATAATCCCGACAGAATCAAGATGCTTAAATTCCAGAACATAATTGAACAATAAATCATATCTGGCAACGTAAACAGTCACGACATCGTGAACTTAAAGATCCCAACTTAAAACATAACACAGATACTTGTATAGACACACAAAAATAGGATTAAAATTCGTGAAATGAATCACTTCAACAAAGAATATACCATATCCATAAGAAAAACCGAATTTAATACCATATTGCAAAATTAGCTCTATCCCAACTTATTAGTCTATATTGTTAAACAACACCCGAAATTGCATTGTAAAGATCATTGGACCTGAAGCCTTTTTTAAAATGGTATCATTTGATCAAACAAAACTATTAATTTGTATCTATTTATAAGAACAATGTCTCTGTCCCTACAAAAAAATAGACCAATGTCTATCTTTGCTCTACGCAACTCCACCACAACCCTGTCGCCAACTATCTTCCCTCTTATTTTGCCGGTTATACCAAAAGATAATAGGGATTAGAAAACACCTCTTGAAGTAGGGAAGAATCAACTAGAAATGCAGTTTTGATGATGAAATTCGTTAAGGGTCCCTGCAGTTTTTTACAAAAGCTTCGAGAGTTAAAAGATTAAGAATTACATTACAACGTCGATTTTAATTGACATTGCAAGTCTATTTGGTGTAGTTGTCTCCCATTCTCCCATTTGCAAGTCCATTTTAAATGTACTCTTTTTCTTCACTCGCTTAATAACACCGATGATTTTCATTTTGTTCGAAAAATACTACTGTATTTTGAATAGAAGCTTGCCAAAATTAGCCAAGAACACAACATTCACTGAATACCATGGTGAGAATCAGAGAAAATCATGCATAAGTGGAGCAACTTGACCAAATTTGCTGCAGCCACTGTAACTTATTACTAACAATTACATTAACCACCAATTTTTATTTATTTTTACTCATACCAATGTTCAAACAGGTGGTTTGGTTTGGTTCGGTTTCAACAGTTGGATTGGGTTGATTTGGAATGAAATTTACCCAAACCGATTGAGTTGGTTTCGATTTCGGTTTCATGTTGGACTTAAAACCAACCAAACCATGCCAGGCTTCTTTGGGACAGACAAAAATGGAAATCAAAACTATTTTTATGGGACGGAAGTAGTACTAGTTATTAGTAAGGGTAATATTATTTAACATCACTGATGTTACAACACTCGTTTATGTAATACTAAATGATATTAGATGATAGATACAATCAAATAGTCACATAATTTTACATTAATTGAACATATCAAATAGCTTCACTAGACTCTTATGTAACATTGGTCAATGTAATACTAAATCATATTAAATGATAGATAAAATTAAATAGTCATATAATTCTACATTTAATTAAACATAACACTAGCTATTAGATAACATTAGCGAAGTCAATCCAAGCGCAAGTGGATAAGAACCAACCATGTACACATGTTATCTATATAATTATATGTTTATGAACCCATAAGGCCATTTCAATTTCTGCTTGCATAAAGAGAGGTGCAGGAAATAGCAAATGGTGTGAAGGCATATGGTCCCGACTGTGCTTCTCCCAAGCGTGTGATTGTATGTCTTATTGAGAAGGGGGTCCATTTCGAGGTTGTCCCAATTGATATCTTCAAAGGAGAGAATAAAACCCCTCACTATCTCCAGTTGCAGGTTCATTAATTTAACTGGTATATTAGTATTTCTATTTATATTATATATATGCTTTTAATAAATTTACTTTATTATTTTAACTTGCAAACTGGCAGCCTTTCGGGCATGTTCCTGTTATACAAGATGGAGATTACACTTTTTTTGGTAATTAAACTAAAACCCATTATCGAAAATTCCCTTGCCTTTATTGGTTGGATAACCCAACTGGAATTTTCGACAAGTTTTTCTTTTTTTTTTTGGATTACGCCCCATTACTGGTGCCCCCACTGCCCTACCCTGAGCCTTGGTGAAGGAGGTAAATCACAGGTTATGCCTACAAGGGTACAGGGTGGAAAGCTGCTTGTACACTTGCACTTATCCAAGAGCCAAATCCATATTTCAGAATTCGAACTTTTGACGCAACAGTTTCAAGTAAAGTTGAATTTCTTCACCTTCCCTTTTTACCACTTGGAGATGTGCCCTGAGGCTTTCGACAAGTCTTTCTTTTTTTTTAGAGCTAGAGGGAAGTAATTAGTTGTCTAAACTTGTGCAGAATCCAGGGCTATCACGAGGTACCATGCTAAAGGCTGACGTGAAGACTTCAATGTAAACTTCATAATTTCAGTTTCTATTTTAATATATGTTGTTGCAAGTTGTGTAAGATCAACCATCCTTTGTTTACTGTTGATGCTAACATTTTGTACTTTTATGTTCACTTGTAAAGCTTACTTGCACCTTGATATAATCGAGTGCATGGCTAGTAGCATGGTGAATAAATAAAAGAAAGTTTTTCAGTTCAATCAAGTTTCTTCTCTTACTTTCTCTTCTCTTCTCTCTTCCATTTTACTTCCAGTCTTAACAAAATTAAAAGGATCAAATTCGATCCATTGTTAAACTTGCAAAAGATATTGTAAGTGTTTGTTTAAAGCCTATTCTCATTTTTGAGTAGAGATAACAAGTGGTATCAGAGCTCTTGGATCATTAGAAAAGGGACCAGGAAGAAGAATGAGGAAGAAGAAAGTGAAACCAGGAAGAATGAGGAAGAAACAGATATACGGTAAGTCAAGGAATCCAGTAAGCCAATATCCAGTAAGTGAAAAGATTCCCTTCAATATCCGGTATCTCAATATACGATAAGCCAATATTCGGTAAGTCATTGTGAGATACGATAAGCCTCTTAAATTTGGTATTTTCAAATACGGTATTCCCAAATCCAGTATTACAATATCTGGTAACCTCATACCGTATTTCAATATCCGGTATTTGTCTTCAAAATCTAGTAAGTTCCATTTCACTAAATCCGGTAAATTACTTGGATCCGGTATTACCAGATACGGTATTTTAGAGGTAAAATGTCTGGTTCAAGCTCATCTTCATTACCTTTGCCTGCTGTTTTTAATGGTGAGACTTATAATTTTTGGTCAGTTAAAAAAAAGCATTTTTAATAGCACACGATTTGTGGGATGTGATTGAACAAGGTTATGATCTACCTGAAGCTGAAGGAAACTATAAAGTAGCTCAGTTGAAGCAACAAAAGGATCAGTCGATGAAAAACATGAAAGCTTTGTCCTTTTTGTTCACAGCCATTTCAGAAGAAATTTTTCCCAGAATAGTTGCTGCAACTACAGCAAATGAGGTTTGGGATAAGCTTTAGGAAGAGTTCAAAAGCTCAGAAAAGGTCAGGGCTGCGAGATTGCAAGCCTTGAGTAGAGAGTTTGAAAATCTTAGAATGAAGGAAACTGAGAAAGTTAAAGACTACACCTGATATGATCCAGGATGCGGGAGTGCCCAATGCAAGCTCAAATCGAGACCCGTTGATTATCGAGGAAGGAACAATGACGCGATCGAGAGCAAAACGAGTCAAAGAGGCGTTGGGGATGCTCGTCAAAGCCACTATTGATGAAACTATGTTCGGGACATAAAATGGAGCAAGTTTCATGTTGGGGTCGAAGTCGAGAACCAATTGGATCAACACGATACAAGCAACCGAAGAAAGAGGTCTGCCGGAACAACCAAGCCACCGCTTAGAGTAAAATGGTAAGCGGTCGCTCCGTCCATATCGAAACCCAAAAGGCGTCAGAGTGATCTTCCAAGCGACCGCTTGGTTATAAATTTCAGCGAATTTGTTATTTTTGGCAAGAGACCAAGTTTTCTTGGAATTCTATTTCTTTTCCATATTTTGACATTATTTGTTGTCTTATGCATGTTTTTTACTAGATTTAGAGCTCTAGTATAAATACTTGAACACTTTGATATTTTATGACTTTTGACATATTGAATTAAACTGAAAGCTTTATTTTTTCCTCTGTTCTTCATTGAATAACAAATCGAACTTTCAAGATCAATTCTTGTGTGTTCAACATTGGCACGAGAGTTCTTCATTTGTGTAATCAAGGGGTTCAGCGCATCTTGCTATCGTTGGATTTTTTGGTTCACTTTGTTGGGTTTAAGTCCAACCTGAATTTTATTGACGTTATTGGGTTCCACATGAATCTAGTTGTAGGTTTCGTAGTCACCGTTGCTACGGGGTTCGCATCAATTGTCGATCTGTTTGGAAGGGCAGCTCCTGGTATGAAGTCAATTTGGTGTTCGATGCCTCGAATTGGTGGCAATCCACTTGGCATGTCCTCCGGAAACACATCTTCGAATTCCTGTAACAAAGACTCAACCAAATTAAGGAGGGGTGTGTTAGATTCCTCAAAGTTGAGGAGTGATTCCTTATATACCAACAACAACACTATCCTCTTATCAATTATAACCTTTTGCAACTCACTCCTACTAGCAAAGAAGTTCGCTTTCGGCTTTTCTCTCCTCTCAATTGGCTTTTTTTCTTTCCTCTCATGTGGCCTCTCTCTCTTCTTCCCACTCTCGGCCACCTCTCCATTTTCTCTTTTACTCACTAACTCATTGTTTTCTCTCATTTTCTCCAGACTCTCTTGCTCTTTTCTCTTCAGCTTCTCTCAATTGAATTTGGTCTTCATAAACTTGAGCCGGTGTTAATAGCGCAAGAGTAATAGACCTTCCCTCCTTGATAAAGCTATACCTATTTCTATACCCATCATGGTTAACCTTTCTGTCATATTGCCATGGTCTCCCCAACAAAATATGACCCACTTGCATAGGTACCACATCGCATACGACCTTGTCACTATAGCCCCTAATTGATAAAGAAATCATCACTTGTCTATTCACACTAACTTCTCCACTATCATTTAACCATTGTAATTTATAAGGCCTAGGGTGTTTAAGTAGTACCAACCCCAATTTCTCAACCAAAGTTGTGCTTGCTACATTGGTACAACTACCTCCATCAATGATCATACTACATACCTTATCCTGGATGTGGCATCGTGTATGAAAAATGTTCTCCCTGTGCAGCTCTGTATTATCTGCTTTGACTTAAGTGTTAAGAGCTCTCATTGTGACCATTAACTTGGCAACAGGAGCAAATTCCACTGTGTCTCTATGCTCACTAACATCTTCCAATGGCAGCATGTCTTCAAATTCATCCTCACCGTCAGTCTCTACTTCCCCATCGCGTAGAATCATGGTCCTTTTGTTTGGGCATTGAGACGAAATGTGTCCTTTCCCCAAACACCTAAAACACTGGATATCCCGATTCCTGGTTGGCTGTGAGTCTGCCTTTGGTGCTGTCCTGCTAGTGCTTTCAGTTCTCCCTTTCGACTCAGCCCCATTCCCTTTGTTATCCCACCTTGGTTTCCAGTTTGAGTTAGAACCTGAATTACCGAATGATTGTCTAGTTCCCTTCATCTTCAACTGTTTCTCAATTTTCATGGCCACATGTAACATGTCATCCAACTCTACATAATGCTGCAATTCCACCACATTAGCGATCTCTCTGTGCAACCCATTCAAGAAGCTAGCCATAGTAGCTTCTCGATCTTCCTCTACATTTGCTTTAATCATCAAAATCTCTATCTCCTTATGGTAGTCTTCCACACTCTTCGTCCCTTGATATAGACTTTGCAGTTTCTGGTGGACTCCCCGGTAATAATGACTAGACACAAACCGTTTTCTCATAACTGCCTTTAGTTCGTTCCAAGTATTGATAAGACTCTCCCGATTCCGACGTCGTGAAATAACCGTTTGATCCCACCAAGTGATGGCGTAGTCAATGAATTCCAACACCGCAACCTTCACCTTCTTATTTTCAGAATAGTTATGACATTCAAAAATTAACTCTATCTTCTTCTCCCAATCGAAATATGCCTCGAGATCACTTCTACCCTTAAATTGTGAAATAACCAATTTTACATTTCCCAAACCTCCATTAACGTCACCTCCATAATCATTCCTACCCCGTCGTTCAAACATATCTCCTCTATTTCTTATCCGTCCCATCTCAACTCCTTCGTCCTCATCTTCTCCCCATTTGCTACCCATCTTATGTTCATCCATCCTAGGAACCCGCCCACCTGATCCCCTACCAGTGGTACTCCCACGGGCTGTTCTCTATTAATATTCATCATCGAAGTACTCAATTTCTCCATCTTCTGCCCCATATCCATCAATAATTGCTCAAACCTATCCATCCTATCATTCTGTTTATTGGTTTGATTACCATACCTGCTGGAATTTGAACCTTCCATGTCAGACATTCTCTCAATATCTGTCTCACCAATTTCGCTCGAAATCACTCAATTGGCTTTTACCCTCTAATAAGCTCACTCTCTGCCTTTTACCACTCAATTTCTTTTCTCAAGTGCTTACAAAGTCAATAAATAACTTACCGGACCAAAATTGTGAATTCAAAAGAATACGAGAAGGAATGTGAAACAAGAGTAATATGGAAATAATAATTCGGAATGAAGAATTTAAGAAACTAGATGAAAATTTAGCTTGGAATTTAGACACCACTTATACAGTTATATGACAAGATTTAGATAGTGAATCAAAACTTGTAATAAAGAGAAGGTGTTGGTAGCAATTCAAACAAACAACTCAATTTTTTTACTGGTACAGATGAATAGTACTGTACAGATGAACAATATTTATTTATTTTTTTATTTTTTTCACAAGATTAGGCTACCAACAAAGCAAAAAAAAAAATGGATCTAAGAGTCCAAAAATGAAGAATGACTAAAGAACAAGAAGAAAAATTGGATATAATTTTTTTGACTCAACAACGAAAATAAAAGATAGAACCTGATTAAATTGGAGTCAAAACTCTGATACCAACTGATGCGAATCCCGTAGCAACGGTGACTACGAACCCGACAACTACATTGATGCGAAACCCAAGAACACCAATAAAACCCGGGTTGGACTTAAACCCAACAAAGTAAACCAAAAAATCCAATGATAGTAAGATGCGCTGAACCCCTTGATTACACAAATGAAGAACTCTCGTATCGATGTTGAACACACAAGAATTGATCTTGGAAATTCTATTCGTTGTTCAATGAAGAACAGAGGAAAAAGCAAAGCTTCCAATTTAATTCAATATGTCAAAAGTCGTAAAATAACAAAGTGTTCAAGTATCTATACTAGAGCCCTAAATCTAGTAAAAAACGTGCATAAGGCAACAAATAATGTCAAAATATGGAAAAGAAATAGAATTATAAGGAAACGTGGTCTCTTGCCAAAAATAACAAATTCGCTGAAATTTATAACCAAGCAATCGCTTGGAAGATCACTTTGACGCCTTTCGGGTTTCGGTATAGACTGAGCGACCGCTTGCCATTTTACTCTAAGCGGTCGCTTGGTTGTTCCGGCAGACCTCTTTCTTTGGTTGCTTGTATCGTGTTGATCCAATTGGTTTCCCAGCTTCGACCCCAACATGAAACTTGCTCAATTTTGTGTCCCGAACATAGTTTCACCAATAGTGGCTTTGACGAGCATCCCCAACGTCTCTTTGACTCATTTTGCTCTCGATCGCGTCATTGTTCCTTCCTCGATAATCAATGGGTCTCGATTTGAGCTTGCATTGGGCACTCCCGCATCCTGGATCATATCAACACCTCAAGAGTTGTTGATGTTGTGAATCAAATCAAATTGAATGGCGAGAAGATTTCAAATAAAAGAGTGGTTCAAAAGGTGTTGATCACTCTGCCTGAAAAGTATGATGCTGTTACAACAGTCATTGAGCACACCAAAGACCTGTCAAGTCTCACTTTAACAGAGCTTACATGTGCTTTGTTAGCTTATGAACGAAGGTTAGCGGCAAGAAATGAGAAATCAGTTGAAAGTGCCTTTGTAGCCAAACATAAACCTCAGCATTCTAGAAGTAACTTTGGAAAAAGGCAGTTTGATAATAGAAGGAGAAAAGAAGGGAGTAGTAACAAACAAGGGATGAGTAGAGAAACTTGAAACTCATATCCTCCATGTGGTATTTGTGGTAAAACAGGTCATTGAGTGTGCAACATAGTTGGACATCCTGAGAAGCATTATCTCGGTAAACGCCTAAATCAAACTCCAGTACAATATAAGCCTAGAAATCAAAATCAGCAAGCTTCATTGGCAACTGAAAAGAAGACTGATGATTATCTATTCCTGGCATTTCATATGACAAACATGGTGGAAGCAGATTCGTGGTTTATTGACAGTGCTTGCACAAATCACACGACAAGCAATGAAGAGATCTTTTGCAACCTGAATCTAGATTGCAAAGCTACAATCAAGATGGGAAATGGTGAAATTGTATCTACCAAAGGAATTGGAACCATAGTTGTTCAAACCAAGAAAGGTATGAGGTATATTGACAATGTTTTACTTGTGCCTGGTTTGAGTTCGAATCTGTTAAGTGTTAGTCAGATGGTTCAAAATGGATATTCATTGTTTTTTAAAGATAATTTGTGCAAAATACTTGATTCACATAATGTTGAAATTGCTTGTGTTCCTATGAAGAACAAGAGTTTCAATATCTATTGGCAAAATGTGATTGTAAATGCTGCTGAGGTTAACTTTGATGAATCAAATCTGTGGCATAAGATGTATGGTCATCACAACTTCAAATCCTTTACCATCCTACATTCTCAAGGTTTGGTGAGGGATTTTCCTAAAATTAGTGAGCCAGGAGGAGTTTGTGAGGGTTGCAACTATGGGAAGATGCATAGAGAAGATTTCCAACTGGTGGAGCTTAAAGAGCAACATAGAAATTGCAGCTGGTGCATACTGACATTTGTGGACCTATGAGAACATCCCTATTGAGTCAAAATCGATATTTTGTACTCTTTATTGATGATTGCATAAGAATGTGTTGGGTGTACTTTATGAAGAACAAATCTGATGTGTTTCACATTTTCAAGAAATTCAAAGCTTTGGTTGAAGGTCAGTCAAGCTGTAAAATTCAGATGTTAAGATCTGATAATGGCAAGGAATATACTTCGAAAATGTTTGATCAATTTTGTGAAGAGAATGGTATTTATCATCAGCTTTCAGTGCCCTATACTCCACGGCAAAATGGAGTGGCTGAAAGGAAAAATAGGTCTGTGATGGAGATGGCTGAGAAAGATTTGCCAAAGAATTTTTGGGCTGAAGCTATGTATACTTCAGTCTATTTGCAAAATAGACTTGCAACTAAAGCTGTGAAAGACAAGACTCCTATTAAAGCTTGGAGTGGTTTGAAACCTACAGCAAAACACCTCAAAGTATTTAGATCTCTATGTTACATCCATGTTCCAGATCACAAGAGGGGTAAATTTGATAACAAAGCTGTGAAAGGCATTTTTCTTGGCTATAGCTCACAATCAAAAGGCTATAGATTGTATAATCTAGAAACTGAAAACATAGCAGTTTCAAGAGACATCAAGGTAGATGAAAATGCTAAGTGGAAGTGTGAAGAAGTTGAATAACAACCACCTTCAATTTCAATGCCTATAATGCAGCAAAATGTTCTAGTGGCAGAACCTGAATTTCAGCAACTTGTGATGGAATCCAGTGCTTCAAATGATGGACCATCTGAGTCCACTTCAAGCTCTTCTCCACCTCCTAGAGGTACTAGACCATTGAATGAAATTTATGAAAGATGTTACATGGCTATTGTTGAGCCAAACAACTATGAAGAGGCTGCAAAACATCCTGAGTGGATTGATGCAATGGAGAAAGAGATGAAAATGATTCAAAAGAATGAGACTTGGGTGCTGGTGCCAAGGCCAACTGATAAGAAAGTAATTGGAGTAAAATGGATTTACAAAGCAAAGGTAAATCCTGATGGTTCGATTTACAAGTACAAAGTCAAACTTGTAGCTAAAGGATTTGCTCAAGAATGTGGAGTGGATTACTTTGAAACTTTTGCTCCAGTGGCAAGGCATGATACAATTAGATTGCTAATTGCTTTAGTAGCTCAAAGAAAGTGGAAAATTCATCAGTTAGACATCAAGTCAGCTTTTCTCAATGGTAAACTTGAAGAGGGTGTTTTTGTAGAACAACCTGATGGCTTCATTTCAAGATCAGTTCCTGATCATTTTTGCAAGTTAAGGAAGGCCTTTATGGATTGTAGCAAGCCCCAAGAGTTTGGTACAGTTGAATAGATGGCTGCTTGTGTAGAAATGGATTTCAAAGAAATGAGAGTGAGCACACACTCTATGTAAAATCAGATTCTCTTGGAAATGTTTTAATAATCTCATTGTATGTAGATGACTTATTAATCACTGGAAATAATGTTGAACTGATTCAATCATTCACAATTGAACTTGAGGAGGAGTTGAGATAACAAACTTGGGTGAAATGAAGTATTTTCTTGGGATTGAAATAGAGCAGAGGTCTGATGGAATTTTTGTGTCACAACCCAAGTAGTATGCTACTGATATTTTGAGAAGGTTTTAAATGATAGATTGCAAGCCAGTTGACACTCCTATTGCAGCAAACACGAAGCTATCTAAGGATGATGGTGATCAGCCAGCTAATGAGAAGAATTATAGAAGTCTTGTAGGAAGTTTGATGTATTTAACTTCAACCAGACTAGATTTAATGTATGCTGCTAGTTTGCTATCCATATTCATGTCCAATCCTTCACAAACTCAATTTGCTACAGCCAAAAGAGTCCTAAGATACATCAGAGGGACTCTCAATCATGGGAGTTGGATCAGATTTAATTGGCTATTCAGATAGTGATTGGGCTGCTTCAGTAGATGATATGAAGAGTACATCTGGGTATTTATTTACTTTGAGGTATGGTGCATTCAGTTGGAATTCAAAGAAATAAGACATTATAGCTCAATCAACAGCAGAAACAGAGTATGTGGTTGCATCATCAGCTGTTAATCAGACGGTTTGGCTGAGGAAAATCTTGAATGATTTGCATCAAGGTCAAGTCAATCCTACTTCTATTATGGTTGATAATCAGTCTGCTATTGCTGTGGCCAAGAACTCAGTTAATCATGGAAGGACAATGCACATTAAAGTCAGATTTCATGCAATCAGGCAAGTTGAGAAAGAAGGTGATTGTCCATCTCAAGTCCAGTTAATAGACCTGTTCACTAAGCCTTTTGCGAAGGCTCATTTTGAAGAATTGAAGCATCAAATTGGAGTGTTAAATGAAAATTTCAAGGAGGAGATTGAAGGCTGATGTGAAGACTTCAATTTAAACTCCATAATTTGAGTTTCTATTTTAATATATGTTGTTGCAAATTGTGTAAGATCAGCTATCTTTGTTTACTGTTGATGCTAGCATTTTGTACTTTTATGTTCACTTGTAAAGCTTACTTCCACCTTGATATAATCAGTGTATGGCTAGTAGTATGGTGAATCAGTAAAAGAAAGTTTTTCAGTTCAATCAAGTTTCTTCTCTTAGTTTCTCTTCTCTTCTCTCTTCCATTTTACTTCCAGTTTTAACAAAATTAAAAGGATCAAATTCGATCCATTGTTAAACTTGTGAAGGATATTGCAAGTGTTTGTTTAAAACTCATTCTCATCTTTGAGTAGAACTAACATATGCAGAAAAATACAAGTCTCAAGGGACTGAATTGTTGGGAAAGACATTGGAGGAAAGAGGTCAAGTAGAGCAATGGCTAGAAGTCGAAGCACCCGAATTCACCCCGCTAGTTGACAATTTAGTAATTCATATAATGTTTAGCTCCAAACTAGGGATTACAGCAGACCAAAAGCTCATCCAAGAAAGTGAAGAGAAGCTTCACAAAGTTTTGGATATCTATCAAGAGAGGCTATCAAAGAGCAAGTACTAGGCTGGTGATTTCTTTAGTCTTGCCGATTTAAGCCACCTTCCATTTGTTCAGTACCTTATGGATCCTCTTGGAAAGGAGCACATGATAAGGGATAGGAAACACTTGAGTGCATGGTGGGATGATATCAACAATAGGCCATCTTGGAAGAAGGTCCTTCAACACTATCCCCCTCCAAATCTATTCTAGAGTACTCCAGATATCTATGCGACCCTCGACCGACTATGTTTTGTGTCACCTTGTAGCTTGTCTTGCTTGCATTAGCTTGTCTTGCTTGCATGTTGTCTTGGAGTCTTGTGTATCTTTTAGATCGTCTTTCTTGCATATTATCTTGGAGTTTTGCGTAACCTTATAGATTGTCTTGCTTATAATTTATGTTGAAGTCTATATTATAAATAAAATCTAAGGGCCCGTTTTAATTTTCAGTTTTGAGTTTTGAATACATTTTCAATTTTCAATTTTAAGGATCTATTTTAAGATTGTTAAAAATATATTTGGTTTGTCAATTTGAAAAATTATTTCTCAAATTAATAAAGTAGAACATACGTTTGATTTGAAGTTTTGAAAAATTGTTTAATGACATTTTATTTCATGAAATTTGATTATTCAATAAAAATAGAATAATTTTATGTTAATTTATTATCAAGTGCTATATACATTTTAAAGTTGGTAAATTTACAATATTTTTAGTCACTACAAAAGTAAAATAAAAATAAATAAAATTTGTGTTCGTAATATAAAAAAAAAAAAAAAAAAATTTAATGACGTGGATTGAGAATATTTTTATTTGCATTCGTTTAAATATTTTTTTCAAAATTTGAATGCAACTAATTATAGCCCCTGTATGGACTCAATTGTGTGGGGAACAACAAATGATTTTTAAGTCAAATCGACTGCTTTAACTCTTCCATATTGTGGTGCCAGTAATCCCTTTCAAGTTTCAACATTTCCAAATGTCCGTTATACCCCTTCATGAATGAGTGTTTGAATATTTTTACTTGTCCTATCCGGTTCCAATTGTTTGACAGTTCAATATTAATGAAAGTTGAGCACTTTGAATTTGCCAAGAAATAACATGATGTTCCTTGTTTGTGGGGCGACTCCCACATACAAACAGTGGAGTGCATTCAAGTCAAATTTGGCCATACATGAGTGAAACCTAATTTTTTTTATGGGGAATTTTCATAAATGTCACTATTTTTTAAAATGCACAAAAAAAAATTTATTGACACTAGATTTGTTAATAAATATCATTTTTTCGTGTAAAAAGTCCAAATTACCCTTAGACTTACCTTTATAGGAGCATTTAATGATCATTAATGCTTGTTTTCAATGTCATTAATTTCATGATATGATGATTTAATTTTTAAATATCTTACGTGTCCTTCATTAAATGTGATTTGACTAGATATAAAATTGCACAAAAATTGATAAATTTATATACCTTATATGTCATTCATTAAATGTGATTTGATTAGATAAAAAATTGCACAAAATGTTGAGAGATTAGTTATTACAAATTGTTTATATTTTTATCTAATAACTTACTCTTTTTTAAATGTTAAATACAATATGATCATATTTATTTGAAATTTTTTAAACTACTACTAATGATGATGTGTTTGATTTTTGAAATACTTTTTGAAGAGAAAAGATACGAATATCCTTTAGACAAATGTGAAAATTTTCATATTTAATGAAGTATTAATTATTTATTTTTGGGAAGATGTTGTGATGTTGTAATTGAGAATTAATTATGACCATTAATGCTTCCAACAATTTCTTCCAAGGTACCAAATACATGTTTTCAAACTTTCCGGCAGTTTCAATAGTTCAATTGTCGAGATAGACAATTTAACTGTTAACACCCTTAATTTCACCTTTTGCTATTGCATGGATTTAAATATTCGAAAGTGCTAATTTCATGCTATTACATATCGACATATTGATTGTGCAAGAATTTTTATCGTTGCAGTCCCAACATTTCAAGTATGGACAATAATTTGAGATCCTTATACTTTTGTTTTCATTATCATTTTCAAACATTAGTGCTTCTGGCGTTCGCAAGCAAAGTACAAATCCTTATCTCCAAGTATTGCATAACATCCCGATAGTTCAATTGTCGATCCCGGGAGATGGTTGGTGTAATTCTCAACAAATTGTTGCAAAGTAAAAAATTTCACTTCTCCGAAAAAACGATATATTATTATTTTCAGGTATAAAATATCGTTATCATTCCATTATAGTTTTCAGACAGGAGAAGACATGTTTAAGTTTACAAGCAAAATACGGATCCATAGATAAAAATATTGCATAACATCCCGACAGTTCATCTATCATTCCCAACAGATAGTTTCTGTTATTCTCGATAGTTGCTCCGGATGACGCAGCAACCTTCCATCTCAACCACACCACAACCGCGATCCCCACCAAAAACACCACCACCACCACTACAGCACCGACGCTCACGCCGTCCAAAATTGGCACCACAATCACCACTACAACCTTACCATCACAATAGCACCATTACCACTAACAAAACACACCCCAAAAATTACTCTACAACCACCACAAAATCAAATTCATGGTTGAAGACCACCACAAACCATGACCCAAAATAAATGAGATTGGAAGGGGGGAGAGAGAGAGTGAGAGAGTGAGACGAGATTGGGGAAATAAGCACCTGCACCATCAACTATCGTCACTGTGAGTTCGTGGTAGTTTTCGGCAATGGGCGGCGGCCGGAGGTGTTGAGAGAGTGAGGGGAGAATATGAATTGAAAGTGAAAATTTTAGGGTTTGAAATTTGAAGTTAATAAGATGGGTACAATGACATTTCACAATTTTTGTGCAATTTTTTATCTAGTCAAATCAAATTTAATGAAGGAAATATAAGGTATTTAAATTTATCAATTTTTGTGCAATTTTTTATCTAGTCAAATCACATTTAATGAAGGACATGTAAGGTATTTAAATTTATAAATAGGGGCAAAAATGTACAAAAATGACAATGTTGCAAACACTTGAAAAAAGTGACATTTTTGTAAATACAAATGCAAAAAATGACATCTAGTGTAATTTCCTCTTTTTTTTTTTTTTTTTTTTTTTTTTTTTTTTTTTTTTTTTTTTTTGAAATCGTAAGTAGGACACTCTTAGTGAATACAACAACCAATTCAAACATTGTTATAGTCATGTTAACAAGATGACAGGAATATTTGTCGTTTACATACACACGCGTCATTTTTGCTGAGCCAAATAATAGCGTAAACGATCCCACTCATTTCGCGACATTCTAGGTGCATTCATTTTCAGTAGTATTTCGTCATGTTCATCTAGCAGCTTGACCTCAGCAGTATCAGGATTGGTCTTCACTCTCGAAAGGCCTCGTCGACCATTCCTGCCTATCGAAGGAATTCGTGAATACCCATTGTTGTTATTACAACAGCAATCTGTGCTCTGAAATTGTAACTCGACATACGATCGAGTATTTTTCATCGACTTTTTCAAACACCAAATGCCTGTTAAATTACATTTCTACATAACGAGTGCCTGAATTTAAACTTTTCACGTGCATTTTGAAAGTTAAGCATGCGGCCTATCTCTCCATCATAGAACTGCTAAAAATGGTACAATGTATTGGACCTCTTATACGGAGCCATGTACTTAGGTTGATGGATGAACCCTCGAGTTGACTAGATGATATTTTCTCACATCTAGTTTCGAGAAATAAATATTAAGGCTATGTATAACACGAGCTAAGATGCGAAAATCATGAGTATTGCCCGTTGTACTGGCCAACACAAATGTGAAACAAATCAAAATCACACATTGCTAGCACATTTTGTGTTGAAATTCATTTACGTCCAATAAAATTCACTCGTTTATCCCACGACAAAACAACTCTCACTTGCATTCCGTTAATCGAATCGATGCAATTTTGGAACAATGGATGCTTGTTTGGATTTGTCTGTGATGCTCCGTACCTTGGTCGTAGTATGGATCTAGTCTAATTAGATGAGCAAGAGATTCAACAACAACTTGAAGAACAACTTTGAAGTAGTATTCTATAGTTTCTAATCAACGATTGAATCGTATTTGCAACATTGGTAGATACATTCGAAATTTTGTAAAGAATATGTGTGAAACATTGCAACATTTAAAATTTTGCATAGCACTGTTGCCCACTATATTTCATAACATCTAACATGAATATGTGACTGTTTCTCCTATAGGGAAATCTATTAATATGACGTCTTTGTTCGCAATATTAGTTCCTCAGGGCATGTTCTGTGATGCGACAATATTAAAGTCAGATAGCATAAAACAATTGAAATCGAATCTTCCATACCAGGATTTCAAAAAAAAAAAAATCATAAGAACTTCAATAGAATTTTTTTCGAAAAATAGAAATAGTTGTTTAAGCAGAGAATGTTTGATCATAAAGCAAAATGTTTATACGTTTGTTGCCATTTGTAGAAGTTATTGGATGATAAACTTTCTCCAATAAATTGATGAAGACATATAAGTATAATATAAAAACCAAAAAGTGCTACAAGTGATTGATGGGAAGGTTACTAGTGGGGTTGTACTATTTTTGCAGGATTATTTGGAAAAGTTGTAGAGGGTCCAACAACTAATTTTGTAGGCAAACAGTAAAATATCAAAGGGAATAGAATCGATCTACGGTGACATTTGCATAAATTCTACAGTATACATAAATAAAAATACAACGTAACCACACTAGATTATTTCAAATCAAACATACTGGAAAAAATGTTAATGGTTTCACACTCCTCATTTTAGTTGCTATTTCTTGTTCCGTTTCTAGTTAAACTCGACCCATTCAATTTTTTCATTTGCGTCGTCTTTCTTTTCTAATACATCCCTATTACTCTTGAGGGACAAAAGCGTGCACGTCCAATAGTAAAGATCAATTTCTTTACTATTTTCCTCATCCTCAACAACTGTTTCAAGCACATCTTCGAGTCCGAGACAGAAAGTCTATTAAAATTGTCGAGTTCGGTCACAACCTTCTCACTGGCAGTGGTCACGTGATCAATGGAGTACGACAATTCGCGCGCTAAAATTTTCTTCTTATTTTCCTTTTTTTTGTTACTCACTAAATGCTATTTGTCTTCACTAGGCGAACCAGATAAATCCATGATTGATGCAACCTTCTCCATTTTCTCGACCTCATCACTTGAGTCACTTCTTTCCTCATCGATTGGTATTTCATCCCGATGGTCTCTATATTCATTGTCTTCGAACATGTCGAATCGAGTTCAATATAGCTTTATTAGTGGGATTGGATACTTCTCACCGTTGAATGCGTCTCCAAAAAGTGCCTTATAACTGTAGACCTCGTTGCAATATTTATCTTTGAAATCTTTGTTCTCCTTTGGCAAAGGACAAAAATAGTCTTGAGAATTCCATAAAGCAACTCAAATCCATTTAGGCTTTACAAATGGATATTGCTGAAGATGAATATGAATATCATTAATAATTTTTGAGTCAAATCAACTCAATTCCATGCGCTAACAGTGTGGCAAGCATTTATCCTATTTTGTTGAAAACAATGTGTTGAAACGAATGCCAAGAGTAATGCATTAACAATACTTCAAGCTAGATTCTTACCTAGAATTATGTTAAAACCAGATAGTTGCCTAGAATAATCATCAAAATCTGAAAATACACATCCAAAAAATTGACTTCTCTATTATGGAGATAATATACATGACAAGCTTAACCATTTTATCTAATTGGATAAGCTTGAACAAGCAGTGAATGAGTCAATCTCAAGTGGAGTTCAACTGGCTCAATCATTTTACAACTCTAGGCACATATCATTTACAAATTTAATCAAGCGAACTAAAAATGCTATAGATGAAACCATATTTCGACCAAAGGTACATGGAGAACAAAATAAAGATGAAAAATAAAAGCAAAAAAACAAAAAATAAAAAAGAGTTCACCTCAATGCAGCATTGAGATTAAAGTTTGCACATATAATAACAAAACTTCTAGCAAATAAAAGATCATTAAAAAATACTTCTCCTAATGATGAAATTATTTTTATTTAAGTCAATGGAGAAGGTAGAGTGATAGACGAGTTCAATATTTCGATGGCCACTGAACTTTATACTATGTCATAACTTACTCACTGAACTACATAAATTGTCATGTTGGACACTGTACTTTACTCTGTCCATCTCCATCACTTACCTGCTGAAAATCGTTAATAATCGTGCTTACGTGGCTGATGAAAATCCCAGCTAGCCGGTTAAATCCTTCCAAGTGGTGAGCCAAGTGCCAACTCAGCTTCCATGTCAGCAAAATCACAAATATGTTTCACCACACAAGACTTCACCTTCATTATACATGACTTGACAAAACATGGGCTTTCAATATCTTCCAATCATACAAATCAGATAGCATGTCTCCCAACCCAAATCGCAAGAACCCTAAGCATCTTCTCTAAATCTTTTGATTCCCAACTTTACCTCAAGAATCCTAACATCCCTGAAATCAATTCACGAATGATGTGAAAAACATTTGGCCATTGTTTCGGTATGTGATACCCAACTTCACTCAAGAACCTCAATCCCCTAAATAAAAATTGCGATGTATTTGAACAAACACTCTGACATTGTACTGCAATCTCAAGGGCATGTACATGGAAGTTTCGATGAAGGTAATTCCACAATGCGGGTAGGCTTATTTGACTGATTTTAATTGGATGTAGCAAATTCGTCAAACTTAGTGTGGAGAGATAGAATTGGCTTATGGAGAAGCAACCACAAGAATGGAGTATATCACATTTTTCCGTTTAATCAAAGAGTAACATTTACTAAATAATTTATGCAAAGTGTTTAACCAAACTTTGTGAGGTGAAAAGGGAGAAGACGATTCTATCAATGCTTACTTCAATTCAATTAACATTCATAACTGGGAATGAAAGGGAGATGATGAGGTCTACACAACGTTTGTGTCCGAAGATTAAAAAAAAAAATTGCACAAGATTGCTGAGAAATCGTGAATGCTCATTGCATTTGTCTAGTGGGCAAAATGGAAAGTTGATTGCAGCTCCAGGACATATGTTGTTGACATACAATGGAGAACTTGTGCCTTTCGAGAGTGAGAGCTTATAGGTATACCTTGCATGCATGTGGTGGCAATTATTAGAGAAAGCAGAAATGATCCCGACGAATTCGTTGATAATTTCTACACGATAGAGACAGATCTGATGTGTTATAGTATTATCATGAACCCAATTAATGGTGTGCGATTATGGCCACAGTTGGATATGCGTGCTATCAATCTGCAGTGTGACAATCTCAGAAAAGGGTAAGAGACGAGTAAATAGGAGGAAAGGAGAAAATGAAAATGTGATAGTGCATTCATAAGAAAAAACCTACATTTGGAGAAAGGGACGATTGATGATGACATGCTCAAATTTTGGCTTATGTGGTCACAACAAGCGATATCACTCACAAAATATTGCAATGTTCAATGTTAGTATTAGCTATTTTCCTTCATTTTATCCCATATTTTGGTAAATGTTCTATTTTCCAATGTACTTTTAAGTATTATAATGCTACTTATCTTTCCGTCAGGATTAGTTTGAAGGAGAGTTGGACCCAGTTGGAACCAGATGCAACACAGCCATGGATGTATGAGTAAGTATATGTCAAATGTGACGCCACGAACTTAAGTTTCGAGGGTCACGTACTAATCATAATAGCTTCTGCCTTTGGTACATATAAATACTCTTAAATAGAAGTATTACATGTTAGAAACGTATTTTCAATTTGGTAAAATATTTCTCATAAAATATAATGACCAGCAAAAGCGCACACCGACGTGAAATTTTTATTTTACAAAAAGGGGACTCGGTGCAGCCACGTTTAGTTGGGGCAGTAGGTTAAACTATTTTTATAAAATTCATCCCAACTCCTTTTTCTATGAAATTTGTGGAATTAGAAAGATAATTTCAATTAGTTTTCTAGGATAAAATATGAGAATTTTCCGAGATCTTATAGTATGGACGTTTTACTGAAAACAGTGTAGTGTTGCACAGAAAATCAAGATTGACCCTTCAACGTTTAAAAATTCATATCTCAGGCCACGGACATTCAAATTGAGTGATTCTTGCGCCCATATTTAGACAACTCAAAGCGGAATGCATTGGTATTTTTAGAGTCTCAAATGAATGTCTATATATTTGGAAATAATATTTTGAAGTTGACCTAGAAACTGCCCGGACTCTGCCTCTTTTGGTCATTCGGGAAAAAGGGTCTATAAATATGTCTCTTAACATAACATGGAAGACATAACTACATAATTTACTTCCGGTACCATATTACATCATGTCTTGTACAAGTTTTTATACAATACCGTAGGAAAAACATATTTGAAGCAATCGAACAAGACATGCAAAAACTTCGATGCGAAGTAACCTTGTCCTTAACTCATCATCGATTATGCCGACTGACTTCCACCAACTTCACATCTATGGATCTGAAAATTTAGTATAGAATATTATGAGTATAAAGAATACTCAGTAAGATACCATGATTGGATTTAACATGTTAATACTACATAAAAGAAAGCATTCAAACACATACTTGCACATTCCGACTTGCCGGTGCCCTTCGGACTTGTCCTAAGGCATAGATATATAACTTTATGGACTTGTCCACATCTTTCATATTATGGTTTTCATTCATAGCTTAAGCATAAATATTACCATGAAATCCTACCACTTAAGCAAAGAAAGTATCTTACAATAATACTTGAAGAAACTTCGGTTGAAAAACAAGAACTTGAGAGTGTAGGCTTTGTTTTCCTTTTTCTTCCTTTCCTTTTCTTCCTGCCGATTTTCTCTCTATCTCTCCTTAAAAATTCTGATTTTGCAAAGATATATAGGCTGCTCATCTTGTGATTATATATATATATATAAGCAAAGTAAAGTGAAAGATGACTAATCAAGAATGTGTCTCTACGTGGGCTGAAATTGATCCTAATTCCATGCATGTATTCATGCATTCAACATCTCAAGCTTTTATATCATCCACCTCCTACTTGCTCAACCTCATGCATGCATAATATTAAAACACCTCATGCCTAGACTAAACACCTCATGTTTTTCCATGCATTAACTAATTACATTAATCCTTTACAAAGTGGCGGCAAAGTGATAGAAACAAAGGGAAAATATATTAATGAAAAAGATATAGAATTTGACTATTATTCTAAACCCCTAATTAACTAGTCTTGGTAAACTTTTAGTAAATCGACCAATGCAAATTTGGCAACCATTAATAATCTTGGCCATACTAAATTTTTGAAAGGTTAAATTGCCATCCTAAAAAAATTTAAACGAGCAAAGTAAACGAGCATAAAATTTCGGAGTATTACATCAAATTTTGGTTGGAAAGTGTGACTAATAATTGAATGTGGTTTATGCATAAGGGTAAAATGGTTGCACAAAAACAAAAATCCACTTTATCACACGAAACTATCGTGGTAGATCAAGCTTTCAAATTATTGTCGACGCGTATGAGGGAGCATGAATCGCAGTCAAGACATGTTCAAGATGGACCAGTAGCAACTGTTTGTCATCAAACGGGTGAGGCAACCAACACATTTCCATAACGAATGTGAATTTCGATGATACAGTTGACGACTGGCAGGACAGACAGAGCTGGAATCTGACAAATTAAGGTCAGTCAAAGCATTGATACGTCGTAGGGCGAAATCTACAAAACTGTAAGACGCATAGTGCCTATCAATAATGTGATAGTAGTTTTTACACTTGGTGAAATATGCACAGCAATTTGGTGTACATTTTTTTGGTAATTTAGCTGGGAATCATCATGTATACATGCTGAAATATGTATACGAGAACGTTTTTTTATTAATGTTTCTTTTGACAATGAGCTATATGAAGAACACCAATTATATTTCCTGTTAATGTACTATTCTAGTCTGCTCTCAAAACTACGTCATCATTTATCAACTAACGGGGTTCAAAATCACTACATAAAATACAAGATCCACAACTACTAAATATTACACTGAATTGGATTACTTAAAGCTGAAACAATCAGCCATTAATGGAATGCCACATTCATATCAAATTACATAGATGTTCTATACGAGGACGACACTAGAAACTTCAAATTACATACACAAAATTGAAGTTACTGGAATTCACCTACATTCCTAGTATTGAAGCCAACGAACAGATTAAAACATAAGCGGTTCAATTTCACGGAGCTCTTCCATTTGGTTCTCGATATCTTTTTCTCATTTTCCCTTACGGAAAATAAATTTGACAGAGATGTTCATGTCATTTTCTTCGGTTATTTTAGCAACATTCTTCAACAAACCTGATAACTCTAGTTCATCTGATATAGCACTTGACTCGTCCTAAAATTTCTAAAGTTCGACTACAATCGTTTGTACAACAAAAAAATAGTAAGTTTTTAGTCTTCTTTTCAACCTCCATGCTTTTCTCAATTCTCTTGCCGCATACTAGGCATGGTTTCTTCATCCGACAATTTGACAGGTAGTGGCTCGGCTTCTTACAATCATGACAAATCCTATTGTTCTTTTCTGCCATTAAAATATGCTATTGCAACTACAAAAAAAAAAATAGATTAGTTATCAAATTTTATGCACCTATTCTTCAAGAAATAATACAAAATCAAATTTAAATCCACCGAACATCACTTTTAATACGTCAACCAATTTATAAACCACCAAATCTCCAATTTTGCGATTTTCAAATTCAAGAAATCGAGAATTTATTACCTGATTTGGGATATGGACGTTGAGACGAAATAATTCAATGACTTTTTTGACACTTCGCTTTAGATTCGGGAGAAATCAATTTCATGATGTTAGGGTTTGAGAGATTTCAAGAGGAGAATGAAAAGGACCAAACACAATATTTAACTTAAAATACAAACAATCTTTGAATATCAGAAATCAAAACTTGCAGAAATTAAAGATTGAACACAAGATATTTCTTTTGGCCGAAGCCCGAGGTTCGGTGACCCTTTAACACCTAATTCCCTGTTGAGCATCCATCAAAAGATAGATATAGCTCGATTGTACTATAACGCCTTAAACTGGCAACGAAGGTTACAAGAATGTTCAACTAGAATATAGAATACAAATAAGAGACTTATCTTTCATAGAAGAACCACAAATCTGCCTTTAATCACTCAAGATAACATAGATATCGAACCAGCAGTTCAAACCCCAGATCGATTACGATCTTACAGTTTCCACACAAGAAAACCAAAGTATTCTATAGCCTAACCATATAATCTTACATCTTAAATGAAAGACTCAACAGGAATTACACAGAGAAGCAAACCCTAGAAATCTCGAAGAACACTCTAGAAAATCGCCTCACTCGAGAAAATGAGAAGACAAATATAAACCCCGGTCAAGCCAACAGTCAAGTCCCGTATTTATATCACTTATCAGAATAGTTAATCCAACGGTCCAACAAATGCCAAGTGTCGAGATCCAGTCGAGGTACACGGTTAATAAAATCGTGTTTTCAGAAAATGCAACTTTAAGTGAAAACTTTTGAAGCATATACCATGGTTCGATTCTCAACAATCTCCACCTTGCTACCAAAGTTTTCATGCTATAGTGCAGCCAGGAACATATCACACTTTGTGATTTCATTTGCTCGATGTACCTGTAAAACATTAAACAATATCAATTGATAATATCTTCAAACAGTTCAAAAATTTGTTTGAAGGTATCATTTTAGTTCCCATATCAGAAGGATTAAATTGTGTGACAACTTTTCCAATTTTCAAAATTCCTTTTGATATGATATCTCTAATGAAATGATATTTAATGTCTGTGTTTTGTCCTATCATGAAACATGGGGTTTTTACTCAAATGTATTTCACTCTGATTATCAGAATACAGGATAGAATTTTCATCTACAAAACCAAGTTCATTTAAAAGTCCACTTAGCCAAATACCTTCTTTACAAGCATTAGAAGCAGCAATGTATTCTGCTTCAGTTGAGGACAACGCAACAATTTTTTGTAATTGTGACTTCCAACTAATTACAGTACCACATAAGGTAAAGAAATAAGATGAGGTCGATTTTCTATTATCTCTATCTCCAGCAGAATCAGAATCAGAATTTGTAAAAGCCTTTAAGGTTATCCCTTCATTGTTCATTTTAAACACAAGACCAAGATTTGATGTGCCTTTTAAGTACCTTAAAAAAGCCATTTTCAAGTATTCCAATGTTCTTCCCCAGGATTACTCATAAACCTACTAAGTATGCTAATACTAAAGGCAAGATCAGGCTTAGTACATATCATTAAATACATAACTGAACCAATGACATTAGCATAAGGAATTCTTGACATTTTTTCAAGTTCATCATCAGTTTTGAGACAGAATTCAGAAGAAATTTTAAAATGATTTGCAAGTGGTAAAGTCACAGGGTTGCAGTCAAACAAGTTGAATTTTTTCAAAATTTTAATCACATAATCATGTCGATTTAAAAATAGCATATCTTTTTCTTTATTTCTAAAAATCTGCATACCTAAAATCTTTTTGGCAGTACCAAGATCTTTCATATCAAACTCAGATTTAAGTTTCTATTTTATAAAATCAATTTCATTTTTGTCACAACTGGCAAGTAGCATATCATTTACATAAAGCACTAAGTAAAGAGAACTCTTACCGCCATTACCTCTGTAGTACAAACAAGTATCATAATTGCTTCTTTGAAAACCCTGTTTTAGTACAAAAGTATCAAATCTTTTGTACCACTGCCTTAGGGCTTGTTTTAGCCCATAAAGTGATTTTTTCAACAAACATACAACATTTTCAGAATTTCCTTTTATGAAACCCACAGGTTGTCTCATGTAAATTTCTTCATCTAAATCACCATATAAAAAAGCAGTTTTAACATCGAACTGATCAAGCTCCCATTTAAATTGTCCAACAAAGGCAAGTATACATCTACTGGTAGTGTATTTAACAACAGGAGAAAAAATTTCAGTGTAATCTACACCCTCCTTTTGGGTGAAACCTTTGGCTACAAGTCTAGTCTTATATCTAACATTTTTATCTCCCCTCTCACCTTCTTTTATTTTGTAAATCCATTTACAATCAATCAGTTTCTGATTATTAGGTCTTTCTACCAAAACCCATGTGTTATTCTTTAGTAGAGAACACATTTCATCTTCCATAGCAACCTTCCAGTTTTTAGAATCTTTACATTTTATGGTGTCATCAAAAGAAGTTGGTTCATTATCAAATTGTTCTTGGTATGTAAACAATGAAACAAGATTATCACAATTAAATCTAGCAGGAAATCTAATCAGTCTTCTTTCCCTATCCCTTGTGAGTTAGTACTCATCAAGAAGAGGAATGACAGGATCAATATGTTCAGTGTACTGATCTTCATTAGTATCAATTAAGGTAACATTTTCAGTGAAATCAGTTTCAATTTTAGTAGGCATAGGGTTAACTCTCTCAATGTGAGGAGTCTCCACTTCAATTTGAACATCTTCATTACTCAAGTTGTTTTCTTTTCCTTCTAAACATGGCATAATAGATTCATTAAAAATGACATCTCTTCTAACAATTATCATATAACCTTTTTCACCTTTAACTCGTAACCTGTATCCTTTTACATTTTCTCCATAACCTAAGAAAACACATTTAAGTGATCTATGTTCTAATTTCCCAATATTTTGATGATCATATGCAGTACAACCAAAAATCTTAAGGTGAGAATAATCAACAGAAGATTTAGACCAAACAGATTCAGGAACATCAAAGTTTAGAGCACTGGTAGGACTAATATTAACAAGTTAGGCTGCAGTTTTTACAGCTTCTCCCCAAAAACAATTTAGTTAAGCCTGAACTTAACAACATGCATCTAACTTTGTTTAATAAAGTCCTATTCATTCTTTCAGCAGTTCCATTTTGTTGGGGTGTATAGGTAACTGTTCTATGTCTTAATATGCCACACACTTTACAAATATTATCGAATTCATAATTGCAAAATTCTAACCCATTGTCAGTTCTTAATACTTTAACTTTGTGATCTGTTTGGTTTTCAATTTGCAATTTCCAATTCTTAAAAGCAGAAAAAGTTTCATCTTAAGTTCTTAATAAGAAAACCCAGATTTTTCTTGAAAAATCATCAATGATCAGAAAGTAGTATTTAAAACCAGATAAAGTAGTCACAGGAGTAGGACCCCATAGGTTAGCACGCAAATATTCAAGTATTTGTTTGGTTTTATGAATTCCAGGTAAAAATGGAAGTTTAACTTGTTTGCCTATCACACATTGTTCACATAAACCAATATCATCCAAAGACTCCTTTATTTTTGTGAAGATTTCAAACTTTTCTTGCCAATGTGGCCAAGTCCTTCATGCTATAGTTTTCCAAAAGTAAAGTTTTCATTTAAAACAGTTGCTGTTAAACCAAAAAGGGGTTTAGTTTTAAGAAAATAAAGACCATGTCTCTTAGGGGCGCTTGTGATTAAATCACTACCCCTAAGAATTTTAATATGTCCTTGACCCATTTTTATGTCAAACTCCATATCATCTAACATTCCTAGAGATGCAAGATTCCTCTCTAATTTAGGAACACGTCTAGTTCCTTTCAAAATCAGGACCATACCATTTTCAAGTAACAATTTAACAGTTCCTATTCCACTCACTTTGCAGGTCATATTATTACACATTATCACCTGCCCATACTGGTTTTTTCAAAATCAAGAAAGATGTTTTTATGGGGGCACATGTAGAAGGAACAACCTAAATCAAGAATCCATTCATCATTCAACTTCTTTTCAACATTGACCAAAACCAACCCATCCTCAGTTTTATCCTTGTTATAGGCTAAGGCAGGATTCCCATCGTCTAAGTTCTTTTGTCTAAGTTCATTTTTCCTTTTGAAGCAATCCTTTACAAAGTGTCCAAGTTTCCCACAGTGGAAACATTTTTTACTTTTAGATTTGTTCTTAATCCTACTCTTATCACTCCATTTACTTTTATTTTCATTAAAGGTTTTAGAGTGATAGTTGAGTTTATTAGAACTCCTTCCTCTCATCACCAAAGATTCCCCATTGTCTTTCTCCTTAGATTCAGATTTTATTTCAAGAGCTTTATTCTTTAAAGAATTTATAACCACTTCAGTAGTGAGTGTTTCTCTTCCATATTCTAAGACAACCTTAATGTCTCTATATCTGTCACTAATGGAGTTTAACAAGACCACAACCAACTGATCTTGTGAAAGTTTTTCATCACAGTTGGCTAGGTCTTGGGTCAATTTTGTGAATCTATTGATGTTTTCGTCTAAGTCAATAGAGGGATCCATTTTGAAAGAAAAGAACTGTTTTAACAAAAAACATTTATTTGGAATGGTCTTAGTCACATATTTGGCTTCAAGTTTGGTCCAAAGTTCAGAAGAAGTTTTGGTATCACCAATAGCTCTGATCACATTATCAGATAAGTATAAGAAAATAGTGTTCCAAGCAACTTCTTCAAGTTCAATTTTCTTAGCAGGTAAAAGATCAGCAGGCCAACTATCATCTAAAGCCCTAACACATCTCATTTGCATAAGATTGGCTTTCATTTTTTAGTTCCACATTTTAAAATTAGTTTTGCCATCAAATTGTGTAACTTCAAACTTGGCAGAAGCCATTTTAAAAAACCAGAGAGTGCACAATTAAGATTCACAAAATCACAGCACTTCAATACAAAAGGGGTTCAATTTGATGTCAATCAAGAAACACAGTAGTACACAAAAGTACATAATTCTACAAGTTATATCACATAAGGAGTATATGTCATGTAAGTCAAATGAATGATCGAATTATCAGAGATCACACAAAGTTTCAGAGACTTCTCCAACAAGATCTTCCAGTATCACACCCGCACTGGATTTATCTCAGATTCCCAAGGCCTCGCAGGAGCCTTTGGACAAAGATTAGTCTCCAAGGGGTTAAATGTGTACGACAAATCAAGGGAAAAATCATGGAACCCTAATTTCTGAAAAGTAACTTTGAAAAAATTAAAAGATCTCACCAAATGAGTTTATAAAACTCGAAGTCCTTCAAATCTGCTTTAAAGCAGTGCCAAGAATTTTCAGGTCTGCGACGATCCGTCTCCTCTTTCAAAGATCCAGGTATCTTGTTCGTGAGACTAGGCTCTGATACCATTAAAATGGCCCAAACACGATATTAAACTTAAAATACAAACAATCTTTGAATATCAGAAATCAAAACTTGCAGAATTAAAGATTCAACAAAAGAGATTTCTTTCGGCCGAGGCCCCAGAGGTTTTGTGACCCTTTTAACACCTAATCCCTTGTTGAGCATCCATCAAAAGATAGATATAGCTCGGTTGCACTACAACGCCTTAAATTGGCAACGAAGGTTACAAGAATGTTCAACCAGAATATAGAATACAAATAAGAGACTTATCTTTCACAGAAGAACCACAAATCTGCCTTTAATCACTCAAGATAACACAGCTATCGAACTAGCAGTTCAAACCCCAGATCGATTACGATCTTACAGTTTCCACACAAGAAAACCAAAGTATTCTATAGCCTAATCATATTATCTCACATCTTAAATGAAAGACTCAACATGAATTGCACAAAGAAGCAAACCCTAGAAATCTCGAAGAACACTCTAGAAAATCGCCTCACTCGAGAAAATGAGAAGACAAATGTAAACCCCGGTCGAGCCAACAGTCAAGCCCCGTATTTATAATCCTTATCTGAATAGTTAATCCAACGGTCCAACAAATGCCAAGTGTCAAGATCCAATCGAGGCACACGATTAATAAAATCGTGTTTTTAGAAAATGAAACTTTAAGCGAAATCTTTTGAAGCATATAGCAGGGTTCGATTCTCAACAGAGAAGATAATTCTTGAGGTGAACTTAGGGTTCTTGTGGGATTTGGGAGCTTTTCAGATTTTGGGGGATATATAGATGGCTATAGGTACAATTTTTTTCATTTTGTATGTAAAAGATGTTTTTGTTAATTGTTAAAGCCATCTTTGGATGTGATTTGTTGACGTGGAATCTGAGTTGGTACTTGACTCACCAGTTGGAAGGATTTAATCGGCCAGCTAGGTTTTTCGTCAACCATATGAGCACGATTATTATTGTTTTTCAGCGGTTGAGTGATGGAGACGGACGGAACAAAGTTTAGTGGCCAACATGACAATTGATAAAGTTCAATGAGTAAATCGTGACATGGAATAAAGTTTAGTTGCCAACGAAATATTTAACTCAATGATAGATAGTAAAAAAATAAGTAGGAAAGAATTTTTTTTTGTCTCCAGAGATTCAGAACAACACAAAAGCAAAAGATACAATTCTTTTGGCCACTTCATTTTTTACATTTTCCGAGTTATGTTGAATTTGGTCAAGTGTGTAACACTTTTGTTGTCAACAAACAAATATTTTGTTATGATTTGTCCTATGTATTTTGTACTCAATAGGACCTACATCATGTTGAGTGAATTAGGCCAGTATGATTGAGCTGTAGTTGGTAGGATATTTGTCAGAAGAATCTTTTGATAGTGTGTGTGAGTTTGGCTATATATATTAGCCTTGTATCTTCAATATTAGTAGAGTGATTTGATATATTTTCTCTCTATCTTTGTCTTCAAAAATGTATTGAAGAGAGTAGAGTGATTACCAGTTAAAAACTTTCTATTTTTTCTCATTTTTGTGTGCCATATGTGGAACTGGTAAGTTGAGAGCAAATCCGGTATGAAGAGTGCATATACAGTAGGAGAAGAATAGTTTAAAACTAGTAAGCTAGCCATATATGGTAAGCTTTAATCCACTAAGCTGATATATGGTAAGTGTAGAGAATATCCGGTAAGTACTATTAAATCCAGTAAGCTATGCAAATACGGTATGCACAAGGAAAACCTAGTAACTTCTAGTTTTCTTAAATCCGATAAGCTCATTTTTCTTCTCTTTGAACCAAAAATCCATCAAGCTAACAAATAGTTGGAATACTAATCTTTGATATCATAGAATCAAACAGAACAAAGTAATTAATAGACACTGAATTTAACAGAATGGCTACAGAAATTAGTTCAAAGTGTAATTAAAAACATAAATTCATATATATAAGGAAGATACAGTAATGTCAGTATATTCCGATATTACAAATTCTTAACCAATTAATCGAAACAGAAGTGCTAGTTTCACTAATTAGAAAGATGATACATAAGCTCAATTCACTACCACGAAAGGAAACTTTAAAATCAAGACAAGAAAAACTTTATTAAACTAGAAATCGAGCAATAGAAAAAAAATATTCATGAAAATAATAAAAATCAAATTTCTTACTCATCGGCGAAGAAGTAGATAGGACTGGGAGTTTCTAAACTTTATTAAACTAGAAATCGAGCCGTAGAAAAAAAAAATATTCATAAACTAAAGTTGTCACAGTAAACTCGAACTATACCGTTGTGAAAAATTAAGGGAAATACGCAAGTTCGAATAAGAAATCACAATTGAAAAGCTATATCAAGATGTGGCAGTAAATGTACAGTATGCCTGGGAAAACAAGTCAAAATAATAGTGTGCATGAAACAGGGTACCTTAATCTTTTGTAGCATATGTAGTCTCATGATGTGCAAGTTTTCTATACAAATAAGAAATCTAAGGAAGGTAAATATACAGCTAAATATTTGACAGTAAGTACACGGATCTTTGACACAGCCTCCCTCAAGTTGGAGCATGAGGATTGTAAATACCCAACTTCCAGATGAACCGTGTGAAGAGTCCAATGCCAAGTGCCTTGGTGAGGATGTCGGCAAGCTGAGCTAAGCTAGGAACGTGGATGGTGGTGATGAGGCTGGACTTAAGTTACTCACGAACAACGTGACAGTCAATGTCTATGTGCTTTGTGCGTTCATGAAAGATAGGATTACGAGCAATATGTATTTTCGCCTGGTTTTCACAATAGATGAGCATTGGCTGGTGGTGAGGGATGTGGAGATCATGAAGTAATGTACGGAGCCACATAAGTTCACAAGTGACGTTGGCCATAGCTCGATATTCGGCTTCGGCAGAAGATCTAGAGATGGTAGATTGTTTCTTTGAACGCCAGCAAAGAGGACCGGAACCAAGATAGATGAAATAGCCAGTAGTGGATCGACGAGTAGTGAGACAGCTAGCCCAGTCTGAATCAGCGTAAGCACGAACTTGAAAGTCATTTGTAGTCGGGAATAGGAGTCCTTGTCATGGATTATTTTTGAGGAAGCGAAGAACTCGAATGGCAGCATCAAGATGGGGTTGCCATGGGCAATGCATAAACTGACTCAATATGTTGATGGCAAATGTGATATCAGGTCTTGTGACTGTAAAATAAAGTAAACGGCCAATCAATCGACGATATAGGCTGGCATCAATTAGAAGGTCACCTACATCAACCTGGAGTTTGTGATTCTGTTCCATGGGTAAGGTAAGGATATTGGACCAAAAACCAATGACTTCTCACCATCTATTGCAGACCTGATTCATCTGGAAATTGCAAAATATATGAAAGGAAAACTTGCATCAAGGAATTTCACCAATTTGGTACAGATGACAGATTTAGCAGGTTCTTCTCCTCACTATGCCTTAAATTACATCTTAAATGCACTTGATTTTATTGAACCTGGTACTTAGATTATAGACACAGGTGCATCAAACCATATGTGTGTGGATTCGAAATTGATTGATAAACTAATACCATTGCATAAACCTACTACTGTATCTTTACCAGATGGCTCCATCAAAAATGTATACCACATTGGAAATGTAACCTTGAACTCAAAACTTGTTCTCACAGATACATTATATTTGCCTAGTTTTAAATTCAGCCTTTTGTCCGTAAATAAACTTGCCAAAACTTCACACATCAAATTGACTTTTAATCCCACCTATTGTGTTCTACAGGACCTGAAGACTGAAGATATTTTAGCAATAGGCAAAGTCATAGGGAGCTTATACATTTTAGACAAACATTGTTTCTCTCCTGAGATTTTAAGTTCTTTCAATAAACAGCATAGTTTAGACAGAATCTTGCAAGTTCATTCTTCTTTTAATTCCTCATGTAATGACTCTATCTTTGCTAATAAAGTATCAATTTCTAGCAAATCACAGTCCACTTGGCATAAGAGACTTGGGCATGCTTCTTCTACTGTGTTACAACATATACCATTGTGTTCATTGTCTAAAACTCATGAACTTTGTGATATTTGTCATTTGTCAAAACAACAGAGACTCCCATTTCCCAAAAGTCAAACATACTCAGACCACGCTTTTGAATTGATTCACTTGGACTTATGGGGACCTTATAAACAACCTTCATTGTCGGGAGCACACTATTTTTTGACCATTGTCGATGACTTCAGTCGTGCAACTTGGACTTTCTTGCTCCAATCTAAACACCAGACTTTAAGGACCTTGGACTCCTTCTTTAAAATGGTCCAAACTCAGTTCCAGGTTAACATTCAAAAAGTAAGGACAGATAATGGAACTGAATTTGTCAATTTGGAGTGCCAACAACTATTCTTCAATCTTGGAATTATACATCAAAGGTCATGTATCTACACACCACAACAAAATGGTGTAGTAGAACGTAAACATAAGCATTTATTGCAAATTGCACGATCACTCATGTTACGATCTTCTTTACCAAAAAAATTTTGGGGTGATTCTGTATTAACCGCCACTTACATCATCAATAGATTACCCACTCCAATTTTAAATTGGAAAACGCCCTATGAGGTTTTATACAACAAATCACCAGATTATAAAATTTTAAAATCATTCGGATGTCTTTGTTATGTTACAAACACACAGCCTCATAAAGACAAATTTCATTCCAGAGCCTATAAATGTATCTTTCTTGGATATGCTCCTGGTAAGAAAGCTTACAAAACATATGACATTAATTCCCACAAGACCTACATTTCTAGGGATGTCATTTTTTATGAAGATCTATTTCCTTATCTTCAAATTTCACAAGAGGTTGACCCTTCATCACCTTTACCTGTCATCTCTCTCAATGCAGATGCAAATACTTCACCTACCTCCAATTCCAGTTTAACTCCTGTCTCATCACATATCTCAGATTCTCCTAACTCTCATAGCATTCCTCCTACAAACTCATCATCGACCAATAATCCAAAACAGAGCACTAGGATAAAAAAACCACCAGGTTGGCTTAATGATTTTGTTTCAAATGTATTGCATCCTACTATTGAGTCAATTGCTTTTCCTTCTTCAGTCTTCAATACTACTATACCAGATGATTGCCCTTCTAAGCCTGCATTTTCTTTCTCCACATCATATATGTCTTTTCTTGCAAATGTGTCTCATATCCAAGAGCCATCTTCATATAAACAAACTTGTGTTCATGAAGAATGGGTTGATGCTATGAACAAAGAAATTACAGCTTTAGAAGATAATCATACTTGGGAGCTCGCAAGTTTACCTGAAGGGAAGCGAGCTATTGGTTCAAAATGGGTATACAAGGTTAAACTCAACTCAGATGGCAGCATAGATAGATTTAAGGCCCGGCTTGTGGCCAAAGGATATAACCAGGTAGTTGGCGTTGATTATTTTGAAACTTTTTTCACCCGTTGCTAAGATTGTTATAGTAAGAATGTTCTTAGCAATTGCAGCATCAAAATCATGGCCAATACACCAACTGGACATTAATAATGCCTTCATCCATGGCTTCCTAGATGAGGAAGTTTATATGCAACCTCCAGAAGGTTACTCTACAGCTAAACCAGGCTAGGTTTGCAAATTGAAACGTTCTCTTTATGGCCTCAAGCAAGCCTCGAGACAATGGAACTATGAATTTACTACACACTTGCAGAGTTTTAGGCTTGAATAGTTAGCTCATGATAATTGCTTATTTGTCAAGCAGTCCACTACTGGCTTCCTTGCCCTGATTGTTTATGTGGATGATGTGCTCATTACCGGTACAAATGAGGATGATATTATTGCAGCCAAACAATTCCTAGACTCTCAGTTTACAATCAAAGATCTTGGATATGTGAAATACTTTCTTGGTTTGGAAATAGCACGGTCTATTACTAGGACTTATATTCATCAGAGGAAGTATGTTCTTGACATCCTTGAAGATACTGGGCTTTCAAATGCAAAGGCTGTTCTTACCCCCTTACCTACAGGTTACAAATTTTCGGTTACAATGGGAGAATTGTTCCCTCAACCTGATAGGTATAGGAGGCTTGTTGGAAGGCTACTTTATCTTGGTTTCACAAGACCTGATATCACGTTTGCAACTCAACAACTCAGTCAATTTGTTCATACCCCTTGTCAATCTCATTGGGATGCTGCCATTCATGTGGTTCGATATTTGAAAGGTTGTTGTGCAAAAGGATTGTTCTTTCCTGCTGATAATTCATTTCAGTTAAAGGCATATTGTGATGCTGATTGGGCTTCCTGTATTGATACTCGTAAATCCCTTACTGGATATTACATTTTTTTGGGTTCTGCCTTGACCTCCTGGAAAACCAAGAAGAAACACACTATTTCCAGGTCTTCTGCTGAAGCTGAATACCGTAGCATGGGGTCTACTATTTGTGAATTGCAATGGATTTCCTATCTGTTAAAGGATTTTTGCATTTCACCTTTACTTTCTATTCCTTTATTGTGTGATAATCAGGCTGCCCTTCATATTACGGCTAATCCTATCTTCCATGAACGCACCAAACACCTGGAGATTGACTGCCACATAGTGAGGGACAATACAAGCAAGGTCTTATTCATCCTCAACATATTTCTACTAAGCAATAGCTTGCGGACATGTTCACTAAGGCTCTTCCTGATCCTGCTTTCTGCACCTTCTTGTCCAAGTTGGGCTTCTGTGATTTTCATCCAGCTCCAACTTGAGGGGGGGGATGAAGAAATAATACTCATCACATGCAGCACGTGCACCACCTTATTTTAGCATATCACGTTTCCAGTGCATTAGTGCATATTCACGTTTCCAGTGCCGACTTCTTACTCACCTTATTCTAGAGGCTTCCTTAGTTTGTTAGATATGTAATTTCTTTTTCTATAAATAGATTAGCACTTACGCATTGTAGAACCAAGTTGAATAAATTTCTTCTTCTCCATTAAATCATTTTTTCTACCAGTATTACAGCTTGATTTCTTCAGACACCCCACTATTAAAGGGGGCACGGGCTCATGTAGGTGGTGCCACGCATGCCCCCTGACAGGTCCCCGTTTGTCTAGTAAAACCGATTATAAATATAGCATACTAAGAGGGGGGGTTGGAGGGAATTAAAATTAGATTTTTTAATAGATTGTGAAGGAAGTTTTTGAAATGTGTGGTTGAAAAGTTGTGAGATCCATGAAAGATATGGTTGATATTGATTGTTTGACTTTAACTTAGATTAAAATCAGATTTTAATTTATCCCAAACAGCCCTAAATATGTGATGAGTTTGTTATTACATTAAAAAAAACACACACACACACATCTTAGAGTAGAGTAATACAGCACTGGACAGACAAGATAACATCTTCGTTGCTCGTGTGCTAAATATGTCATCAGATTCTTTTTTTACATAATCTGATGATCATATGTGTTTTCTTACAGGCAAGTACATGAAGAACAAGATCGACCATCTGGACCATGCAAACTGCGTGGGTAAGTTGACTTTAGTTGAGGGTTACGTACTTGGAGACCAGATTGAATCTATCAGCTACAAGGTGAAATTTGAGGACTCAAAGGATGGTGGATGTGTTGTCAAGATCACCACTGAGTATCATACCAAGGGTGATGTTGTACTGAAAGAAGAGGATATTAAGGCAAGCAAGGAACAATCTTTTGAACTCTACAAGGCTTATGCAGATTACCTGAATGCCAATCCTCATGTTTGTGCCTAAATGTTGTCCAGTTATGTCTTGACGTTGTGATGTATAATGGAAACACGTATGTTTTCTTATGTATTTCGGCATGAGTGGTGTTTGTGCCTTAATAAAGAACTTTGTTCTACTTTCCATTGAAGTTTCCCCCCCCCCCCCCCCCCTTTCTTTCTTTAAGCACTATATGTTGCACGTTTTATTAATAACAAAGATAAAACATAGTATATACGTAGGAGGGAGGTTCGACCACACCTTCCAGCTGAAGTTTTTAAAAAAAATGAAAAATAAATAAAAATAAAAAATAAATTAACTTCTTTGTCTAGAAACAATGAGTACGATGTAAGAGTTGAAGAAAGCACACTATATTAGCTCTATCATAGTCCCCCATCATCTTTCAATGAGTGGTCGGTCACTCATGCTCCTAATTGTATTTGAACTCGTTACATGAAGTTTGTTCTTTTCCCACTGTCATCAAATTTTCCAACATTAATCGAGAATTCAATTCATAGTTTTCTATGTCGATTGATATAATGAATGTTTTTGAGTTAGCTGAGGCAACCATGTAGTGCTTGTTTTATCCCTGTTTATCGCCGGAAACACAGAATCTAAATCTTCATATGAGTCCCCGAACCCACCCTAGTCCCACTCTGCCTCGCCTTGACAAATTCATAGAAAGTTGTTTTATTTATGAGCTTCATGTCCTATTTCTAGACCCAAATTCATAGTGTGAAAGTTACTTTTATAAGGTCCTAATTATCTAGAATTACTTGATGTGACATTTGACTAGGAAAAACTCAAATCATAGAAAATCATAACATTATCTTTGAAAATTCACTCAGAGACACCGAGAAGAAAACAAGAACTAATAAACGAGTTAGATTAATCATAATAGATATGTTTGGCTCTGATCAAAAAGTTTACTTGTAAGTAAATAATTTGTTTAGATTAAATTTTCTTTTTATTTGGATATTTTCGAAAATTTGTAATTTAATTGTCTTGACAGTAAAATAAAATGTCATTTTGAAGAAGAATAATTTTTTCTTTTTTCTTTTTTTACTTTGAAATATATTAATAGTGTTGTAAAAAGAAAGTTTATTAGGGTTTGTAGTGAATGACAATTATACCCCTGTAGCCCTAGAAATTATTACCATTGTATCCCTGATTCTTACCTATAAATATAGGGCTTTGATCATTAATAAAATACACACAAGGTATTGACTTTAACTCTTTCTTCTTCTTCTTCTCTATTTTATAACACGTTATCAGCACGAACGCTTAATTTTTAAAATCTAGTGAATGTAGTAGTTTTTTTTAAGTATAATCATTCATCACGTGTACCAAAATTAATAGTCCGAAAGAATATTATTTACTTCATCCGACAATATGTAATTTTTTCTTCATCATTTTTTTAATTACTAAATTCATTGTTGTTGTTCTTGAAGTAGCACAACATTATAATTAATATTTCAGAAGAATATTAATGATAAATTTATTTAATATAAATTATAATTTCAAATATTCTAGAAAAATATTAACATATTGCTCTTGAAAAAGCAATACTAAAATACTATTATTTTAAATTAGTGTTTATCCATGAAGGAAAACACGTAACTTATGTTAATATTGACTTTAAAAAAAATGGTTATCTAGTATAGATTTGTCTTCAACAACTAGAGGCGGCAGCTTAAATTAATGGAAGGTCAATATCATAAATATTGTCATGTCATGTTGTGTCTTGACCTTTTCAATCACATGCTACAAAGTCAAAAATCAATAGTACATTAGCATACACCAATCGGTAGTCACCATGGCCATGCACCGATAATCATTGATAAATTGATGGGAATAAATCAAAGTCATCGTTGTGATAAATCAACACATCATCCATTTCACATGTCATACCATATATCAGGTTTAATTTCTTTTCTTTCTCCATATCTATGTGACTAGTAGACTTTACATTCTATTCATATTATTAAGTTATCCAAATAAAGTGTACATCTATACTTATTGATGTCCATGAAGAATATTTTACCATTCTTGAAGAATCCAAAATTTATGTATATTAAACTTTATATGATTTCAATATTCTAGGAGAATATTACTTGCTCTAGAATAGCGAATTTTGTGAGATCTAGTTTATTTCATGATTTGAGAAATTTTCTAAATCGATTTCATAAATGAATATAGTGTTGTTGCTCCTGAAGAACATCATCTCTACAAATAATACACGACTCCTAAAGAGCTAATATTTCTTTATTGGTGCTTTTAAAGCAGCACAACATTGTTAATATTTTAAAGAAGATTATTATTTATGAAGTAACACACTATTATCGAGAAATATTTTAGTTAGATTTTACTTGCTCTCGAAGAGCATAATTATTAAAATCTAACATAGATTATGTTTTTACTCCTGAAGAGTAAATTCTTATACAATTTATTATTTCAAACAATAATATGTTATTGCTCCTGAAGAGAAAAACACTCTGATTTCAATAGTCCATAATGTTCTCTCGACGTAGCACATTTTCGAAGAATATTTATTTTGAATTCATGTTGATCCTTGAAGGAAAACATATAACTAATGTTATGAGAACATTAATAAGCTTGACTACTTGAATGAAATATGACTACATAATGTTTAATCATATTCTTCGAAATTAAATTATATACTATATTGAACCAGAAGTTCAATTTGATTTTACTATTTGGCATTACCAATTAAACCATCACTGGATAAATAATGATGCGGAATTAAAAATTTTAATTGGATATTCAATGAAGAACCAAAAGATTCTTCAATCCAATAAATTTCTATATATCATTTGTTCTATTTATCGACAATTTATCATTAAACATTACTAGCTAAAATAGGGATTGAATTCCCAATATTTCTGAAAATTAATTAGGGTGATATATGGGGCCCGTCACCTACCACGTTGACCATCTAAACATTATTTGTATCTAATAGATTTGATACAAATACTAGATGATTGCATGGTATTTGCAACCTGAAGTTTGCGAAATTATTGCTCAAATTATGAGTACAATTTTCAGATTATATAATCAAAATTGTGTTTTGTTAATGCTAGTGGGCACAAATCTCAATATTTGAATAAGTGTTAGTTGAAATGTCGATAAATAATTTAACACTATTGTTTGTTAAATGCCTCCAATTAATTTAATTGATAACAAAATACTTTCCTCTTTTTGTTTAGGTAATTATATTACGCATCATTGCCAACATCATAGTTCTTCCTATTACAATTGGCTTAAGGTCAGAGCCTAACTATTATTTTGAGAGTGCAGTATATACACTACAATGAACTGAGATGGAAAATAAAGAATGCTAAGAATAAATGCGTAGTTTGAACCCCTTTGCCAAATGGGTGATATTTTATAACGTAATTTAATTATTGTCAATTTTGATTGTACAAGTCTTTCAACATTAGGGGGAAGAATTAAGAACCTGAAAAATATATAAATGCATCAATATCTAAATCCTCGCAAAAGAAAATTCGAACCAAAAGTTCGAAAGATAATTCATTTAGATGCATTTATTGACCAAAGATAATTAAAAATCTCACACATCAGCTTTAAATGCTCCAACTCGAATTGACTCCTGGAAGGACAATTCGTTAATATTATATTTGATAAATTTATGGCACGCATGAAGCGTAATGATATTCGATTCTATTACAAAATCCTCCAGACGAAAATGGAGCAATTGGTAAAGATGATTTTATTAGGGAGGCATACACTCTTAATGAGTATTTAGACATAACTTATTATAAAACCCCAGAAGAGGTTCAGGTACCTGAAATAATGAAAATTTGAGATATCTCAATAAGTTATGTCGTTATAGAATAAGAAATAGAATCGACAATAGTTTTGTACATGATGTGTTGCATCATATATGAATCGCGAGGAATCAAAATAAATACGTCAAAATATATCGATCGAAGTAATGTTTGGCCAAATAAAATGAACGCAATCCTAAATTGATTTTACTAGAGAAACATGATATTTTTGGACCTGTAGTCTAATAATCTAAAAATATATACTTATGTGAAAAGAAAATGAGAAAAATTAAGTCATAATGTGTAATGTACGACTCTCAATATAGTGAATTTCGCAAAGATTGTCGTTGATGAAATTACGAATCTATATTATGTTATCTTGACAATACATGAAATTTGAAATACGTGATAGTCAACTCATCTGACATGACTATTAATGTTATCTTTGAAATATTTAATATGCCTGAAGCATAACTCAAATGATGCATGTCTAAGAACCATGTTTCAAATTAAATTGCAAAAATCATTATATGAATTAAAATAATCTTAACACATGTAGTATAATCGCCTAGCGAATATTTGTTGAATGAGGGTTATAAAAATGACGATGTCTGCCCATGTGTTTTCATAAAGAAAACCAACATTGGATTTGTAATTGTGGCCATTTATGTTGATGATTTAAATTTAATTGGAACTCCTGAAAAACTCAACAAAACTGCTAATTATTTGAAAAATAAATTTGAGATGAAGGATTTGGGAAAAATCAAATTTTGTCTCGAGATGCAGATTGAACATTTCCCCGAAAGATTATTTGTTCATCAATCTACATATACAGAAAAAGTTTTAAAACGGTTTTATATGGATAATGCGCATCCATTGGCATCGCCTATGGTTGTTCGATCACTTGATGTGAAAAAAATTCATTTCATCCACTTGAAGATGGAGAAAAAATTATTGGTCCTGAAGTACCATATCTTAGTGCAATTGGAGTATTAACATATCTTGCAAATTGCACTCGACCCGACATAGTTTTTTCTGTAAATCTCCTTACAAGATATAGTTTTACACCAACTTAAAGACATTTGAATTATGTTAAACATATTTTTTGTTACCTAAAGCGTACGATTGATTTGAGATTATTTTACTCTCAAAAGTCGGGATCAGCTTTAGTGGGATATGTAGATGCATGTTACTCTCTGACCCACATAAAGCAAAATCACAAACAGGATACGTGATTACACATGGAGGAACAGTTATATCATGAAAATCTGTGAAGCAATCCTTGACAGCAACATCCTCAAATCATTCTAAAATTATTGCAATCCATGAAGCTGGTAGAGAATGTGTATGATTGAGAAACATGACCCATCATATCCAAGCATCATGCGGGTTAATTTCAACAAAAAATAATCCAACAATTTTGTATGAAGACAATGCAGCTTGTATTGCATAACTCAAATGAGGCTATATCAAAAGGCGACAGGACGAAGCATATTTCTCCAAAATTCTTTCATACACACAGGTTTCAGAAGAATGGCGACATCGATGTTCAACAAATTTGATCAAGTGACAACTTGACTGATATATTCACAAAAGCATTGCCAACATCTACATTCAAGAAATTAGTCCATGGGATTGGAATGCATCAACTCAAAGATTTGCAGTGATCAACATCAGGGGGAGTAACTGTACTCTTTTTCCTTCGCTTAGGTTTTATCCCACTGAATTTTCCTAACAAGGTTTTAATGAAGCAATATTTATTTTTAATACCCAAAATAACTGTACTCTTTTTTCTTTGTTTGATTTTTTGTCCCATTGAATTTTTATCAAACAAGATTTTAACAAGACAAATATTTTGTAATGTGTCATTCAAGGGGGAGTGTTGTAAAAGAAAAGTTTATTAGAGTTTGTAGTGAATGACAATTATACCCCTGTAGCCCTAAAAATTATTACCATTGTGTCCCTGATTCTTACCTATAAATATAGGATTTTTGTCATTAATAAAATACACACAAGGTATTGATTTTAACTCTCTCTTCTACTTTTTCTTTATTTCATAACAAATAGTTAGTTATTTAAAAAAAAAAGGGGGGGGGGGTTTGGAAACAAAACATTACATAAAAGTAAATTTAACTTTTTTTAAGCTTAGCTAATCATACTATTATATTTAGTAAAAAACTCATTATGCTTTTCTTATTTTTAAGTAAATAATTTATTTTGAAATAATTTTTACTTTATTCATAATAAGTAACGTAGCCTCAATTCAAAAAAAAAATTATAAATTATTATTTATAAAGAGGAATAGTTGTGACTCTCACCAAATGTGTGAATAATATATGAGCAATAATATATGAACATTTGATTGAAATTAATGTTTGATTTTGACTTAATTTATAAATCATTTATCAATTGATTGCCAAATGGAGGCTTAATTAGTTCAACTGACGAAAAATTATTTATTTCATAAGATACTTATTATGTACAAGTAAATAATAAGCATAAAACTTTTTAGGCTCAGCCAAACGTAAATAATAGAAACCCAATGGTTGCAAATTTGTAGTTGTTTATAATTAGATCAAGTCTTATAGATAAATGCATTTTTTTGCTATTATTTAGGCCATATTACTAAGCTTTTGTATCATTTTACTATTGAAATTTACTTAATTTAGATTAATCTTATCTTGTTTCAGTTTTGGACCGTTTCTAAACAATTGGAAAAGAAAGAATGATTGGTCATTGGATGGAAGTTTGGGGACTATTATGCATTTGAATAAAAGTTGAAGAACCAAAAATAGAAATAATTTAACTTGGATGACCAAGATGGAAGAAAGAATGATGAAAATGGCTAGAAGAAAAATTCATGTAATTTTAATAACTGGGATGATATTTATCCCTATAGGAGAATCAGAGATGATATTTCATTGTTAAAAATGTAACATGTAAAAACATAACTTGACTAATACATTTTATATTATACAATTTTGGCAAATCAATGAAAACTCATTCTTTATCTCATTGTTGTTGTGCTCATAGAAGGAGAACCGACTGCGAGTTGCATGAATTTTATTTTGTAGTCGTGTAGTGCCAAAGGTATCTTACGAAAGGGCAACACGGATAGCGTCCTTGACATGACTTCATAAGGCTTTCTTTTCAACTCTCTTCTATTATGTTTATGTTAATGTAGAATTATATTTATAGTTTTGTTGTGTTAATTATAAAATCTATACATAAATCACTCATTTTTTCCTCAACACTAAGTTCAAGTAATGAATTAGACATGGTTATGTGCTCAACTCGTGATGGCCCCCATAATTTTATTTAGTTAAATTATTTTATTTTGTATAATTTTAATATTTATGTTCTTTAGTGATGGAACTACAAAATGAATATACGTGTGTATGTGTGTACGCCATCTATATACGTACTATTTTGTTTTGCTTTCTATTCTAGATTCTCATGTAAGCCTTAGGCCCTTAGCCCTTGTTTGACAACCTTTAATTTATTTTTCATGCTTATTTTCAATCACACATTCACACAATAAAATATTCTACATGTAAATTCAAAAACATTTCTTACTTTTTAACCACATGTTCTTCAAAAAATAATATTCAAAACTATATTTTTAAAATTTTAAGGCCCCCAAAAATTTTAAGATAAATTTTTAGAAAATTTATTTTGGCTAGAAGAGCTTTTAGAAAAATAAAAGTTAGTCTAAAGTAGTTTTTCATGAACAAAATTCTATTACAAGACCCCCCATTTTTTTGACAATTTTTTTTTTTTTTAAGGATTGAAGAATGATAACTTCTCTTTTATTACAAATAAACTTGCGAAAAAAGCTAATCTTATTTCTTCCTCTTATTTTAGGTTAATTCTGAGTTTATTAGCAATGTCTACACTGATGCACTATCTGTAGAGAAAGTAAATGACTCAATTAGTGAGCTTTTGTTTCCTCCATTTTTTGTAGTTTCCTTAAAAAAAAAAATCGGGGACAGCCATTGCCCCCCACCCCTCAACTATATATTTTCAAATCTGTACTCCCCATTTTCAATAAACTGGCTCCGCCACTGACAAGAAGCAAGAGCTCTACCAAGCAAGTCAAGACCAAAACTATGTGCCAATAAAAGTGGCTTATTTATCTTTATTGATAAGATGATGATAGGACCTTGCTACTTTGGGGTGGGGCCCTCATTTTTTACGCAGCCCCACCCCCTTATTGTGGGGATTCTGTCATGGGGTTGGTCAACCCTCATGGTAAAGTAGCAAAATTGTTATTGATATGTGCACCCAAAGAAAGAGAGCGAGAGAGAGGAAAAGAGTACGAAAACTCTTTGTATCATAGTTACGATTTAAAGCAGCCAGATACATATGTAATTTTCATTGATCCTTTATTTCCAATCCATAATCACGCCTAACCTCTGCTATAAGATTTTAGCCACAAATCAGTTTTTATGAAGCTGGTTGGACATTGAAGTGAAAATTAAAGACCGACTTCGAAAATTCTGATTTAAGCAATTTTTTTATATCTAATTATTATGGTTATTTTGTCATTTATTTGAAATTACAATTAAATGTGGAATCGTTTTTCTTATTATGAAATAAATATAGGAGTTCAAAAAGCGAATGATGGAAATAATTTACTCATCAACCTAGAACAATAAAGGACTACAATTCATAAGTATCGGGAGTGAAATTCATAAGTATCGGAAGTGAAATTCAACTTACGTGGAGTTTGGGGACTAGTTTTCACACTTTCGAAACTTGAAGAGGACCAATCTTAGATTACCTATGGAGAATCCGGATCAACGTGAAAGCTTTTAGGAGTTACGAGATTAATATTGAAGATTTGGATCGAAACTGATCAAAAGCGTACACAAAACTTGAAGTAGGGATCAAAGTGCAAAAATAGGAAAGTTCATGGTCGACTAACAGCTGTCTACCCTCGATCACCTTGAAAAGCCTATTTGCCGGACCGCGTTCCATACTTGTGTATAGTTATTTGCAACGAGTTTTTGTTTGGGGCTATTTTGGTCTATTTGTGTGCCTGATTTTCAATGCGTGTTAGAGTCTATAGAAAGACCTAATTTAGATCAAATAAGGGAGTAGAATACAATATAAGAAAAAGGAAAAGTTAGCCAAAAAAAAAGAAGAAAAAATAGAGAATCCAAGGCTGGGTTTCAGGATTTTGCTACTTATACATAAAAATGATATATAAGCGGTTATCGAAAATGATGTGGAGTGAAAAGATTGGATGATAAAGTTGATTGTATTTTAAACGGACAAATGGTAGAATGTCATATGAACATTATGTAATCTCTTATATAAATTTTGATGTACATGTAGTATGGTTCAGGATTTCAAGGTTGTGGCTTGAAAAAAGTAGATTATTGGTGTAAGATTTTCATCTTTTTTTTCTTGTTTTTCCTTGGAACTCTACGATTATGTATTTTGATACTTTTTTGTATAAAAGAAGAGAAATTAAACTGGTAGTTGGAAGTTGGAAGTTGGAACAAATAATGTAACCCAGACTTTTCGTTACTTCATATCATTTTCTTGACAGAAGTTCTTCCAATCAAAGTTATCTTTCAAGGTCTTGCTTTTCTAGATGAGTTTGACTAAGGACAAATCGAGATAATGGAAAACAAGCCATCACTTATCTTATACTCATTGAATAGGCAAATAAAAATAAATCGAAATCTAACATCTTCGTGGTAATAATCGAACATCGAATTCAATGATCGACTCACTCAGATGAAAAAAAAAAATTATTATTATTTTTAATTATGACATGTAATATAATTTTCAACTATTTTAAAAAAGTCTTATATAAAGTCAGCCTAAAGTCCCAAAAATCTCAAAACCCGCCTGCAAAGGCTCGTGTGTCAATTGATTTAAGGTTTCATCCGGAGATACCTAATCCCCATTAAAATATCAAATTGTCTTACTTTTAATAGAGGATTAGATCCCCTAATTTCCGTTTAAGGAGTCATCCCATTAATCTCTATCATGACATGGAGAAAGAAAGCATTAGAACAATAAAAAAATCATTTTTTTTTATATCAAAGGCATATACGATAGATAGAAGAATAAATTGAAAAGTAACTGCAGAAAATTCCATACATGCCTCAAATTTCTCAAGTTCAAATATATTCACACCAAATAGACTGCTTGACTATAAAGATGGAAAATCTATAACGGCATCGTAAAATGTTGAATATTAGGCTTGAATGTAGCAATATTCAAATGATGTTATCCTCAAACCATCTATAAATTCCCTCTTTAGATTCAGCTTTTTGCATATCTCTAAGCTTCTTCTCAATTGACATTTACTTAAATTTTTTTGTCAGTTCCTAAGTTTTTCGAAGCAAACATGGGTATCTTCAAGTTTTTCCACGAGGTTAAAACTAAGGTTGCTCCCCACAGGATGTTCAAGACTTTGGTCACTGAATCCCATGACGTTTTACCAAAAGTCACCCCGTCCATCAAAAGCGTTGAGATCATTGAAGGAGATGGTGGTGCTGGAAGCACCTATAAGACGACCTTCCCCGAAGGTTACCGACATCTTTTTTAGCCCCTGTTTGAAATTTAATTTCAGTCACATTCTCTTCATACAATAATTTACACATAAACTCGACTTTTTCCCACTTTTTAACTACACATTCTCCAAAAAATAAATATTACAAATTTCATTCTTTTGAAAAACGGGGCTCAAACAATGGTTTAATCTCGTTCAATGTTCCAATATGGCATACTAAACACGTCATAAGTTTGTTGTTTCGACATTATGATCTCACGAGCTTCTGTGTTATTTGGCAGGTGCTCACTTCAAATACGTGAGTCACAAGGTTAACGTTGTCGACCCTGTTAACTATGTAACCAATTATACTTTGGTTGATGGAGAAGTACTTGGAGACAAGCTCGAGTCAGTTGTTTATGAGGTGAAATTCGAGCACTCCGAGGATGGAGGATGTGTCATCAAGCAAACAAGTGAGTATCATACCAAGGGTGATTTTGAACTCAAAGAGGAGGATATTAAAGCAGGCAAAGAACAAGCTCAGGGACTCTACAAGGCTTGTGAAGAGTACCTTATTGCCAATCCTCACGTTTGTGCCTAAATAATTTCATAATATGCCTTAACTTTGTCAAAATGTAATGGAAACATATATGCTTTCCAAAATCTGTAATTCAGCTTGAGTGGTTTTTGCCTTAATAAAGAACTTTGTTCTACTTTTCGAGTGAAATTTGTATGTCCTCCGATGTCATAATTTCAAAATTTTAGCCACTTTCCTGTCGAAACTCGAATTAACAATGATGGTCTCTTCAAACTTTAATGTTTGTGAATATGCAGTTTATGATTTCGAGTGCTTAAAACTTGAATTCTTCTTAAAAACATTGCTGAATCCGCTAATGAACTAAAACAGCAGCATAGCCGAAACTAGTCAGAACAAGAATCTGTAAGCTGAAATCTAACAGGACCTCTGCTACTATGAACACTATCTACTAATGTTTTCTTTGTACAATAGGGAAGCACAAGGTTGCTAAGCAAGGGGGGAGGGAAATGAGCCGACTCTTCCCTGTTGATCATATCGAAATCTTTGAGTCAGAAATTTGATCTGTTAGCCTTTGCCACAGGGGAACCTGAAATGAAGAACCAGGAATTCCCCCTTCCTCTCGACCCACACATCTTCTTCTCTGGGTTCTTCAATTTCAGTTTCGCATTCATCCTGCAACAATTAAGCATACACGACAGGATGTAAATGACTAAACTCATTAAATGAAATCTTGAATAAGAACTCAAATTTGAGTGATTTCTTCATATTCAAAATGATACACAATAATCCCGACAGAATAAAGATGCTTAAATTCGAGAACATAATTGAACAATAAATCATATCTGGCAACGTAAAGAGTCTCGACATCGTGAACTTAAAGATCCCAACTTAAAACATAAGACAGATACTTGTATAGACACTAAGACACACAAAAATCGGGTTAAAATTCGTGAAATGAATCATTTCAACAAAGAATATACCATATTCATAAGCAAAACCGAATATAATACCATATTCAATTTCAGTCCTTGACCTTGCAAAATTAGCTCTATCCCAACTTATTTGTCTATATTGTTAAACAATACCCGAAATTGCATTGTGAACATCATTGGAGCTGAAGCCTTTTTAAAAATTGTATCATTTGATAAAATAAAAAATAAAAACTATTAATTTGTATTGTTTATAAGATGAATGTCTGTATCCCTTCAAAAAATATAGTGTCTATTTTTGCTATACGCAATTCCACCACAACCCCGTCGCCAACAATCTTCCCTCTTATTTTGCCGGTTATACCGAAAGATAATAGGGATCAGAAAACACCTCTTGAAGTAGGGAAGAATCAACTAGAAATGCAGTTTTGATGATGAAAATTCTTTAAGGGTCCCTGCAGTTTATTTACTATTGGGGATTAGGCTCAAGAACACCCTTCCAATCAACGCAAATAACCACACCAAAGAGAGAGAGAGAAGAAAACCCGGCAAAGAACCCCTTACACCACCTCACGCCGCCTCTTCTTCCACCACCAAGCTATGAATAGCACATCTACTTAGCCTCTCTTTCAGGGCCTAAGTATCACAAGAGAATCACAAGAACAGTAAAACCAAGAACCAGAGAGTTCTTTGGGAGGAAAGAGATGCCAGAATAATAGGAGGGAAAAGTCTTATTATGCAAGAGTTACGTGAGGGACCTTACGAAGGGGATATTCAAAAATGGTCAAAACTTCTCCAACAAGACTTACAAATATCTACCAAGAATCAATCTCAGCCGCAGATCTCATCCAATGGTCCAAATTAATTCTAAGGGTTAAGAGAACCATTTCTCACATTCTTCACCTTGGTTCTCATAACACTTTCTCTTGGTTGCGAATTTGCACATGGAAGAACTGTTAATCATCATCGCCCACTACCTACAAGAAAAATTAACTTGTATCAATATGTAACAAAGATAAGCATAATTTAAATTTACTTGCAGGTAGAATTTTAGTTCCCACATCAAAGGGATTTCAATCAGTGTGAATCTTAACAAGTTTAACTTCATTTTGAGACAATTTCTCATAAATAAAATGATATTTCACCTCAATATATTTAGATCTTTCATGATAAACAGGATTTTTACAAAGCAATAAAACACTTTGACTATCAGTAAACATAACAGGTATATCATGCATGAAGTTCAATTCTTTTAAGATTCTTTTTAACCAGATACATTCCTTAACCGCCTCTGTTATGACAACATACTTTGCTTCAGTACTAGACAATGTAACTAAAGGCTGCAACTGTGATTTCCATGTTATGCAATTATCACCTAAGGTAAAGAAGTATGCTGTAGTTGATTAACTACTATCTTTATCACCAGCAAAGTCAGCATCAACATAATCTTTCAAAGTTAACTTCTCAGATCTTTTTTCATACACTAAGTCTAGATTTAAAGTCCCAACCAAATATCTCAATAGCCATTTCAAACCAACCCAATGCAGCTTACCAGGATTGGACATAAATCTACTTAGGAGACTGATGGAAAAAGCAAGATCAGGTCTGGTAGTAATCATAGAAAATATGACAGAACTTATAGCATTAGCATACGTCAAATGTTCCATCTCTTTTAATTCAGACTCAGATTTAGGCGAATAAGCATGTGATAAATTCATATAACTAGCAAGATGCACATTCACAATTTTACGGACTTTCAAACCAAATTTTGTCACAACTTTGTTCAAGTAAGCTTACTGTGAAATAGTTAACCTATTCTTAGCTACGTCCTTTGTTATCACCATCCCTAGAATCTTTCTAACATTCCCTAAATCTTTCATGTCAAATTCAGATTTCAAAAGATCTTTCAGTTTATTAATTTGAGACTTGTTAGGTCCAGCTAAAAGCATATCATCCACATAAAGCAGCAAGTACACCTCACAACCGCTCTTTGTGTCATTAAAATACAAGCAAGCATCAAATTCACTTCTCTTAAACTCTATTTTCAACACATAAGCATCAAATCTCTTGTACCATTGTCTTGGGCTCTATTTCAACCCGTACAAAGATTTCTCTAACTTGCACACATAATCAAATTTGTCCTTAGCCACAAAACCTTGTGGTTGGCTCATGAATATATCATCTTCCAACTCCCCATGTAAAAAAGCAGTCTTTACATCAAGTTGTTCAAGTTCCCAATTGAATTGATCCACAAGAGCAACATCAATCTGATTGTCTTGTACTTAATCACGGGTGAAAATATTTCATTATAATCCACACCCCCCCCCCTTTGAGTATAACCCTTAGCCACTAACCTCGCCTTAAACCTCACTGAATCAGTATGACTCAAACCCTCCTGTAACTTGTAAATCCATTTACATGGAACCAATTTATGATCTTTAGATTTTTTAATGAGTTTCTAGGTTCTGTTATCACTCAAAGCTTTCATTTCTTCCTACATAGCTTTTAACCAATTTTCAGAATATTTTCCATTCACTGCTTCTTCAAAACTATCAGGTTCTATTTGTTCAAGGGCTTCACCTGAAACTAAGGCAAAATCAGTCATGTTTAGGGATTCATATCTAGGATTTGGCCTGATCTGCCTCCTCCCCCTATCCCTAGTAAGCTGATAATCTTGATTAGGTGGCTAATCATTAAAATGTTCAACTTCAACTGGTTCAATGTTTTCTTGAAGTTCAGTCACCCTTTCAGGTTCAAGTTCAGTTTCAGTTTCATTTTCAGGTTCTTGATGTATAGGGTCATTTACTTCATTCTCAGGTGTAGGTGAATCAAGCTTAGTCAGCTTCACCTCAGTCTAAATACTCTTCTCAGTTTCAGATTTGTTAGTTTCATCAGTTTTCTGTTTTAGGCATGGCATCTCAGATTCATTAAAGACTACATTCCGCTATTAATAATCTTAATGCATTGAACCCCTAAAACCCACAACCTATAGCCCTTCACACCCTCAGGATACCCTAACATCACACACTTGACCGCCATCGGCTCAAGTTTTCCTTCAGATTGGTGTGCATATGCAGCACATCCAAACACCCTCAAGTGTTCTAGATTTGGAGGCTTTCCCGTCCACAACTCCTGTGGGGGTCTTAAACCCTATACTGCTGGACGGAGACCTATTAATTAAATAAGCTGCAGTACTTGCAATTTCAGCCCAAAAGCCTTTCGCAAGGCCAGAGCTAATCAACATACACCTAACTTTGTTCATTATGGTCTTGTTCCTTCTCTCAGCGACCCGATTCTGTTCAGGTGTGTATTTAACAGTTCTGTGTCTTGTTATTCCATTCTGCTTACAGAAGTTGTCAAATTCAAAATTATAGAATTCAAACCCATTATCAGTTCTCAATGTTTTAAGTTTCTTATCTAACTGATTCTCAACAGACTTTAACTAAACCTTGAATTTCCCAAAAGTATCAGACTTAGCCTTCAAAGGGTAAATCCAAACTTTTCTTGAATAATCATCCACTAAGGACAAGAAGTACTTGCTTCCACCAAATATGGAGTGCTTCTCTGGGCCCCATAGATCAGCATGGACATAGTCCAATGGTCTGCTAGTCCTGTGAGAGCTAGCTTCAAAGCTCACCTTATGGGACTTACCCAAAACACATGTTTCACAGAAATTCATAGCTTCAATATCATCCTTTCCAGGCAATTTCTGATTATTTAAAGCTTTTAGCCATTTAAACCCAATGTGACCCATTCTGTTATGCCAAAATTCAGTTTTGTCTTTACTCACAGTAAGAAGACTAGAATCAAGTGGTATTTCAGCTCTACCCTCTAGATAGTACAGTACATTCCTCTTAGACCCTTTCATAACTATTAGAGACCCCTTCATAATTTTCAAAATCTTGTTACCAGACTTGAAGGTATATCTCTCATCTTCAAGAGAACCTAAGGAAATGAGGTTCCTCTTTAAATTAGGGACATATCTAACATTTCTAAGTTGCGTGACGACCCCATCGTACATCCTGATGGCTATGTCACCAACTCCAACCACATTTTGAGAATTATTGTCCCCCCATGTAGACCTTCCTAGGTTCAGTCTCTTTATAGTTATAGAACCAAGACTTCTCAGGGCACATATGAAAAGTGCACCCTGTGTCTGGGATCCAATTTTTATCAAATTCTTCCTCAGACACATTAAGGACATGCACACTGTCAAATTCAGAAACAATGACAGCATTATCTTGATCAGTATTGCTTAGGTCTTTTTGTTTCTTTTTCCACTCAAAACAATCTCTTGAAATGCCCCATATTCCCACAGTGATAGCATTTTTTACCGTTTTTATCTTTGGATTTGGATCTCATTTTGAATTTCTCTCTCCCCTTCTTCTTATAGAAGTTATATTCTTTTTTTTCAGATCTTCCCCTAACAAATAAGGGTTAGTCTACATGTACACCTTATGTTGTACATAATAGACTACACCCCCCTCACATGGAGGGGGACCCACACATAATTAAATATTCGTGGGCCCCCTCCATTGAAGGGGGTGTGGTCTATTATGTACATATAGACGAATTCAACAAATAAACTCTCTTCATGGGAATGAGTTCTATTGTCTCTTTTTAATTCAAGTTCTCTTGATTTTAAAGCATCTGTGACAATAGTTTGAGTGAGAGTGTCCCTACCATATCTTATGGTATTTTTCATTTCTCTGTAAGATTCGAGTAAAGAGTTTAGCAATATGACAGCTAAATTCTCATCGGCAAATTTTTTATCATTATGAGCCAAACTCTTAACAATTATGCTAAAGTTACTCAAATTTTCCTCGACATCCTTCCCTGGATCCATCTTAAAACTAAACAACTTTTCCAACAGATATATCTTGTTAGGTAAAGTTTTAGCTAAGAACAAGGCATCTAATTCAGTCCACAAAATTCTAGCAATTTTGGAATTATCAACTTGTCTAACGATGTTATCAGATAAATGCATAATTATAGAACTGTAGGCAATTTCATTCATGTCTTCAATTTCATGTGATTTAGCCTTTAACTCACCAGAAAATGTAGCAGGATAATCGAGAGCTTTAGCAACTCTCTGTTGGACCAAAATGACCATCATTTTCTGTTTTCAAATCGACTAATCCCCCTTTCCATCGAATTGCGATAATTCGACCCTCGAACCCATTACAGATTCTGTAAAAGAGTGGCTTGTATTCGTGGACATAACTGAAAAAGTTTTGAAAAAATCTTATCCAGATGATCAATACAAAAATATGAATGCAGAGTTAAAACTAGTTTTTCAGAAAAAAAAAAAAAAAAAAAGCACAACAGTGAAATAATTCATTCACGAAACACAGGTATAATGCAGGTAAATATGCTTCCAGGTTACAAATTAATCATAAGAATTCAATTAACAGAATTCACAAATAGGCAACCAAGCAAACGTGCATAAACCAGTAAGAATACCAAACCTAACCTAACGGAGAGTTTGGAATAATCTTACCAAACTACTGTTGAAAAATAGTAAGAATACCATCAGTTTTAGAATCGAACTGTTATAAATGTCAAGCCATGGGCAAAATCGTCCAACTTTTTATGTATAACCTGAAACACTAAAATAAACACATCAATACGTTCAGCAGATTAAAATAAGAAAACTGCCCAAAAAAAAACCTCGTCGGAGACTGCCACGTGTCGTTACTGGAGCTATGCGCTGCTGCCGGAGAAATCACGCTCCACCCCACCAGGTGCGCCTCAACCTGCTGGACACAGGTATAGTTTTAGATTTCCTGGCCGGTCACTTGATTGGCCGAAATTTCAGTTTCCCAAAATCGGACCCTCCAAAATCGCCCCACCTATTTTCCATTTTTTGATCGATTCAGCACCAATAATCGAAGCCCACGACCTGCAGAGTCAGGTTCCAGTGTCCGTTCCTCCGGGTGGTCGATGGCTTGGCCGAAATTTGGAGTTGAAGGTCCGACCGATTTTGAAAAACGCACACACGACTTCTCCTCCTTCTTGCTCCAGTCGATTTCTCCCTCATCTCTCAAGCCCTAGGCTCTGATACCAGTTTTATTGGGGATTAAGCTCATGAACACCTTTCCAATCAACGCAAATCACTACACCAAAGAGAGAGAAAAGAAAACCCGGCAAAGAACCCCTTACACCACCTCACGCTGCCTCTTCTTCCACCACCAAGCTATGAATATCACATCTACTTAGCCTTTCTTTCAAGGCCTAAGTATCACAAGAAGAAACTCACGGTAAAAGCAAGAACCAGAGAGTTCTTTGGGAGGAGAGAGAGATGGCCGAATAATAGGAGGGAAAAGTCTTATTATGCAAGAGTCACGTGAGTGACCTTATGAAGGGGAAATTCAAAAATGGTCAAAGCTTCTCCAACAAGACTTACAAATATCTACCAAGAATCAATCTCGGCCGTATATCTCATCTAATGGTCCAAATTAATTCTAAGGGTTAAGATAACCATTTCTCACATTTACAAAAGCTTCGAGAGTTAAAAGATTAAGAATTACATTACAACGTGGATTTTAATTGACATTGTAAGCATATTTGGTGTAGTTGTCTCTCATTCTCCTATTTGCAAGTCGATTTTAAATGTACTCTTTTTCTTCATTCGCTTAATAACATCGATGATTTTCTTTTTGTTCGAAAAATAGTACTGTATTTTGAATAGAAGCTTGCCAAAATTAGCCAAGAACGTAAAACATTCATTGAATAACATGAAGAAAATTAGAGAAAATCATGCATAAGTGGAGCCACTTGATCAAATTTGCTGCAGCCACTGCAACTTATTACTAACAATTACATTAACTACCAATTTTTATTTATTTTAATTTTTTTTACTTGTATCAATGTTCAAACAAATGGTTTGGTTTGGTTTGGTTTGGTTTGGTTCAATTTCAACAGTTGGATTGGGTTGATTTGGAATGAAATTTACCCAAACCGATTAAGGTGTTTCGATTTCGGTTTCAGGTTGGACTTAAAACCAATCAAACCCGAACCATGCCAGGCTTCTTTGGGATAGACAAAAAAGGAAATCACAACTATTTTTATGGGACGGAAGTAGTACTAGTTATTAGTAAGGGTAATATTATTTAGCATCACTGATGTTACAACACTCATTTATGTAATGCTAAATGATATTGATAGATACAATTAAATAGTCATATAATTTTACATTAATTGAACATATCAATTAGCTTCACTAGACTCTTATGTAACATTGGTCAATGTAATACTAAATCATATTAAATGATAGATAAAATAAAATAGTCATATAATTCTACATTTAATTAAACATAACGCTAGCTATTAGATAACATTAGTTAAGTCAATCCAAGCGCAAGTGGATAAGAACCGACCATCTACACATCTTATCTATATAATATGTATATGAAGTGATGAACCCATAAGCCCATTTCAATTTCTGCTTGCATAAAGAGAGGTGCAGGAAATAGCAGCAAATGGTGGTGAAGGTATATGGTCCCGACTGTGCTTCTCCCAAGCGTGTGATTGTGTGTCTTATCGAGAAGGGGGTCCATTTCGAGGTTGTCCCAATTGACGTCTTCAAAGGAGAGAATAAAACACCTCACTATCTCCAGTTGCAGGTTCACTAATTTAACTGGTATATTAGTTTTTCTATTTATATTATATATATGCTTAATCAATTTACTTTATTATTTTGACTTGCAAACTGGCAGCCTTTCGGGCATGTTCCTGTTGTACAAGATGGAGATTACACTCTTTTCGGTAATTATAAACTAAAACCCATTATCGAAAATTCCCTTGCCTTTATTGGTTGGACAAGTTAACCCAACTGGGAATTTTCGACAAGTCTTTCTTTATTTTTAGAGCTAGAGGGAAGTAATTAGTTGTCTGAACTTGTGCAGAATCCAGGGCTATCACGAGGTACTATGCAGAAAAATACAGGTCTCAAGGGACTGAATTGTTGGGAAAGACATTGGAGGAAAGAGGTCAAGTAGAGCAATGGCTAGAAGTCGAAGCACACGAATTCAGCCCGCCAGTTCACAATTTAGTAATTCATATAATGTTTAGCTCCAAACTGGGGATTACAGCAGACCAAAAGCTCATCCAAGAAAGTGAAGGGAAGCTTCACAAAGTTTTGGATATCTATGAAGAGAGGCTATCAAAGAGAAAGTACTTGGCTGGTGATTTCTTTAGTCTTGCCGATTTAAGCCACCTTCCATTTGTTCAGTACCTTATGGATCCTCTTGGAAAGGAGCATAAGATAAGGGATAGGAAACACCTGAATGCATGGTGGGATGATATCAGCAATAGGCCATCTTGGAAGAAGGTCCTTAAACACTATCCCCCTCCAAATCTATCCTAAAGTACTCCGGATATCTATCCGACCCTCGGCAGACTATATTTTGTGTCACCTTGTAGCTTTTCTTTTAATAAAAAAAAAAAAAAAAAAGGGTTCAACCCGAACCTTAAGGATCATCCACCACCCCGTCCTTAGAACATTGTAAATGAGGTAAATTTCGGGATGTGCTTCAGTTGGCCAGGGTACAAGAGCTGTTATATTGGTGCCCACAAAGAGTTCAATTTCATACATTGTAAAAGGCAGAAATCGAACCTTCACACTGCGACTGACAGTTCAACTGAGATTACCTTGTAGCTTTTCTTACTTGCATGTTGTCTTCGAGTCTTGTGTATCTTTAAGATTGTCTTTCTTGCACGTTGTCTTGGAGTTTTGCGTAATCTTTTAGACTGTTTTGCGTAATATTTTGTGTCACCTTGTAGCTTTTCTTTTAAAAAAAAAAAGGTTCAACCCGAACCTTGAGAATCCTCCATCACCCCGTCCCTAAAGTATTGTGAATGAGGTAAATCCTGAGATATGATTCAGCAGGTTAGGGTACAAGAGCTGCTATACTGATACCCACAAAGAGTCCAATTTCATACCTTGTAAAGACAGGAATCGAACCCTCACACTGCGACTGTCAGCTCAACTGATATTACCTTGTAGCTTTTCTTGCTTGCATGTTGTCTTGGAGTCTTGTGTATCTTTAAGTTGTCTTTCTTGCACAGTGGAGTTTTGCGTAATCTTTTAGACTGTCTTGCTTTTAATTTATGTCAAAAGTATGTATTATAAATAAAATCTTGGGCGCGTTTGGTTTGTGTTTTAGTTTTGAGTTTTAAGGATCTGTTTTAAGATTGTTAAAAATATATTTGATTTGTCAATTTGAAAAATTATTTCTAGAAAAGTAGAAAACACGTTTGATTTGAAATTTTGAAAAATTATTTAATAACATTTGATTATTCAATAAAAATAGAAAAATTTTATGTTAATTTATTATCAAGTACTATATACATTTTAAAGTTGGTAATTTACAATATTTTTAGTCACTACAAAAGTAAAATAAAAATAAATAAAAATTTTGTTCAAAATATAGAAAAAAAAAATTAATTACATGGTCTGAGAATATTTTTATTTGAGTTCATTTAAATAGTTTTTCAAAATTTGTATGTAACTAATTATAGCCCTGTATGGACTCAATTGTGGGGGAACAATAATTGATTTTTAAGTCAAATCGACCAAGCCCTGCCGATTTAACTCTTCCAGGCAATTGTGGTGCCATTAATCCCTTTCCACATTTCCAAACGCCCGTTATACCCCTCCATGAATGAGTGTTTGAATATTTTTACTTGTCCTATCCGGTTCCAATTGTTTGACCGTTCAATATTAATGAAAGTTGAGCTCTGTGAATTTTCCAAGAAATAACATGATGTTGCTTGTTTGTGGGGGCGACTCCCACATACAAACAACGGAGGGCGTTCAAGTTAAATTTGGCCATACATGAGTGAAATCTAATTTTTTATTGAGGAAATTGCAACAATTAGCATTTTTTGCTATTGTAATTATTAAAATGTCACATTTTGAAATCATGTGCAAGAATGTCATTTTTTTACGTTTGTGCCCCTGCAGTTGTAATTACCAAAATGTCACATTTTGAAACCATGTGCAAGAATGTCATTTTTTTACGTTTGTGCCCCTGCAGAGAAATGAAATTCCTGGCAGGTCCTTCGCAAGTGAGATTTGATGTATGGTTGAAAATTGTTCCATAATCGCCCTAAATCACGTAGCAACCCCTGCTCTCCATTTCCAAGCTTTGCACACGACAATGGCAGCACCTCCTCTCAAACCCAACGCCACTACTTATCCAAAACGCCGCCACCGCATCGCCTTTCTTCCCTCTTTCTCCGCCCCCTCTCTCCGCAGAACCCGACCCAGATGCCAATCCCAACTTCCGTAAACCCTTTCCCATCCAACCTGTTTCTTACCCAAGTAGAAACCAACCCCCTCCATCCCAAGAAACCCAATCTCAATCCCAACCCGAATCTCCACCTGGACAAATCCCACCTGAAGCTAACCCGAGTACCCGGAGAAAGAGCAAGAGAGCACCGGAGGCTTGTGGGGGAAGGGAACAAACGCCGCGAAGAAGGTTAGGGAATGGTCGGAGCTCGTCGCTGTTCCTGATTGATTTCGTGATTTGGCTCTCATTTTTACAGTAAGTTCGAAGGCCATTACTGTTTTTTTTAAAGTGCCTTTAGAAACCAATAGAACGTGATATTGGATTTGATTTCTTGTATAATATGCTGATAATTCTTTTTTGCAAAAGAAATGGAAGCAGATAACTCCGACGCCGGTGACAGCACTGGTAACATTTATTCTTCTTGAAAGATGGTTTTATTTATTTCTTGTCATTTTTCCCTTATAGAACTAGAACTGCTATTGTTCCATAGAAGTGTTAAAGTTTGGGAAAATTGCTGATGAAACTTCGACTGTACAACTACGTTTGGGGAAATCTGCTATTGTTCTTGTTCGTTTGTTCTTCGCGCATAAATTGTAGATGATTCGACTGTACAAATATGTCGAAGATTGAAATCTGGCGTTTAATTCTGGGTTCAGATTTGTGTACCTATCAAATATTTTCTTCTTATTGCATTTGTTTGATGTGGCTACAATTTCTTGTCAAGATTTGCGAGTCCCTTTCCCCCAAGCCCAAGCCCAAGCCCAAGTTCTTTTCTAATTTTGGGTTCTAAAGCAGCTCACTTTGAAACATTTTGTGTGATTGTTTTGCAATCTTTGTGAAGCAGCTGATTCTGTAATGGTTATTGGTTACTGCAATTGTGGAGCTGATTAGGTCAATATTTATTTATTTTGCTCATTTAATTACTTCTCTTTTCTAGATTCTGAGGGGTTTTCACAAGAAATGAAATTTTAGTTGTTTTAATCTCCAAATTTTTTTCTGTTTTGATCTTTTCTGGTTTAGTGAACGTGTTCAGCAAAGGTTCGACGAAGGAGAGAGATTTTCTTTACTAGCAGGTCCGGTCTTTGATTATTTTATTTCAAGTCTTAAGTTTTAATTTTGCTAAATTTCGTTTGCTGATTTGAGCATTACGGTGATTTTATTCGCTATATTTGATATTTGTTTAGAAAATGATCGATTTAAGAAATCTAACTTCCGATCTTAACAATTGTTGCCTGATCGATTTAGAAAATGATTGTTGCTTTTCTTCTTCGTAGATTATATGCACAATAGACATTGGTTTAGTATTTATAGTCGCCAAGAGGAAGGGTCGTAATTTGTTCTACTCCTATTTTTCCGTGATAATCTATTCAAGAACTTGTGTTAGGGGGAGAAGGGTGATGTAATGTTTCTTTCCGCTTATGTTTTCTTTTCTTTTTATTTGAGTTTTGTCAATTAATTACAGTCGGTTGGCCACCCCAGCCATGATCTCATTCGCCGTCACTACTCTCACTGTTGTCCCCGTCACTTGAAGCCTCACTATTTGCACTTGAACTTTCGGCATCCGTACTCGACTTGCCCTCAACTTGGTCACTACCTGACGACTCTTCGTCGGACTCCTCGTCACCGGACTCATGTTTGGTGCCAGCCACCGTGGCGACTTGGTCAGTAGGTTGCATGGCCGCTGGGGCGTCACTGAACTGGAGAGTGTCTATGTTCCTGGCCAAGTCATCCAACAAAGGCACGGGACGATCTTCGAATGCCACGAAACTTGAGATGTATGGTTAATCAGCCTTGGCCTCCGTGGGACGGAGAGTGGCATACACATGCATCTGTAAACATAAATTAATTGTTAGGCAAGCGATCACCCACCAGCTAATACATTTGAGCACACTATTACTCAATAAATTTTACACAAGCGAGAAGTTACTTGTACATTTTTGAAGAATGAGTCGTATGTACGCTGCTGGGGTTGTTTTGTAGATGTCCAACAAAGAAGCCATGGCAGGCAATCACCCACCATCTCATCAAATCGATCGTCGATTTCGGCTACCGCCTCGTACGACCATAGCTGTCACAGCAGAAAATGAAAATACAGTAAAAAAAATAACACCGGAGATTACATAGTACAACAACATAGTCTATACATAATACAAAAGATTTCGTTTACCTGCATCGTAATCGGGAACCCGTAAAGTGTGTAACTTACTTCATTCTCCTTCTTCCTCTTCGTCTCCTCAAATTTTCGTGCTAAAGTAGAATGGAATCCCTTCAGCAAATGCTTGTATCCCACTTTATCCCAAGGGTAGGAAAACAACGTGTCAAGGTTGTCCCCAATTGATAGTGTATCCAAATCAATGTCGACGTTGTTTTCAGGAGCATTAATGACTCCTTCAACGATGAGTGCAAGCCTGAGCTTGTATCTATCTCCCCGGGGCGTCGATGGTCGGACAACGATCTTCTCCAACTGGGCAATGGAAATCTTGTCAAACGACTTGAAGTATTTCTCCTTAAGTCTCTTCTTCTCCAAGGTTCGAGTGAACTATTAGCCTAAGGGAAGCAACCCACATTGTAACCCGGTGACAAGTGCATATTCTTGCATGCTGAACCTCGAGTAGTGGCCCTACGTGTTGAACCACAGTTCGTGGGCCTTATCTGTCCGCACCTGTCTGAAGACAAGGGCTTGGATTAGCTTGGTGGAGAATTGTATCTCTGGGATGTCGGCCAAGAAGCCGAGGCAGGAGTTTCTGAAGTTGTCTCGTTGGCGGCCGTTAAAGCATTCTATCACAGTTTTGACGTACTTCAAATTGCTACGCTGCGATATGTGGGCCTGCATGCGTGCATTCTCCGGAACCAAATATTTAAATTCAATAGATTCTGCAAGTGACATGTGGAATAAGAGAAATTTTCGAAGCGTAGTACAACAATATAAGTAACGACCATATAACCAAGTACTAGATCGTATAACAACATATATCCACAAGGTTCCAAAAAATTGTTGTTCGCAGGGTCCATCTGTCGAGAATTACAGGGACTAACTGTCGGGATCGACATTTCATCTCTCTGGAAATTCCCAGACTAACTGTCGAGATCGACATTTCAACACATGACTTCAATGAGAGAGCATAGAATGATAGGGCTACCTTAAATGGAATATAAAGTACATGGATACAAACACACATACACATGACTTGTGACGTTCATCCAACCGCAACTTATGTCAATGCAAAAAGTCCATGAGACTCATACAAACAAGCTATTTATTTCTCGTATACCGTATATTGTAAATAACGAAATCTATCATAGTAATTTTGCAAATAAGTAAGCTACATCTATCGTTCACCAAAGTAAATCCCTAGTACCATTAAATTTGTGAGAAATTCCATATTAACAAAGACAAATTGAGTACCAAAATGAACTCACTGTAAGAAAAACAGGAAAAAGGGAAGATGAAGACAAACTTAAAAGAGAAAGGAAGCACAAAATATAAAACTGAAAAAGGAGAAAAAGGAAGACGTACCTTCAGTCAGCAAGTCACTATCATATGCTTCAGATATTGCAGTACAGAACACCAAAAGATCAGACGCACTTGCGAAGAGCATCATGAGATCAGATGCACCTGCTTTTTGCTCGACATTCACTTCAGTAAGCGAACCCGATTACGTAGACTACTACGACCTAGAAATATTTCAAACCAGACGCATGACTCGGTGTACGTCTATGTACTACCACCCAAAGATTTACCCTTAGGAGTACCCTTAAGTAGTCTTCATTAGTTTTTGTCCACGCTTTATTTTCTTCCACTTGCATTTCATTTGAGACACTTAAAGCTTTTTTCAATTACAGGAGGTTAGGTCTATGCTCCCCTCCTTTATTTGTATTCTCGCTTTTTATGATATAAAATAAGCCACACTGTGGTATTTGCTTAAAAAAAGGAGAAAAAGAAAATGGAAAAAATTAAAAAACAGATACAAAAGGAAAAAAAAAAAATACCAAAACTCCTTTCTTCCTTTCCTATTTCTCACCCAATAATCACCTCCAGTTCAACCATCAACTTTTTCTTTCCTCCCATATTGTCTCTGCCGCTGTTCATGTTTCTTCCTTACTATTAACAGTTATCTTTCCCTAGTGCAGTCCAACCCTTCACATCTCCTCCTTTGCAGGCGAATCTGTTCCTTGCAATCCAAACTTTCTCCCTACCCAACAAACCACTCACTACTGTTCTCAGTAGGCAAATAAATAAATAAAAGAATTTAAAGACGTCCACAATGCACAATACTGAAAACACTATATTTTCGACAAACCATAAACATAAATATAAACACAAATACAAACACAGAAAAAATCATAAACCATAAACATAAACAAATGGAGATTTTCAACAATGCACAACACTAAAAAAACACTATATTTTCCACAAACCATAAACATAAACATAAACACACAAAAAATCACAAACCATAGACATAAAGAAATGGAGATTTTCGACAATGCACAACACTGAAAACACTATATTCTGAAAATAAATCACCTATATATACCGGGAGGGTTGTCAGGATTGGTTGTCGTCGGTGTTAGTTGTCACGGTCGTCGTCGATGGGCTGACCTATGGACGGAAGAGGACTGACACTTAAGGTTTCTTCACGTACCGGAACGTTATGGGCATTCTTCGTCGCGGGGTACGGTGGGTCGAAGAGAATCACGATTCAGTAGGGCGAAGTGGGAGTGGGAGCGAGGCTGATGTCATTTTTTCTTCATCGGTTCGGTGGAGGAGAAAATAAAATGTTTTGTTTTGAATCCCAACTCTTCGTTTTTCTCTTTTCTATTTTTTTTTTTCCTTTTCCCAACTTCAACATTCACGTATTTTCTTTCTTGACAATTGTACTATTTCTTACAATATTTCATGTTGCCAAATCACTTTTTTTAAGTACATGAAGGGTATTTCAATTTATAGACAAGGGCAAATATGTACAAAAATATACCAAAATGTCATTATTGTAAACATTACAAAAAGTGACATTTTTATTAATGCAAATGAAAAAAGTGTCATCCAGTGCAATTTCCTCTTCTTCAAATCATAAATAGGACACTCTTAGTGAATACAACAACCAATTCAAACACTGTGATAGTCATGTTAACAAGATGACAGAAATATTTGTCGTGTTTACATACACATGCATCGTTGTTGTTGTTCCAAATAATAGCGTAAACGATCCCACTCATTTCTTGACATTTCGGGTGCATTCATTTTCAGTGGTATTTCATCATGTTCGTCTCGCAGCTCAACCTCTGCAGCATCAAGATCCGTCTTCACTCTCGAAAGGCCTCATCGACCATTCCTGCCCGTCAAAGGAATTTGTGAATACCCATTGTTGTTATTATAACAACATTCTGCGCTCTGAAATTGTAACTTGACATACGATCGAGTATTTTTCACCGACTATTTCAAACACCAAATTTACGTTAAATTAAGTTTCTACATAACGAGTGCTTAAATTTAAACTTTTCACGTGCATTTCGAAAGTTAAGCATGCAACCTGTCTCCCTATCATAGAACTGCTAAAAAATGGTACAATATATTGGACCTCTTATATGGAGCCATGTACCCAGGTCGATGGATGAACCCTCGAGTTCACTAGATGATATTTTCTCACATCTAGTTTCGAGAAATAAATATTAATGCTATGTATACCAAGATGCGAAAATCATGAGTATTGCTCGTTGTACTGGCCAACACAAATGTGAAACAAATTAAAATCACTCATTGCTAGCACATTTTGTGTTGGAATTCCTTTATGTCCGATAAAATTCACTCGTTGATCCTGTGACAAAACAACTCTCACGTGCATTCCGTCAATCGAACCGATGCAATTTTGGAACAATGGATGCTTGTTTGGATTTGTCTATGCTGCTCCACACCTTGGTTGTAGTATGGATCTAGTCTAATTAGATGAGCAAGAAATTCAACAACAACTTGAAGAACAACTTTGAAGTAGCTTCTATAGTTTCTAATGAATGATTGAATCATATTTACACATTTCTATAACCTTTTCCATGCACTAATATGCACAAAGACGTGCCAACTTGTTTGTACATGTCGATGTGTTACCCATTGTGCAATCCGTATTTATCGCGAAGAATATGTGTGAAATATTGCAACATTGGTAGATACATTCGAAATTTTGCATAGCACTGCTGTCCACTATATTTCATAACATCTAACATGAATATGTGATTGTTTCTCCTATAGGGAAATCTATTAATATGATGTCTTTGTTCGCAATATTAGTTCCTCACGGCATGTTCTGTGATGCGACAATATCAAAGTCAGGCAGCATAACACAATTGAAATCGAAATCTTCCATACCAGGATTTTAAAAAAAAAAGTTTGATCATAAAGCAAAATGTTTATCCGTTTGTTGCCTTTTGTAGAAGTTATTGGATGATAAACTTTCTCCAATAAAATGGTAAAGACACACTTATTTGACAAAATAATTGTGACATTTAATTTAAGTTAATCCAATGCTCAGTATGTATTTCACTAAGATCATGAGATAGTTAGTTATAGCAATTTGAGATCCATAAGATATTGAGCGTTGGATTGACTTAAATTAAAGGTCACGATTATTTGTCAAATAAGTATGTCAAATTCATGAGTAGGAGGATCCGTCCTGTAATATAAAAACCAAAAAGTGCTACAAGTGATTGATGGGAAGGTTACTAATGGGATTGTACCGCTTTTGCAGGATTATTTGGAAAAGTTGTAGAGAGTCCAACAACTATTTTTGTAGGCAAGCAGTAAAATATCAAAGGGAATAGAATCGATCTACGATGACATTTGTATAAATACTACAATACATATATAAATAAAGGAGAGACGTTAGAAGTACAGGTCCTTGCCAGGACAGACACATGGTAGGGCCCACAATTTTTTTAAATACACTGTGGGGCCCGCTCTGCAGTGAGGGGCCTCTAAGGCCCCTGTGAACTAATGCCCTGTATGTAGGGCATTAGTCTAAATAAAGATACAACATAACCACACTAGATTTTTTCAAATCAAACGTACTAGAAAAAAAGTTATTGGTTTCACACTCACTTCTCATTTTAGTTGCTATTTCTTGTACTGTTTCCAGTTAAACTTGACCCACTCAATTTTTTCATTTGCGTCATCTGGCATTTCTAATATATCCCTATTACTCTTGAGGGACAGAAGCGTGCACGTCCAGTAGTAAAAATCAGTTTCTTTACAACTTTACTCGTCCCTAACAATTCCTTCAAGCACATCTTCGAGTCCGAGACAGAAAGTTTGTTAAATTATCGAGATTGGTCTCGACCTTCCATTGGTAGTGGTCACGCGATTAATAGAGTACGACAGTTCGCGTGCTAAAATTTTCTTCTTATTTTTTTTTCCCTTACTCACCGAATACTATTTGTCTCCATTGGGCGAACCAAATAAATCCATGTTCGATGCAACCTTCTCCATTCTTGTGACCTCATCACTTGAGTCGTTTCTCTCCTCATCGACTGGTATTTCATCCCGATGGTCTTTATATTCGTTGTCTTCGAACATGTCGAAGCCAGTTCAGTATAGCTTTATTAGTGGGATTGCGTAATTCTCGTTGTTGAATGCGTCTCCAAAAAGTGCCTTATAACTGTAGACCTCGTTGCAATATTTGTCTTTGAAATCTTTGCTCTCCTGTGGCAAAGGATAAAAATAGTCTTTATTAGTGGGATTGCTTAATTCTAGTTTTTCCTCATTTTGATGAGAGAAAGTAGCACAGCCAAAGGTCCTAAGCATAGAATAATCAGGACATTTACCATACCATCTCGTATGGAGTATCACCATTTAAAGCAGCGAAAAGAGTTGTATTAGTCAAATAACACGCAGTCATAACAGTTTCACGCCAAAAAAACTTCAGCACACCAAAATTTAACATCATACATCTAACTATATCAAGCAAAGTACAATTCATCCTTTCGACAACCTCATTTTGTTGGAAGTGTAAAGAACATTCCTATGTTTAGTGATTCCAGATTCATTACCCAAATTATCAAATTCAAAATTACAAAACTCGAGACCATTATCAATACGCACATATTTTACTTTCTTACCTGTCGGTTTTCCACGTTAACTTTCCAATTTTTTAAATTCACGAAAGTTTCCGATTTATCTTTCAGTGAATAAACCCACAAATTTCTAGAGAAATCATCAATAATAGATAGAAAATATTTGTTACCACCAATAGCTAGTATGAATGTAATCTAACACTGTAGATGTCTTGTGTGTGCTAGATGCAAATGACATCCTATGATGTTTACCAAGAACACAATGATGACAAAATGCATGTCAGACACTTATCCTTACCAAACGTACCCTTATTGTTAAGAAACTTAAGTCCTTTAACATTCACGTGAGCTAACCTATTGTGCCATTTCTGTGTTTAATCAATGTAAGTGATAGTGAAATTTAAACCACCCATCACTTCAGTATGCATGATGTAGAGGCCATTGTTTCTAGTAACCTTAAAGGCTTTAAGTGTTTCCTTAACTATTTTTAATACTCCATCACCAAGTGCACTAGTGAACTCTACCACAAAAATTAGATTTCTACCCTTGTGTGGAATATACCTAACTTCTTTTAATATGTGCACAAAATCACTATCAAATCTGATAGTTACACTGCTCATGCCAGTGATCTTATATACGACTCCACCCAATGCAACTACATGTCCATGATCAAACTCATGCAAATGATCAAACCACAATTCTTTGATGTAACATGAAAAGAAGTGTCGGAGTCAAGAATCCACTCATGTATATAGGAGTTCATAGACAGGTTTATTTTTCCCCTCGCAATCTATAAACTGAGTTATATCTCTCATTTGGTGAATCTCTCCTTTTTTTTTTTTCTCTCATTTCTTTTAATTTTCATTTCCCTCTCCTTAGCCTTTAAGGAATTGACGACTATATTGGAATTAAGGCTCTCTCTCCCATATTTGATTGCATTCTTAACATCCTTATAATTATCAAGAATAACATTCAAAAAAATAATAGCTTTATATTTATTAGAAACCTTTTCACTACAGTTTGTAATTACTTGAACCAATTTATTGAAAACGTCAAAATTGTCATCTAAATCTTTTGAGAGATCAATCTTGAAAACGATAGAACTTTCTCGTAAGAAAAGCTTGTTGGGCATGGATTGAATCAAATAAAGCTCCTTGAGATTTTTTCCAAAGTTTTTCGGTAGTGTCATGTTTACCAACTTTTCGCAAAATAGTATCACATAAGTGCAACATAATAGAGGAATAAGCAAGTTTTTCAAACTCATTTTTCTGATCCACAACCACAGTTGTAGCAAAAGAATTATCGATGACATTTGAAGCCTTTGTTGTACTAAAGTTTCTTTCATCTTTCATTGTCAAATAGAAATTTCACATTTATTGTTAAAGACACCAAAGTCAAAGAATATGCATCTTAACAAATAAGACACATAGCACGTAAGCAATCTTCAAAGAAATAACCACACAGAGAATGTTCTATAGCTCGTAGTTATACATCGATCTAAATTTCAAGGATTGTTACGAGATTGGAACCTCAGTCTCAAGGAAATTTCCGAGTAGGTAAGGTCAAAGGTAACAATTCTAATCACAAAGTGCTCAACAACAATACGAAATTTAAACAACGATCAATATAGCCATAAAAATGATAATATCAAAATTTAGGCAAATAGTGCATTTGGCAAAGCCACAATCCAATTGGTTACCCTACATGATGACCCAATATTACAATAATTTAGAAAGGTTTCAGCCAATTTACTAGAGTGGACTTCTCTGTGGTCCGTAACAATGAAATATGCGAATTTAATTAAGGGTTCAAGTCCTTATTGCAAAATTAGCATACTAATGCCTCAATTCGCACACGATACAAATTTCGATTTTCAGCCGCCAAGATTCAAAAATTAGCAAGCAATCAAGCTACTGAAGGCTCTGCTTTTTGTAGAGTTAAAACACAACCTTCAATTGATCAAACAAACACTAAGTGTGTTCCAAATCAATAATAATAACAAAATCGAAGATGTGAATGGATATAAAGACTTATCCCATTTCAATATCACAAAGATTGACACCAAAATGGAGTATACATGGCTCAGATTATTGACCTAAATACACACACTGACACAAGGTAGCTTCACTAGAATGAACCAAGAATCCTACTCGAAGACACGAAGGTATCACCTACTAAAATCACGCATAGACAGCCACACACAAAGGTTACGAAGGAGCAGCGGTGATGGACGAAGTCTAGGACCGAAACAGTAAAGGAAAAACCTACCAGAATAGGCATGAAGTCAGTAGCCAAGTCATTGGCAAAGGTGCCAAAATGGTGAGGTAGATGAGGTCACACAAAAGGGACCAAATGAAAGAGATAGCAAGTCACAGAGAAGATCACTTGAAGAGTCTCACAAAAAATGGGGCTATAGGACAAAGCCGTGTGTGTATATGTGAATAGGCAAAATTGACAAACATAAATATACGACACACCTTTGGTTAGTTAAGTGGGTCGGACCCTGAATGTAATACTCTGTCCAGGTTCTGTTGTGTGTGGCCAGTTGTGTGTATTGGGTCGACTATTTAAAATAGTCTCAGTAATAGGTTCCAAATGAACATCATATATATTTTTTAATTCGATCCAATGAGTCATCGTCCCGGGTTTATTTGCTATCAAAATACCTAACAATATTGACTAAGAGATTAAAATATTTGTATCATGTTGTTACATTATAATGATTAAAATTATAGAACTTTGGTTTATAAAATTTTTAATGACACTATTTATATTTTAAAGTGAAATTTTAGACTAATTGCAGCCGCGGTCCCTAACCTTTGCGTTTTTTGCAGATTTTACCCTCACCTTCATTTTGTACCACCCGGAGTCCCAATTTTTTTCATAAATTCGCATCTGAGGTCCAAATGGATGATTTCCATCCATTTGATTGTTAGTTGACCATAAAATTGACATTGACCACAATTTTGACTAATTTTAAAAGGACAAAATGGTAACTTTACATTTTCGTACATTAAAATAATTAAAATAACTAAAACAAAATGAAATGAAAATGAAAAATACTATTCATTTCCTTCATCCTAGAGCACCCACCCACACCATGGTCGGCATTGTGTCGCCACCACCCACACAACGCTAGCAACATCAACGGGAAAATCTCAAAACACTCAACCCATTAGCTGCCAATTTCAACTCCAAAATTGACCCTAGTGGATTTTGCTGCCAACTTCAACTCCAAAATCGACCACAGTGAATATTCTACCCTATGGAGCTGCCAGCTTTAACTCCAAAATTGACCACCATACCTAGGGGTGGCAATTAAGGCCGAAAGCTCGGCTCGAAAAAAGCTCGAGCCAAGCCCGGCTCGGGCCGAGCCCCATTTTGGGGCGTCGGCCTGTGAAAAAATGTAAATTTTACCAAAAAAAAAAAAAGAGAGAAAGAAATAAGGCAAACCCCAAGCAGGGTTTGCCCGGCTCGGCTCGGGGCCAAAAAAGCCCGAGCCAAGCCCGAGCTTTTTTTCTCCGGCTGGGGCTCGGCCCGGCTCGTTGCCATAGCTAACCATACCGCCGAATAAACCACCGGATCTTGATACCACCAACACCTCATCATCCCACTCTACAATCGTATACGAAAAAATAGCAACAACAGATCGAAAATTAGACCAATTTCACGCCCAAAAAATCGTCTCCACGCACAGACATTCCTCCAATTCTGGCCAATCCTTCAACACCCATAGCCTAACTTCATTTCCGGCTGTTAATACTCCCCTAGACGAGCAGTTCCATGGCCCCACATCATCAAGAAATTTAATGAGAGAAAATTTAATCTGTGTCACTGGACGATAAATTCCTCTTTTCCGTTAAGATCTCCCAATAGCAGAACTATGGTCGACCCCACCAGTACTAAACCTGAATCAATTGAAACACAATAACCAAAATAGGCGATTTTCCTGGTTTCGATTTGGGTTGGGGTAGGGGTGGCGGTGGCGGTGGGAGTGAAGAAGGTGAATTTTCTTTTCTTTTGTTTAATTTAACCTTTTTTTAAAATTATTATTTTATGTTTTAAATAGTAAAGTTGCCTTTTTACCCTTTTAAAATTAGTCAAAATTGTGGTCAATGTCAATTTTATGGTCAACTAACGGTCAAATGGATGAAATTTGGACCTCAGATGCAAATTTATGACAGGTTTGAGACTTCAGGTGGTACAAAATGAAGGTTAGGGTAAAATCCGCAAAAAAGGCAAAGGTTAGAGACCGCAGCTGCAATTATCCCTATTTATAATTTAGCTTATTCAATATATGTTTTTTTTTTTGTTAAATCATGGTTTTAAATCGAACCAAACCGGGAAAAAAATTGTTTGGATTGGTTTTGCTTAGAAATTGAAGTGATTTGATTTGATTTGGTTTGAAAAAAATTCTAGAATGCTTTAAGTGGTTTGGTTTGAAAAATTTTACAACCGCCCAAACAAAATTGTGTTCACCCCTAGCTTTACGGTAAGAAATTTAGTAATAGATTTTAGAATCATAAGCTTGTATTTATTGCAGAAATTTTAAAAATTCCTCTGAATTTTTCAGTGCATTTTATTTTATTGATGTAGGTATATGAATTTAGAGTCATTAACTTTTATTTAATTTTTTTTTATCTATTTGAGTACATTTATTAAATTTACATAAATTTAAAAAAATGTAATATATTTTATTTTAAAAGTGAATAGATATATAAAAATGATGGTAGATGAAAATAGCAGCTTCAAAAAATTCTTGAGAAGTCAATGAAGAAAGTCCATTAATAATTTCGATTGTTATAATGTGCTAATTCCATTGAAACACAAGAATTATTGGACATTATAATATGACGACAACAATATACTTTCATTCAACTTTAACACGTTTAGACTTCGAAAGAATTAGTAAAATTACGAAAATTTTGAAATCCCCGAATCTTGAGCCAGCTCATTAGCATTTTCAAACATGAGCGAGAATAAAGAAATGATTGAATAGAAAGATAGATCAAGGGCAACTTCTTGTTGGGTCCAAGGCTGGCGCTCCACCGAAGTTTCGATGATCAAGTGTCCGAATTCGCATAAAACAGCTATATATTTTTCAATCTCATTACACCTCAAACACTACCAATTACACATATACAAGCCATGAAACATTTCAATGTGGGGTTGAACATTATTTTCATTATAGAGATCATTATTTGAAAATCAATTACGTATTCTTAAAGATCTATTTATTCAACTCGAAGATCATTGTTTCATAAATTCATCCCGAACATATTTCCATTGGTTGAGCCTTATTTTAAGTCAAGAGAATATCCATTGAAGTTCAAATTCGTATCCATAAATCTATTGCCCCAGCCACATATCAAAACACAAAAGATCATTTGATCACACACCAAAAAACCTACTTTCACTTAATAAGTCTTTAGAGTTTGAAGTTGGAGAAGAGGCGCTTGGATTTTCAGCGCTCCGAAACAAATTCATTCTTGGTGATCCATGCGGAGAGAAAAGTAGGCCATAGTTGTTGGGAAGTGCGGGTCGCACAATCAAAGGAGTTTCTTGATGATTTACAAGTTATGTAGTTAGTCAGAGGTTTAGCAGCATCTGAAATAATTGTAAACTAACTTTTTTAGTGAATTATACTAGCAAATTTGTTCTGTAGTTTTTTTATCCTGAGAAGAGCTTTTCCTCCGTAATCATAGATGGTATTATTTACATTATTGATTTTCATCTATACATTTACGTGATTGACGCATATATAGGATTTAAATTGGATTAATATCCTTAATCATCTAGAAATAATATTAAGTGACTTATTGCTTGGTATTGATTAATTCCGCATATATCGGTGTAAACAATTCCCCAACAAGTGGTATCACAGGGTTAGTAATTTTTCAACAACCCTTCTTTTATATGTCAATTCCATGTCCAATTGTCAACATGCTTTTCATCATATATTTTCCTTTCATAACAGTGATAACATGGAACATGTTGGAGGCGTCTGCAAAATTTTGGGATTCTGAATTATTGAACTTAAACACAAGTTTCAACATTTCATCCATCGAACGCATATATATTGCACAGAAGCTCAATCTTAAAAATCCATAAAGTTAAGGAACCCCAAACATCGAGATTTCACATCAGTTGAATAAAAATCATGTTGTACACATATTTTTCCCAACAAGGACCGTTCATGGTTGAGGATGTATTGTTAATATGAAGTTTCTCTAATGAGCTCTTTTTATTGGGATTGTTGTGCGAAATTTATATTATACATCGTATACTGTCAAGCATAAGACCAAAGGCCACAATGATGAAGATTATTAACTATGCAGCAGTTTCACTAGTTTGAGACAGTTGTGCTAGTCTGAAGAATATTTGGATTGTACAATAGTTACCCTCACTTCCATTAATATCTTCCTTTGCAATGTATTTGATACATGATTGAAATGGAAATACTAATCATGGTTGATAATTGTAAAGAGTTTCCATGAGTTGGCCTTCGGTGGAAATATAGGAGACAGCGAAGTACAACAAGTGACGTGATCGTGTACAAACTGATACTCCATCAGTGGGTGATTTATTTCAGTGGAGAATCTCACTACCGTCTTTCGATTCTTTCAGCACCATAATAGCATTTCTTCCGAAAAGGTCAACGTAAAAATTCAAAATATTATTAGTGGATTGTTAAAAAATTCAGATGGTCAACAAGCACATAAACCAGAGGCTAGCTTGATCAACCAAGCCAAGGGGAGTTAGTACAAGAATAAAGAGGTTTCTGTTTCGAGTCTTCTTGAGCGACATGTGGAAGTTGATTTTATGGTATTAATTGAAAATGATATAAGCCATATGTACTTGTATGTGGAAAAGTCGGGTGCTAGGTCAAAGCAAGCACTAACTTTCTATTTGAGCACAAAGGAATTTGCTGGGACATTATTGGATACATTCATGGAGACCATGACTATGGACTTACCGAACAAAGGGTATGATAATATATTTACAAAATCATTTTCAAATACCGAATGTAAAATTGACCAGAAGCTAGAGAGACTCTATACTCAACATACAATAATGAAGAATATGACTGAGATAAAGATACAATTTCGAAAATGCTGAAGATCTGGGGTTGGTTGAGGTTTAATTAATGCAATATATTCTGTTAGAATTTAATTGTATTGGCAATTCTTTAGACAAAATTACTAATATAAAATGTTGTAAAACTTAAGGAGTCCATTGGAATGTTGTATAGATGAACTATGTATCTTAGAGTTCGAGTTTGGAACAAGGAGAAAGAGTCATCAGATTTACGTTAGCCTATTGCCTATTTGATGTTCGAGTGGAAAGAATAGAAATATTGTCGCCCTTTTGTTGTCCAGCTCTTGCTCGAGCGACAGACCGGTCGCTCGCTTGTCGCTATCTTGGCTCTTGAACGACGATGTTAAGCGTAAAATCCTAGTTCGCATTTTTCAAGAGTTTTATCCGGCTCATGCTATGTAAATGCCTTCTACTACATATATACCCAAGTCTTAACACGTTTTGTATGTGGTTGTTCATTATGTTGCTTCTTTATAACATCATTCTAAGATCCAAGAACACATTCAAACATTGAGATTAATGCTTTGATTCTTGAGATCATTCAACCACAATTTTGGGAAACCATCAAATTCGCATAATCCAAAACACACACTTCTTATACACATATAGGAAGGTATTTTTTCAATAGCTTTCAGAGGTTGCTGAAGATTGAGGGATTTTGGACAAAAAGCACATGAAGAGTACAAGAGCAACATATTCTTGATGATCCACATCAGATAGACAATTCTAGAAAATAAAAAATATGTGTGAGTGAAGCACGTTCTAGCGGCTCTTAGAGATTGCATGAATTAGACCAGCGAGTCTAGAGAATTTTCTATGTTGAATCATACCGTAAGTTCATATTATCTATCTTGAAGATTACTGGTTTGGTCCCGGAGTTTTTACCCAATTGAGTTTTCTCCATTAACATATTTCGTGTTCTTTATTACATTCAAATTATTGATTGTGGCATTCAAACTATAGGATAATATGATGTGACTGATTAACCATTTAGTAACAATTAAAAAGTGACTTGCTGCTTTTAATTGTATAATTTTGCACGTTGGGTCAAAATAGATTGACTAAATCTAAACTTTCAAGTGTATCAAAACTTTTCAAGAGGTATGAGAGAGCCTATATTCGATTCCTGTCCCTAGTTTTTCTAGATGTGTAGTTCATTATCAGTCCCGCTAGGGGTGTCAAAACGGGTGGGCCGGGTCGAACCGGCCCGCACTACCTTAAGCTCGGACCGGCCCGTTTTTAAAAAAAGCCCGTTCATAGCGGGCTTCCGGGCCGGTCGGCCCGGATTGTAAAAAAATTTGTGCAACCCGGCCTGCTCTGAAAGCCCGTATGGGCCGGTTAACCGCGGCCCGCTCGCTAAAAATCGGCTCGACCCGTTTAATTTTTTTAAAAAAACCTTAATAACATTAAAAAAATTTTATTTTTTATTTTTTTTTTAAAAAAAGGGCCGGCCCGCGGTTAACCGCGGCCCGCTTGGGGTTGAACCGGCCTTCGAAAAAAATCAGGCCCGTGATTCGGCCCGTGCGATTCACGGGCCGAATCGCGGGCCGGGCTTTCTCCGTGCGGGCCTGGCAGCCCACCCGTCTTGACACCACTAAGTCCCGCCATATTTTGATGGAAATAACTATGCGTATTGAAAAGTTAGAATGAGAATCTTCCTAAAATCAATGGATGAGTGCATTTGGTTAAGCGTAGTGAATAGTTGGATGGTCCCTTCTAGCACTGTTAATGGTGTCATCACCCCCACTCCTATTGTTAATCGGTCGAAATCTAATTTAAATGAGTGCAATTAGAATAGTAAAGCCTTACATGCTTTATTTATAGTAGTGTCCCCTAAAGAATTTAGGCGAGTATCTATGTGTGAGGATGCTAAAAAGGTTTGTGATATTTATAGATCACACATGAGGGAACTCAGGAAGTTAAGAACTTTAAGTTACAGATGCTGACCATTATATTTGAAGAAATTAGGATAAGGAATGATGAAAACTTCGATGACTTTTATGCGAACTTGAATAACATAGTTAGCTCTAGCTTCAACTAGGTGAGAGAATTTATGAGCCTAAGATTGTCAGAAAGATCTTTAGATCCTTATTTGAGAAATTTAGGCCTAAAATTACGGCTATAGAGGAGAGTAAAGACATAGATGTTATTAAGGTGTAAGAGTCGATTAAATCTCTCTAGACTTATGAACTAACATTATCTGAACCTACAAAAGATAAATATTTGGCCTTGAACACTGTTAGGAATAATTTTAATAAGTCTTCTAATTCGGAGTCACCTAATGATGAAGAGATGGCTTATTTTGCTTAGAAATTTCGAAAAATATTTAGAAATAAGAAGCCTCAAAAGAGATATAGAGATGCTCCCAGTGAGTCTAGAAGGAGATCTCGATCTGTGAAATGTCATAACTATCAAGGTTTTTGCCAATATAGGAGTGAGTACCTTAACAGTAAGAGAAATAAAGATAAAGCTATGAATGTTACTCTACCTAATGATGAGTTTAACTCGAATAATCAAAGTGAAAGGTCTACTCATGGTAAGAACAAGAAATATATGGCCTTCATTTCTAGGATTAGGAGTGAATCTGATAAGGAGAGTGAGAAGGTTGAGGATGTAGAGAGTGATGAAAAATATGAGTCTGAAGAGGAAGAAGACATACATGAGGCTTATGATAAATTTTATACGGAGATTCTTCGGATATTAGTTGCCAAAAAGGCTTTATGTATGAAGGTCAAAGACATTGAGCTAGAAAAAAAAAACTAAAAGCCGACCTCCAGGAATCTACCTTATCCCTGAGTAAGTTGAACTCTGTGAATGAATCTTTAGATACTCAGGTTAAAAATCTTGTGAGTGATCTTGAGGAGTCCTCTAGAGACATAGTGAGTTGAGCATTGTGAATGAGTCTGTAGAAAATAAGGTTAAGACCCTTATGAGTGATCTTGGGGATTCCAACACCTAACTCGTTGCATTTTCTAGTGATTCATTGAAGCTTGATAGCATCTTATGAATGAGCAAGCTTGCTAATAATAAGGGAGGTCTAGAGAGAATGACCAATATGCTGCTAGTACTTCCAAGACCATTTTTATCCCTACCACTGACTAGTCTAAATACATCCTAACCTTGAACCCAAGAATAAAGAAATAGTATGACAGAGACATACTAGACAGTGTATGACCTACCAACCTAGGAATAGAAATCAATGATCACATAACCTTGGTTCTAGGTTATACCTACTTGTTTCAATTGTGGTGAGTTAGGACATATAAGGCCTAAGTGTCATAAATTCTTGAACAGAAATGGAAATCAGAATTTTAATAGAAATAAAAATATGGATTTTGAAAATCGAATTGACTTTCTCACTAATCAAGTGAGTCAATTGACTAAGTTAATGACACAGTTGACTAAGTTTAATTCTTCCACTAGACATGTTTGGGTGAAGAAGAGTAATTTGAAAAATCTTGAGACCTTTTGTATACTTAACTAATTAGGTATTTCTGATGCTTGTTTGTGCTTATTCATTGTGATTCATTCATTATTACATGCATCTCATTTTTGTAAATATTTTGTAGGTAATATGTTCATGTATTTGCATCTTCATTAGGTTTACATTGGCACATGTGTGTGTGTGTGTGTGTCTATATATATATATTGTTTGGTATGTTGAATATTTTTAATTTTGTGTAATTGGAGCATTCATTAAAAAAGGGGGATGAAGTTTTTTAAACTATAACATGATATATGATATACTTGAATTTGTGTGTTGTGACCAAGTATGAGTTTAATTGATATTTTTCATTACTTAGATTTTTATGGAGTACTTAGTATATGTTTCTTCATGTATCATCGGTATTACACACACTATGATATTGTGAATAGGACTTGACCTTGTGTGTGAGATTTGGGATGACAATCACATGTTGGTAAGATGACTTTGAACATGAATTGACCTTAATTTCTTAGACTTCAGTTCAAGTATATTCTCTTGGAAGAAAAAAATCAATATCTTATACTCTTCTTCAGATCCTATTTGACTCGAGCAATTAAGTTCGAGGGGTTTTTCATAACCTGGTGCTTATGGTCAACTAGCTTGGCTTAACCGACTTAAAGCTTGTTAGATGGGTCATCTTAGCCACTTAATGGAGAAGACCCTACGTATAAGATGTAAAAAAAAATTGAAAAAAAAAATGATGAGTTTGAAAATATAGACATTGTGTAAAAATATATATGCTCAAAGTTAGGTAGAGAAGAGAATAATATACATGTAAAATGAGCTTCTATTATAGGTCATATATACTCTTAGTAGTTTGACTGTCATAAGTAGTTGGATAAACTTATTGACAGTGATGTTCAGTACATTCTTTCTCACAAAATTAAGGTTTGGAGTCTTGCTTACAAATGATTAGTGACACTTTAACACATGGGTTACTTATACAATTTACTTCATTTTAACTTGAACTAAGTATGTGGAAAAGCTTACTGATCATTGATTATGTTTGTGCATACTATCAACTGCATCTTTGAGTTGCTATATATTGATGTTCAACTTGATTATGATATTATTCACTTCGTTATTTGTGACAAAAATGGGAAGATAGAGATTATAGATAGATTTGATTGTACTTTTGAGCTGAGAATTAGCTGCATTTTAGGGAGAATTTGCAGTAGAAGGAGAGATGATAGTATCTTTCATTTATGGCATTCTATATCATAATGCACAGCTTCTTTGAATTTTGATGTTTGGTGATATTAATATTTCAGTTAGTGTTTTGATTAACATTAGTATTACTTCTCAATCTAACTAGCATATTTATGATAACGGATTTCAATTGTTATATTTCCTGTATCACATACTTTTATACTTGGTATTTGAGTTGTTGATTTCAGGAAACATGTTTAATAAGGAATGCAAAAAACAGTTATTCAGTTTGAGCTTCGGTAGATTAGTTTTTGTTCTTACTTCCTTGACTTGTATTTTATATTTTTGTCACATAATGTCAAAGGGAGAATTTGTTTGGATTTAATTGTATTGAAAATTCTTTAGACAAAATGACTAATATAAAAAATTTGTAAAAGTTGAGGAGTCAATCGAAATATTGTATAGATGAACTAGGTCTCTTAGGGTCCGAGTTTCAAACAAAGAGAAAAGAGTCGTCAAATTTACGCTAGTCTATCGCCTATTTGATGCTTGGGCAAATAAAATAGAAACATTCTCGCCCGTCTATCACCCAGTTCTAGCTTGAGCGGCACACCGGTCGCTCACTTGTCGCTAGCCTAGCACTCAAGTGACTGTGTTACACGTAAAACCCTGGTTTACATTTTTCAAGAGTTTAATCCGGCTCATGCTATCTAAATGCCTTCTACTATATATACTAATGTCTTAACACATTTTGTATGTGGTTGTTTATTATATTACTTCTTCATAACATCATTCGAAGATCCAAGAACACATCTAAACACCCACTTCCTAAGCACATCTAGGAAGGTACTTTCTCAATACCTTTTAGAGGTTGTTGAATGTTAAGGAAATAAATAAATTAGAATCACATACACTAGGCAATAGTGCAATTGAGTTTATTGTTTTTCCATATTTCTACTTTATTTCCATACTTGTACTAATGGTTTTCTCTATAGAATGAAAGTAAAGGAGATGAAGATAATTATCATCTTCTCTCTAGTATTTGTTATGTTCATCACTTTGGACCTGGTCATGACAAACTTGACTCTCAATCTTCAAAATGTATTTTCCTTGGTTACTCTCAAACACAGAAAGGGTATCGATGTTACAATCTTTCTCTACAAAACTACTTTATAAGTGTAGATGTCACTTTCGGCGAGTTAACACCCTACTTTTCTAATCATGGTGCTTTACTAGAATCCACTCAGGATCCCGTTACCTTACCTTTTCCATATCTACCAGTTGGTGTTTCTCCAGAACAAACCTCTCTCCATCTCCAGATCATATATCTGTTATTTCCTCTAATCCTAAGTTATTACCCATCGCTCTCCGTAAAGGTAAACATAATTGTGTAACTAAACATCCTATAAGCCACTATGTCACTTTTGATTCTTTGTCATGCTCATTTTCCTATTTCACATCACAACTTTCTATTATTTTTGTACATAAGACAGTGACCGAAGCTTTATCTAATCTTGAGTGGAGAAAGGCTATAGAATTGGAAATTCCAGCTTTGCACGAGAATAAGACTTGGGAACTCGTTCCATCACAACCTGGGATACATCCTGTTGGCAATAGATGGGTCTGTGTTCCAATGTTCAATCCTGATGGGATTGTTGATCGATTGAAGGCCCGACTAGTTGCTAAAGGTTACACACAGACCTATGGTATTGATTATGATGAAACATTCTCTCCGATTGCTAAGATATCTTCTATTCGCGTTTTGATTTCTATTGCTGCTAATCTTGGTTGGCCATTATTTCTATTGTTTATTAAAAATGCATTCCTTCATGGTGACTTACACGAAGAGATTTATATGGAGCAATCACCTGGGTTTGTTGCTCAGGGGGAGTATCAAACCTATTGTAATTTGAAAAAAGCTTTATATGAGTTAAAACAATCACCAAGGGCATGGTTTGGAAAGTTTTCTGAGGTTGTTTTGGAATTTGGTCTCCAGAGGTGTCAGACAGATTATTCAGTATTTTATCAACACACTGAAGCAGGACATGTTATCCTTGTAGTTTATGTAGATGATATTGTAATCACCGACGACAATGTAGATGATTGTTTGGTTGAAACAGTTTCTACAAAAATATTTTTAGATCTTTGGTCTAGGCAAGCTTCGATATTTCTTAGGTATTGAAGTCGCTAGGTCTCGGGAAGGTATCAACTTATCTCAGAGAAAATATGTACTTGACCTGTTAAATGAGACATGCTTTTTTGGAAGTCGTCCAGTTGATACTTCCATGTATCCTAATGTGAAGCTTTTGAAGGATGAAGGAGAGTCGTTTGGAGAACCAGGTAAATATCGTCATCTGGTTGGGAAATTGAATTATCTTACCATCACACGACTAGATATTTCTTATGCAGTTAGCGTCATTAGTCAGTTCTTGGATGGTCCTCAAATTTATCATTGGGAAGCTGTGATACGTATTATTCATTATTTGAAAAAGGCACCAAGTCTTGGATTATTGTATAAACCAAATGGACATATTGGAGTAGATGGGTTTACAGATGCAGATTGGGTAGGATCTCCATCAGATAGATGATCTACAACCGATTTTTGTAATTTTCTCGATGGTAATCTTGTCTCTTGGAAAAATAAGAAACAAATTGTAGTAGCAACTAGCAAGGTCAAGTGCAGAAGTAGAATATAGGGCGATGGCTCATATTGCTAGTGAATTGAATTGGTTGCAGCATTTCAAGAAATTAATTTCTTACCTTCTACTCCTATGCCGTTGTTCTGTGATAATCAAGATGTTCTACATATTGCATCCAATCCAGTCTTTCGTGAGAGGACCAAAGATATCGAAGTTGACTATCACTTTGTTCAGGACAAGATAGGGAGTGGTGATATATGTACACCATTTGTGAAGACCGGAGATCAGCTTGCTGATCGTTTATGAAGTCGTTGAACTGTAATAGGTTGAGATTTCTTTGTTCCAAGTTGGGCTTATATGATGTATATCCTCCAACTTGAGGGGGAGTGATAAGAAAATAAATAAATTAGAATCACATAGACTAGGGAATAGTGCAATTGAGTTTATTGTGTTTCCATATTTCTACTTTATTTCTATACTTGTATTCTTGGTTTTCTTTATATAATGAAAGTAAAGGAGATGAAGATAATTATCTTCTTCTCTTCGGTGTTTATACCAAACCAATTCCAACACTAAAGATTGAGAGATGTTGGACCAGAAGTACGGGAAGAATACAAGAGCAAGTATTCTGGTGAGCCACATGAGATAGACAATTTTAGAAGATCGAGAATAAGTGAAGCACGTTCCAGCGTGCCTTGAAAATTGCAGGAATTAGAGCAGCGAGTCTAGTGATTTTTTTAGGTTGGATCATACTGTAAGTTCACATTGTCTATAGTGGAGGTACTGGCTTGGTCCCGAAGTTTTTACCAGTTGGGTTTTCTCCATCAACATATTTTGTGTTGTTTATTGCTTTCATATTATTGATCGTGGCATTCAAATCATAGGATAATCTGATGTGGTTGATTAACCATTTAGAAACAATTAAAAAGTGATTTGTTGCTTTCAATTGTATAATTTCGCATGTTGGGTCAAAATAAATTGGCTAAATCTAAACTTTCAAGTGTATCAGAGCCTTTTCATATTCTGTCTTTGGTGTCATTCCCTAATTGCAGATAATGAGGGATGCTGCTGGAACAAAAATGAAGCCATAATATTACCATTTCCGCTTTCTTGTGTTCCGAATTCAATTTCCATTTATAGCTTTCACTAGATGTTAAGAGGAGGCCGTAAATTAAATAAAAAATTATAGAAATTTTTTCCAATTCTTGATATTTGATATTTCAACTTAACATGTCCAAATCCACAGAATTCATGCGCAAATCATCAAGTGTTTGATGTCTATTTTTCTCATATTGAGTGTGTTTGAGCCACATTATTTTGAAAAAAATGTATTTTGAAATAAATCGATAGAGAATGTGTGGTTAAAAAATGGGGAAAATTTTGAATTTGCGTGTAATATTATTTTAATGAAGAATGTGTAGTTGAAATGATGTCAAATTCATTGTTTAAAAATATATTTTTTTGAAATAATGTGGCTCAAACAGGGCCATTATAATGAATCAACATAAACTAGAAGGTTGTCATGTCGAGATATTCATTCAGAACCAACAAGGCTAGATCGCATGTTCTTGTCTATTCTTCAACAAATTCCACTGCATCAGGTTCAAATCAGAGCCTGGCTACGTCCTGAAGTTCGTGAAATCCCTATGCCGAAGCAATGTTACGTGACGTGAACACATAACTATGTCTAAGGTTGGTCCCATCGAAGCACTTGACAAAAATTGAGCATTTGCATCAACAGATGAAATTATGGATGCAGCATGTGGATGATCTTCTATCAGGATGACCCAATGGATGCAAAGGCTTATTGTTCGACTAGTTGGTGGTAGAGGGGGACTTTGTTGAGGTGGATAATCTATTCATCCGTTTCAGTCACGAAAGCCGAATAATCTTGATTTTTCCGAGGACTGTTGTGTCCCACCTATTTCAACATTAAGGTCGAAGATATACCAGAGTTGTGGATAGAACAAGAGAGTGCGGCAGTGATGAGACGAAAATCATACACTTATGCTAACAGAGGGTAAGATGTTCGATAGAATGACTTCTTTCAACTTCGGATCTCAGTCTTCTATAGCAGTTGCATCAGATGGTTTCTCATCAGTGATGGAGAACGAACATTTTTGGGGTAGTTTAGAATATCCCCATTTTTTGAGTTAGTTTAGAAGGAAGTGAACACTTATGGAGGAATTGAAATTTAAGGATTTGATAATGCCCAAATCAACCAAGATACTTTGAAAGATGAAAAATGAAATGCTGACCATAAAATGATAGATAAGTCGATGTTAATATGTGACAGTGAAATCCTGGCTGGATTTTGCAGAAGACTCCTTATATATTGGCTTTCCATGGGAATATAATTTTATATGCCAAAAAATTTACGGAGATACTGGATGACAATTTGGGTAACAAAGTGGAACCATTTGGCTCGAAAGGGATCCAAATTGACAAACAACGATCTGCCATTCGAATTAGGCAGAGCCCTTTGAGGTGCTGGGGGTGATTGGGTAAATATTGATGGCTAATGTGAAGCTGAATAAGTTTAGTTTTACAATGAGTGCTCCGAGTCTAAAGCTGGACAAATTTGTAGCGAAGCTTGTTGCTATGTTAGACCAATGAGACGAATAGACAAAGAAAATAATGTTGAGTACAGACAAAATACTGTCCGACTGGGGAGGATGATGCAATGTCTTTGATGATCTAAGATTCAAGGGTGAATCTTTCCCGACTGGGCATGATGATGCAATGGCTCAAGCGAATCATCAACTGGATTTTCATGGAAGAGTTTGGGGGTTCTGATACTAGGATCAAGGCATAATTTAACAATGTGAACGATGGATAACTGGCAGATTTGGAGAGTTCTGGTTTAAATTCTTTCCTTAGTTTTATTCATGTAGTTTTGATATCAGTTAATCACTTTCCTTATACTCTTGGTAAGAATATCAAGGCGTTAGAAGGAAAAAGAAGATGCCAATTTGTATAAATTTAAATGGATTAGATAATGATAGGAGGATTATTAATAAAAATTGAACTTGTCGAAAGGTTTTGTTTCAATTGTTTATGGATTTTATTCAGTACTCTATTGAATCAACAAAATAATCAATCTAATTGTGTTCTTGTTTGCTCATCAAATTCCACTGCATAAAGTAATCAACGAGTGTTTGATTTCTAAATTTCTGTTATTACGAAGAATCAACATAAGCTAGAAGGTTGATCAAGTAGCGATATTCATTTGAAATCAAAGAGGCTAGAACGCGTGTTCTTGTTCACTTCATACTGCATCAGTTTGATATCAGAGCATAGTTACATTCCTTATTATGACATAGGGCGTGATGCACCAATGACAAACGTGATTTCAGGAGGGGAAAACCTCTTCGCCCCTTTCACCGTGCCAGATAAGGGAGGAATTTCAGGTTTACATGGTAAGGATATCAGGTAGGATCAGCCTGCAGCAGAGCGCCAAAAGGAGAAAAGTCTGGGGTGTGCTGCGGAAAAAAAAATCCAGAAATTTTTGGGCAGAAAAATAATAATATTCAGCCAACTGGTGTTTGACATAGACGAGTAACGGGCTTGAGCAATGCACGGTCCAAGCAGCAGGAAATATTTTGGACAAAGGCAATAAAATTGAGGAAATTCTGGAATGTCCTGTTAAAAGTTTGTGCTATTTTGCAAAATGGGATGATGTGCAACTGAAGCACGGGTTATTGAATCATTTCAAGACTCACATAATCAAGCTTAGCTTCAAAATTCGAGATGTCGTGGAAGACTTAGTAAAAAGTGTTCTTTGCAGATCGGTTGAAAAGTTAGCGGGTCAACAAGGAAATAATTAGAGCCTCTAGCTTTGTCAACTAAACTAATGGGAGTCACAGAATGAATAAATAGGTTTTTATTCCAGATGCATGTGAGTAACATTGTTTCACGGCATTATTGGAGCAAGTTAACCCAAAGCTTGATTCTAAAGCGCTCTTGTACAAAATTTTGGTCCAATAATTAATTGAAAATGATTTGAGTAGATGAGGTTGGATACAAAATGTGTTATACAAATAAAGGGACATCGGTACTGAAGGTAGCAGTTGCGATTAAGGTTAGAGTGGAGACACCACTTTTTTTATCTGAGCGGAAGGGCATATGTTTGGGACGTTTATGTATACATTCATGGATATTGTGATGAATTTATGGACTTCCTGAACATGGGATACAAGAATAAATTTATGCATTCATCTTCACGTAGTGGAAATGAAAACGATCAAAGACGAAAGAGATACTACAATCGACACATGATGACAAGGAGTATGATTATGACGAATGAAGTGTAATTTTCTAGTCTTATAATGTACTTCCCATCTCTGAATCGGTAATTTTTTTGTAAATCTTGTTTCACCGTTCATTCGATGCAACGAAGAGCACCCTCTTAAGTTTGAATTATTTTTGTTATTAGTAAAACATACCATGTTTCTTCAAAATTTTTGTTATTTAGTATTGGAGAGGACAAGTCTCCGGGGCCGGATGGATACACCTCATGTTTCTTCAAAAAATCTTGGCACATTGTTGGAAATGAGTTTATGGAGGCTATTGAGGAATTTTTTGTTTCGAGGTCCCTCCTCAAACAAATTAACCATACGGTCATTGCTTTAGTTCCAAAGACTAATCACTCCTCCTCCGTTGATGAATATAGACCAATTGCTTGTTGCAATGTGTTCTACAAAGTGATTACAAAAATTTTATCTTCTCGTTTGGGACCTATTCTTGGTTCCATTGTGGATCAAGCACAAGGTGCTTTTATTGAAGGGAGAAGTATGGTGGAGAATATCCATTTGGCTCAAGAACTCTTGAGGCAATATAATCGCAAGAGGGTGGCACCGAGATGTCTTCTAAAAATTGATTTGAAGAAAGCATATGACTCGGTAAGTTGGGAATTTCTTGTGAAAGTGCTTGAGGGGTTGCGGTTCCCTTCTATTTTCATTGATTGGGTGATGGAATGTGTTACTTCTCCTACATACTCTATCTCTCTTAATGGTGGTCTACATGGTTTTTTTAAAGGAAAGAAAGGACTCAGGCAAGGTGACCCCCTTTCCCCTTTCTTATTTGTACTTTGCCTTGAATACTTATCTAGAATGTTGAAGGTAGCCACTTCTAATAGTGAGTTTAATTTTCATCCTAAGTGTGCTTCACTTAAAATTACACATTTGGCTTTTGCGGATGACCTTATGCTTTTTGCTAGAGGGGATTGTATGTCGGTTGGAATTTTGTTGGATTGCCTTTCCAATTTTGGTAATATGTCGGGACTCAAGATGAATGTTGATAAATCTTGTATCTATACTGCGGGGGTTCATGGGTATGATTTGGAGAATATTCTTGGGCTTATTAACATACCCGTTGGTACCATGCCTTTTCGATATTTGGGTATTCCTCTTGCGGCGGAGAAATTGAAAGTAAGTTCTTATGATACTCTTATAAACAAATTCTCCACATGTATTGGTGCTTGGTCTTGTGTCACCTTCTCATATGCAGGAAGAACGGAACTCATTAGAGCCGTCCTTCAAGGAGTTGAATGTTTTTGGCTATCCATATTCCCTATTCCGGTTGCCGTGTCTATGAAAATTACTAGCATCTGCCGAAATTTTTTATGGGCTTCGAAGAAACCATTGGTTGCGTGGAGGAAGATTTGCTTACCCAAAAGTGAAGGTGGTCTGGGACTAAGAGACATTAAAAGCTGGAATTTAGCCTTACTTGCCAAAACTCTTTGGAACATTCACATGAAAAAGGATTCTCTTTGGATCAAATGGGTGCATCTAAATTTCCTCCGGGGAACGGACATTTGGGAAAGGAAAATGGCTAAGGATGACTCACCATTGCTCAAGAAACTGCTGGAAATCAGGGATCTTATTCTTGGTGCTGAAGAGACGGCACAGGCTGCTGCCTACAGGCTGCTGCCTACAGGCTGGTCGGCTGGTCGCTGGACGGGAATTTCAGCACCCTGGCAGCTTATTGTTTCTTTCGGCCGAGAGGTGGTAAAGTTATCTGGGCTGACGCCGTTTGGAGCCCAGGAAACACACCAAAGCACGCCTTTATTCTTTGGTTAGGAGCCCAATCAAAGCTCCTAACCAAGGACCAGATTCTGTTCGTTAATGTTGACAAAAATTGTATTTTCTGTGAGGAGATGTGCGAGACGGTTCAACACTTATTTTTTGATTGCACCTTTACCAATGCTGTTTGGGGGAAAATCAGAAGTTGGTTGGGCATTACTAGACTTATGTCGACCCTACCTAGTGCTTTGAAATGGTTGAAGAAGGAGGCTCGGGGTACATCATGGAAAAGCAAAGTGAAGAAGATGGCTCTAGCTACCACGGTCTACTTCATTTGGATGGCTAGGAATAGTTGTATTTTTGAGCATATTAAGCAGCATGTTGATATTGTTGTTATTAGAATTAAAACACACATATACAAAGCTATTTTTACTTTGTATCCGTATGTTTTAATTCGTTATGAGTCATTAGCTTGTGGCTAATTGTTGTTGCTATTTGTTTTTCTTGCTCGGGTTTGCCCGTAGTAATTGTTTGGATCTCACTTGTTTTTTGATTACATGGGTCTGCTCATTGTAATAGTTGTATAGTCCTGGTTTGATTGCTCGGGAATGCCCGTAGTATTTGTACTTTGTACAGCTTTTGATCTATAATATTCACATTTACCGATCAAAAAAAAAAAGAGAAAAACAGCAGCAAATGAAGTTAAAGCTTAGAACAAAGACATAGTGGCCACTTTTTTATTGACTCGGTGACTACGAAAGAAGCCAGAGACTTGTGAATTAGACATACATGACTTCAAATAATAAACAGGCCTTGAGAGGGACCTTTTATGATATCCAAATAATATAATTCTTTGGTGGATTGAATAAAATAAATTACGCAAACTGTCTTCCCAGCGATAACACTATAATCATATTATATTAGGGAAGGTTTCCACCTCAAGTGTTGAAATATATTCAACTTGTGACTGCCACAGAGGGTTAGGTCTCAAGTTATGGCTGAATGAAGTTGTTTAAGTTCCTGGGTTCCTTGCATAATTTAATTACATATTCTCTTTCATTCCCCTCCACAAAAATGGTGTGCCATCGAAGACACCAATCTTGCATTGATCAATAGTTGACTCTAAAGATGATTTATAAGAGAGTTATCAAGGTTATCAGTTGAGTGGACATGTACACAATTTGTCCTTGTGCAACATGGTAATGGACAAAATGCAAATTAATGACGCGCGCGCTGATAAAATCACAACCTAAATGTGAGAAGCCAAGGTCATGTAACAATATGATATTAGGCCTTTGAGAGCCCAAGCTGATATATAGACCAGTTTGACATAATTTTTGCTTTTACTTTTGTTTTTACTTCTTGTAAAAAAGTCTTTGAAGAAAATACGTTAACTTTTGCTGGAAAATTAATTTTTAAAAGAACTTCTTATTCCGAAAGTGATTTTATAGGAAGACACATTAGACCAGCTTCCTCTAAAAACTCTTATAACTGAAAGAAATATTTTCATAAAATTAGTTAAACGGATACAAAAATATCAAAAACTCATTTTAACTTTTCAAAAGTCGTGTCAAATTGACTCTATATGCTTCCCAATATTGTAAACACATTATTAGTATCTGAATAGAAAATATTCTTGCACCCTTGGCTTAGATTAAATATTTAAATGCATTATGTATCAAAATTTAAGTGGTATAAAAAATTGCACGAATTATATAATAAGAGAAGTTGCACAATAATTTAAAACTAAGTTAACAACATGGGTTTATAATAATATTTTTTCTTCGTCTCTTAGCTATTTACACTTATTTCTATAATTTGCAACACCAACCTGCCAAATAAGAGCCATTGACTCAGATGATGATCCAAGTCGACTCTTTTTATCAGTTATTTCTCTGGAAGATGTGAAAATTACTAAGCAAAAACACAATTCCTGACCATTTTCTATCCAAGTCGGCATCTACTTCTGTCTTTTTCCCTTCTTCCCTTTTCTTTCTTTTTTTCCCTCTTTCATTTTTCTTCCTGTTTCTCGATTCTTCTTTGCTCCTCTCAATGAAATTGGCCTCATTTCAATTAAATAAATGGGAAACAATGCAATATTTAATATCAGTCCCTCAACTTTGGTATAATTTATAAATTAGACCCTTATGTTTCGACGATCACCAATTAGTCCCAACCAATACCATTTGCTTATAATAGTCCCCACGAATTAAATGCTAGAAAGTTGTAATTCAAAAAGTTGAAAGTTCGTAATTCAGAATTAATTTAAGAATTAATCATCGAATGTAAGTAAAAAAATCAAATAATTTATTTTTAATATAACATACACATGAATATTTTGATTATCTTATTTATTGAATTAAATTTTTTTTTTTTTAAATTTTCGAGTAATTCTACTTGGCATTTAAAAAAGTTGAGTAACAGTGACAGTGGATAGCGTGATTCAATTAGTAAAGTCATTCCAGCAAGTGGATATGATGAGATGAACCTACCATCTACATCTTTTATCTATATAATAATATCTGTACCCATAAGCCCATTGCAATTTCTGCTTGCATAAAGATAGGGGCAGGAAATAGCAGCAATGGTGGTGAAGGTATATGGTCCCAACTTTGCTTCCCCCAAGCGTGTGATTGTATGTCTTATTGAGAAGGGTGTCGATTTCGAGGTTGTCTCAATTGATATCTTCAAAGGAGAGAATAAAACACCTGACTATCTCCAGTTGCAGGTTCATTAATTTTACTGGTATATTTGGTTTCTATCTCTATTATATATGATCAATCAATTTATTTTATTATTTTGATTTGCAAACTGGCAGCCTTTCGGGCATGTTCCTGTCATACAAGATGGAGATTACACTCTTTTTGGTAATTAAATTAAAACCCCTTAAATTCCCTTGCCTTTCTTGGTTGGACAAATTAATTCTTTTTTTATTTTTGAGTTAAAGGGATGTAATTAGTTGTTTGAACTTGTGCAGAATCCAGGGCTATCATGAGGTACTATGCAGAAAAATACAGGTCTCAGGGGACTGAATTGTTGGGAAAGACAGTGGAGGAAAAAGGTCAAGTAGAGCAATGGCTAGAAGTCGAAGCACACGAATTCAGCCCGCCAGTTCACAATTTAGTTATTCATATAATGTTTAGCTCCAAACTGGGGATTACAGCAGACCAAAAGCTTATCCAAGAAAGTGAAGAGAAGCTTCACAAAGTATTGGATATCTATGAAGAGAGGCTATCAAAGAGCAAGTACTTGGCTGGTAATTTCTTTAGTCTGGCTGATTTAAGCCACCTTCCGTTTGTTCAGTACCTTACGGATCCTCTTGGAAAGGAGCATATGATAAGGGACAGGAAACATCTGAGTGCTTGGTGGGATGATATCAGCAATAGGCCATCTTGGAAGAAGGTCCTTCAACACTATCCCCCTCCAAATCTATCCTAAAGTCCGGATATCTATCCGACCCTCGATCGACTATCTTTTGTGTCATCTTGTAGTTTGTCTCGCTTCCATGTTCTCTTGGAGTCGTGTGTATCTTTTAGATTGTCTTGCTTGCACGTTGTCTTGGAATTTTGAGTACCCTTTTAGATTGTCCTGCTTTTAATTTATGTTTCAGTCTGTAATATGAATAAATTCTAAGTTTGCTACTTATTTTAAATGAGGGGAATTATAAGGCCATTCAATCAATTATTAAGAGGAATATAAAATGTTTAGATATAAATCATGACCACATCGGATACACCATAATTTAGGGAGGATAGCTTATAACAAAAAGATAACTCAAAGAGAACGGACTAAAGAAATTGTAAGGTTAGCTTGGTCCATTGTCTGTGTTATCCAAAAATATCATCATTGTAATCATGATTACAAGTCTCTTAAATGATATCATCATCACATGTACCAAAGTTATAAGTACCAATTATAACATTAGCATCTTATCTCACACCAACCAAAAATAAACAACGATTACCTAGATGATATGTAATCATGATTTATGTCACAACTAAGACCTTGGTAGTATAATGACCTCCTTGGCTGCCCTCAACAACTAATTAGAAACCTTGAATATGGACAGTGGCAAACACGCCGAGGTCAATATTGTAGTTGATGTGACTTTGAATGGCCAAATTGCTTATTGAAAATGCCTATTAATAAGAGAAATGGTCCCTCCTAAAGTTTGAATTGAATGAATTCTCTCTCTATTACATTTCAAATTTCAACCAATGAAAGTTGGCTCTTTATTTTATGCATATTCTAGCAATTACTCTACAGTAATCATACTAAATTGATCTACATTGGCCACATAAATTTTAGTCATCAAGAGATAAGATTGCCCGAAAATCACAAGTTAAGTGCATTATGAAATTAAAAAAGGAAAAATCTAAAACAGCAATAATTAATAAGGATTAATAAATGTTGGGCTCACCTCTACCAATACTAGTAATCCAAAATGTTAGTAATGTCACACTAGTGGTGGAATTATAAAAATAATTGAAGTACACAAAATGTCTTTGCAGTAATTCTCATCTTTGACGTTTCCATCAGATGCAGTTGAAGAAGTCTATGGAATGCTTTGAGAAAGTACTCCATGGCACGAAAATGATTAGAGGCTATTACGAAACTCCTGTTAAGAGGAGACTGATTTACAACTAACAACTTTCGTGTTTTCGGATCTCAACCGTCAACGAATTGCAATTAAACCAACGATTACGTAACTTGCTATTTTGTAACAGATTATGTAACTAACTCTAGAAACAATCAAGACTAAAGCTAATGGTGGCGCTTCATTAAGTTTCATTACATTCAATGTGAAGATAAGAAAAAAAAAATTGATTTTGGCTCTCAGGTGCACCATTCCAAGAAAATTATAGAGAATAAAAAAAAATTGTGGGCTTCTCGGACTGTTGCAAGTAATTTTGGTTTTCTTTCATTGTTACACCTTCAATGTGTTTTTCGTGTTTGTATGTGCTCGTTTTGTATTTTAATAGCTTTAAGTAGGGCTGAACAAGGAAACTGTTAAACCATCAAATCAAACCAAAATCGCTTTTTCAAAATCATTGATTTGAGTCGACGTGAATCCGTCAATATTTTGATTTTGGATCGAACCAAATCGTATTGAAGTGATTTTTTCAATCTTTACATACCCTTTCAAACCGTTTACCAAAAAAAGAATCTAAAAAAATTAATTTAAATTTTATTTAACTCAATTAAAAATAAACACATCCTAGCTAAAAAAAATACATCAATATTAGACATAAACCTATAAAAGCCAATGCCTGAATAGATAATTATGCATCCTAATTAATTAATTAAATTGCACCCAAATATCCATCAGGTATGATAACTGTAAATGCAAAACCTCAAATTGAGTGAATTATTGTTATTGAACCAGATTCATCGATTGTCCATTACAATTGAGTAGACAATTAAATTCATATTTTAATTAAACCCTCACATTTCTTTTCTTTCTACTAATAATTTTTTCGAATTTGGACTAAATTTTCAGGTTAGATTATTCATTTTTTCTTAATTTTTTGATAATTGTTTGATTTATTTTATTAGTAGTGGTGTTGTTTTGTTCTGGTTTATGTTGGGCTCCCTTAAATTTTTAGCGGACAACATTTTTTTGTTTATTTGCATCTCAATTTCCTGATTAGGTCACTCAATTAATTGTTTATATTTTAACTTAGTTTCTATTATGAAAAGAGATAAAAAGAGAAGATATAAAAGTCAATAGATTTTTGTGTATTATAATGAGAATCAAAGGATCATATTTATTGGGAAGAAGTTGGGATACAATGGTAATAATTTTTCAGGGTTACAGAGATACAATTGTCATTCACTAATAAACTTAACATTTATAACACTCCTTCTAAAATGTCACATTATGCCTCGTTGAAACATTATTTGACAAAAATCTAATGGGACAAAGATATCAAACGAAGAAAAAAACGTATATTTATTTTGGAGTATTAAAAACAAATGATATCTCATTAAAATCTTGTTAGAAAAATTCATTGGGATAAAACCTATGTAAAGGACAAAGAGTACAGCTACTTCCACTGATGTTAATTACTGAAAATTTTTGAGTCAGTGCATTCTAATCTCGTAAAACAATTCATGAATGTAGATGTCGACAGTGCTTTGTGAATAATTCAGTCACATTGTCACTTGAGCAAATTTGTTGAACATAGATGTGGCCCTTTCCTGAAGCTTATGCATATGAAAGAAATTTGGAGAAATATGTTTCGTCATGTCACCTTTGATATAATCTTCTTTGAGTTGTATAATAGAAGCTGCATTGTCTTCATACAAAATTATTGGACTAGCTTTCGTTAAAGTTAATTCGTATGATTCTTGAATATGATGGGTCATATTTCTAAACCATACACATTTTCTGTCTGCTTCATAGATTGTAATAATTTTGGAATGATTTGAAGATGTAGTTGTCAATGTTTACTTCACAGATCTCGATGATATAACTGTTCATCCACGTGTAAACACATATCCTGTTTATAATTTAGTTTTATGTAGATCAGAGAGACAACTTGCATCTAGATATCCTACTAAAGCTGATCCTGACTTTTAAGAATAAAATAATCCCAAATTAATAGTACTTTTCAGGTAACGAAGGATTTGTTTAACACCATTTCAAAGTCTTTTACTTGGTGTAGAGCTATATTTTGTGTAAGGAGATTTAAAAAAAAAAAAAAAAAAAAAAAAAAAAAAAAAAAAAAAAGAGCTATGTCAGGTTTATTGTAATTTGCAAGATAGGTTAATGCTCTAATTACACTTAGAGCTTGTTTGATACTAATTAAAATCTGATTTTAATATAAGTCAAAGTCAAACAATCAATATCAATCACATCTTCCATAGGCCCCACAACTTTTCAACCACACATTTCAAAAACTTTCATCACAATTTACTAAAAATCTAATTTTAATCCACACCAAACACCCTCTAAAATATGGTACTTTAGGACCAAGAACATTTTGTAATTTATGAGATAACATATAATTTATTGAAATCTCATTATTTTCGAACACTTGTGATTCTTCAGGAACTATATTTTCAATATTTGATTGATCAATCTTTTCTAATATTACTTCTTCTTAAGTTCTTGGTTGGTTTTTCTTTTGTACTTTTCTTTTTTGAGGTACAGAGTTTTTGAATTTTTGCTGGAATATTTTCTACTGGTATATATGACTTTGTCACTTTTCGTGTGTCAACAAATATATCAAGTAATTAATTTGCAACTCTTTGCAAATGAATAATTTTTTTCAAAATTTTGATCACATTGATTGTTGTGGGAATCAAAGTAAAAGAGTTGTTTTATTCCAAGAAGTTTTACCTTTTTTCAGGATGTAGTTTTTCCCTCCCAAAGTTTGAAAAGTCATTTCATCAAAATAACAATCTGCAAAACGTGTAGTAAATAGATCACCAGTTAAAGGTTCTAGATACCTAATAATAGATGGTGATTCAATATTCACATAAATCCTAAATTTTCATTGGAGACCCATTTTAGTACATTGTGGGGATGAAATAGGGACTTGGATAGCACAAAAAAAAAACCTGTAGGTAAGAAATATTAGGTTTATGACCAAATGCAAGTTACAAATGTGAATATTGGTAACAATCGGTTGGTCTTATATGAACCAATGATACAACATGTAATATAGCATGACTCCAACAAGAGTTAGGAGTTTTGTTTTCATTAATAATGGTCCGGGAATAAGTTGTAGATGTTTAATAAATGATTTCGTTAAACCATTTTGTATATGGACATGTGCAACTAAATATTCAATAGTAGTGTCAATTGACATACAATAATTATCGAATGCTTGTGATCTAAATTCACCGGCATTATCAAGACAAATTGTCTTAATTGAGTAATCGAGAAATTGATTTCATAATTTTATGATTTGAGCCAGTAGTCTATCAAAAGTTACATTCCTAACAGAAAAGTGGGGGAAAATGAGACTATCTAGTAGAAGAATCTATTAATATCATAACATAATGAAATGGTTCATATGGTGGATGTATTGACCTACATAAATCTCTATGAATTATTTTCAAGAAAGTTGAAGATTCAATATTGATCTTTGTAGCCGAAGGTTTAATGACTGACTTGCCTAGCGAACAAGCTACACATGGATAATTATTTGGTAAAAGAATCTTTTAGTTCTTTAAAGGATGTCCATATGAGTTGTTTATTTTTCGACGCATCATTATAGCTCTTGGATGTCCAAGTCGATCATGTCAAATTATAAAACATTTTGGATCAACGAATTTTTGGATCGTAACAATATTTGATTAAATCATTTTTATGAATATATAATTCATGTCAAATGGGAGTGTGTGCAATTTTTCTTTTATCAGCTTCTGGCCAAATACAAAAGAAGTTATGCAAAAATATTCAATATTATTTTCTTCCATCATTTCAATGTGATATCCGTTGCAGTGAATATAATTAAAACTAAACAAATTTCTTTTAGATTTACTAGAATAAAGTGCATCGTTAATATATAATTTTGTACTATTTGATAAAATAATACAAGCTCTTCTGGAGCTTTCAACGATATTTGATGCAACTGACATTGTATTAACATTATTTTCTACTAATATTATGTAAAAAAAAAATTATCTTGAAAAATAGTTTGTGCAGTTGAACTATCAATCAAGTAGGTGTCTTAACAAAATGATCAAAGTAAAAATAATTGGTGTTGGGAGAGTCCTAAAAGGAGTCAAAGACAATCCAATAAGATCAAAAAATGGAGAAGACAACTACTCACTGCCTGTCAAGATGGTGATCGAGCACCCAGAGTAGGGATATCATCATTTGCTGGGCACGAGGCTAGCACTTGAGCAACAATTTGATGACCAGGTGTGCGAATTCGCATGAAACAACTATTTTTCAATCTCATTACACCTCAAACACTACCAATTACACATATACAAGCCATGAAACATTCTAATGTGTGGTTGAACATTATTTTCGTTATAAAGATCATTATTTGAAGATCAATTACATAATCTTAAAGATTTCTTTATTCAACTCGAAGATCATTGTTTCATAAATTCATCCTAAAAGTATTTCCATTGGTTGAGCCTTGTTTTAAGTCAAGAGAATATACATTGAAGTTCAATTTCATATCCACAACTCTATTGCCTCAACCACATATCAAAACACAAAAGATCATTACATCACACACCAAAAAACCCTACCTTCACCTAATAAGTCTTCAGAGTTTTGAAGTTGGAGAAGAGGCACTTGGAGTTCCAACGCTCTGGAACAAATTCATTCTTGGTGATCTACGCAGAGAGAAAAGTAGCCCATAGTTGCTAGGAAGTACAGGTTGCAAAACCAAAGAAATTTCTTGGTGATTTACAAGTTAGGTGGCTAGAGTCAATTAAAGTTTAGCAGTATCTAAACTAATTGTAAATTCAATTTTTTAGTGAATTTTTCTGACAAGTTTGTATGGAGGTTTTGATCTTGAGAAGGGCTTTTCCTCCGTGATCATGGTTGGTATTATTTACATTATTGCTTTTGATCTATACATTTATGTGATTGACACATATATAGGCTTTAAATTGGATTAATAACCTCAATCATCTAGAAATAATAATTAAGTGACTTATTGCACGGTATTGATTAATTCCACATGTATTGGTCTAAAAAATTCCTCAACAAGTGGCATCACAGGGTTAGTGATTTTTCAACTACCCTTTTTTTATATGTCAATTCTATGTCCAATTGTCTGTCTCCTTTTCATCATATATTTTCCTTTCATAACAGTGATATCATGGAACATGTTGAAGGCCTCTGCAAATTTTTGGGATGCTGAATAACAACACTAAAATAATTTATATTGAACTTAAACACAATTCTCAACATTTCATCCATCGATTGCATATATTACACAGAAGCTCAATCTTAAAAAAATCCATGAAGTTAAGGAAGCTCAAAAATCAAGAATTCACACCAGTTGAATAAAAATCACGTTCTACACATTTTTCCCAACAAGGACCATTCATGGTTGAGAATTCACACCAGTTGAATAAAAATTACATTGTACAAATATTTTTCCCAACAAGGACCATTCATGGTTGAGGATGTACTGTTAATATGAGTTTCTGTAATGAGCTCTTGTAATTGGGAATGTTGTGCGAAATTTATATTATACATCGTATAGTGTCAAGCATAAAACCGAAGGCCAGAATGATGAAGATTATTAACTATGCAATAGTTTCACTAGTTTAAGACAGTTGTGCTAGTCTCAAGAATATTTGAATTGTACAATAGTTATCCTCACTGTTGGATTTTGATACCCAATAAATTTCGGGCTATGATGTTAACGTGGGATTATATATTTCTTAGGTCTAGGTCGATGAATGAAATAAGTACCAACAACCAAGTCCAAAGGCTCTACCTGATCTAGTTGTATTCTCTCTTGGAGAACTTGAATCTTGGCCCGTTTAGCCTTTTTTATTGGTCCAACTTAAAGTCTAACCTAGCCTACTTATAAGTTAACAACCCTAGCCATTTTGTAGTGTGATTGGTGTGTGTTTGAAAGGAGAAAAACGGTTGCCATTGGAGAGAAAAAATCGGCAGCTTTGTGTCCCAAAACCGGTTGATTCCTTTGTGGATTTATGGTCTCTTCCTTGCCTCCTTTGTGGTGTCTTTCTCCTTACCTTTGTCACTACAAATCATCACTATTATCTTATCCTTTGTGGGTGAATCTTGAATTCTCGAGGTAAATTTTGAATTTTAAAGTAATCTTCTCGTTCTTCACCTTCTTCTTGCTCTCCAATTTGTCAAAATATGTCTAAGAATGCGTAATTCCCTTTTTCTGGTCGTAACTTGGGGTTAAAAAGGAGTCCTGGATATGTTTAAATAAGTGGTCGAAAGAAATAAAGAAACTAGAAAATTCACGCAAGTTTTGAACCAAGCGACCACTTTGTTATAAGCCAAGCGACCGTTTTGTTTGTAAGTTTTGTCCTGGATTCCCTGAATGTACTTGGGCGATCGCTTGGGATTTCTTCCAAGCGATCGCTTGGCTCAACTTTTTCCTCCGCTGGACAGTTTTTAATACTTTGGTCATAATTTTCTTATCTGATATCCGGCTGAAGTGATTCAAAGTTTGTTGAAAATAAAACACAAAGAGATACAATTCTTTTTGAAATAGATATTTTCCAATTCGGACGTTTACTATCTCAAATAAGGATCTCAAGTAGATACTAAAAATTCGGAGCATAACTTTTTCGCTTGAAAGTTGATATGTGATAATGCTTCGACCATATTTCATCTGTTTGACTTCTTTCTTCATCCGATGGATCTCTAATACTCTTGAATCTTCATTCCATCGTCCGTCACATCTATGGATTGTTTTCATGTTATTCGTTTTGATCCCCGAACTTTATTTTCTCCCATCTTTACCTTTTTTTTTTCATTCTCCTCATGCTAGCATCTTATGATTTCACCAATTTGTTACTTAACTCGTTTTCATGCTTGATTCGTCCCTCGGGTCAACTTTTGAATAATTACATCCTAGTCCTTGAACTTTGACTTTATTCCATTTTTTTTTGTTCGTTTTCACTTACTTTTCGTTATTTTCATCGACATTGTCCTACAAACACAATTTTTATAGAATTAAGTCATATTTCAAGACTCTTCGCCCTTTTCTCCGGGCCAGATAAGGGAGGAATTTCAGGTTTACATGGTAAGGATATCAGGTACGATCAGCTTGCAACAGAGCACCAAAAGGAGAAAAGTTTGGGGTGTGCTGCAGCAAAGAATATCCAGAAATTTTTGGGCAGAAAAATAATAAAATTCAGCCTACTGGTGTTTGACATAGACGGCTAACGGGCTTGAGCAATGCTCGGTCCAATCAGCAGGAAATATTTTGGACAAAGGCAATAAAATTGAGGAAATTTTGGAAAGTTCTGTTAAAAGTTCGTGCTATTTTGCAAATTGGGATGATGTCCAAGTGAAGCACGGGTTATTGAATCATTTCAAGACTCACATAATCAAGCTTAGCTTCAAAATTCGAGATGTCGTGGAAGACTTAGTAAAAAGTGTTATTTGCAGATCTGTTGAAAAGTTAGAGGGTCAACAAGGCAATAATTAGAGCCTATAGCTCGGTCAACTAAACCAATGGGAGTCACAGAATATAAATAGGTTTGTAAATAACTCAATCATTAATGTACCCTTTGTTTAGATTAAATATTTCAATATGTTATGTATCACAATTTAAGTGGAAGAAAATATTGCTCTAATTATATAATTAGAGAAATTGCACAATATTTTAAATTAGGATAAAGATACTCAAACAAGGCCGTGACATGCCCCTGTAACAGGACGCCGCCTAATTATTGGAGGGGCATCACTGGGTTTATAATAATAATTTGCAACACCAACCTGCCAAATAGGAGCCATTGAGTCGGATGATAATCCAAGTCGTCTATTTTTATCAGTTATTTCTTGGAAGGTGTGAAAATTACAAGAAAAAACCCACCGCCACCGACCTGCCAAATAGGAGCCATTGACTCGGATGATAATCCAAGTCGTCCCTTTTTATCATTATTTCTCTGGAAGGTGTGAAAATTACAAAGCAAAAACACAATTCCTGACCATTTTCGATCCTCTCAGTAAACTATTTGCAGCAAGAGAGAGAGAGATGGAGGGGATCAAAGAACTTGCAATAGCTTACCATGAAAGAGCAACTGAAGAGGAAAAGGAGACAGCACGAGAATACTTCAAAAGGTTGGATCAAAACGGGGATGGAAAAGTAAGCTTATTGGAGTTCAAGAAGTCTGTGAGTTCATGGTTATCAAGTGAGAAAGTATTCAAACAACTTGATGCAAATGGTGAGGGAACTCTGGATTTTAATGAAGTTTTAGCCATTTACTACATGGAGAAAGAAAACTTATCTCTTTACTGCCGTGGTTGCCGTGATTTACTACTTGGCCAATTCTTTTCTTGCTTTCTATGTCTACCGAAATATCCCAATTCAGTTGACCTTTGTTGTGACTGTTACCGTAAAGGGGAATTCAAACACGAGCACTCAATTAGCAGCTTCATCGATCACAATTCTCTGCTTAAGCAGCTCATGAGTCGTCTGGGAAACGAAGAAAGGACTCAAGAGAAGGTACATTATACAACTTGTGCTACTTGAGATTTAAAACAAAACTATAAATGTTTTTTAAGTGAGCTTTTCTGTCAGCTGGGATTAGATGTTTCTGTTAAGAATAATTCTATTTGTTATTAGTAGTTGAAATTTTCACTTGTAGAAAATTATCATTTTTTATACCCAAATTCGGAATTAAATCAATTAAAAGCAACAAGTCACTTATTAATTATTTTTAGATGATTAAGGTAATTAATTCAATTAAATTAATCCTAAGTGTCAATTAAATAAAGATTTGGATCAAAGCAATAAAACAAATAACACCAAGAATTGATCATGGAGGGAAATCCCAACTCAGGATCAAAAGCCTCCTGGCAAACTTGCCAATAAACAATCCACTAGAAAATTTAACTTACAATTAGTTCACACATTGTTAAATCTTAGCTGACTCTAGCCACCTAACTTGTAAATCACTAAGGAACTCCTTTGGTTGTGCACATCCACACTTCTGAGAACTTTGGGCCACTTTTCTCCCATTGGACCACCAGGAACGAACATCATTCTTCAACACCAGAACTCCAAGCACCTCTTCTCCAAACTTTAGATTTCTTAAGGTTTATAGGTGAAGGTAGAGGGTTGTTTAGTGTTTGAACTTTGTGTTTTGATTTATGGCTAAAGCAAGAGATTTATTAGAATATGTAATGGATCTTCAAAGAATGTTTTCTTGACTTAAAACGAAGTCTCAACCAATGGAAAACATTATGTGGGAACAAATATGGAATATATTTGTGATTGAATCAAGATATCTTTTGAAATGAGTTTATGATCTTCAAATAATGATCTCTATAAAGAATATAAAATTCAAAACTACACCTTGGGACGTTCCATGGCTTGTATATTTATAGTGGATAGTTTTTGGGGTGAAAAGGAATTGAATATCATAGTTAAAATCGAATCAAAATTCAGGCCTAATAATATCGCTGCTCGAGCACTAGGTATGCGCCAAGTGAATGGCAAGCCGCTGCTCGAGCAGACAATTGGCGTCGAGCGAGCACCAATGGTTCTGCTTCAATTTGCGTTGCGCCGCTCGAGTGCTGATCCTAGCAACTAACTAGCGGCTATAGGTCAGCGTTTCTTGATCTTCTAATTGTCTTCAACTCTTATTAGGACTCTATCAACCCACAACTATTTTTACTATAACTAAGACTCAATAACTCCTATTTTGACTTTGATTACAACTCGATTAACTCTTAATACAATTCAACTAAAACATGATTTTGATTAAGGAAATTGCCAATTATATAATTTGGACCTAACATTGGTGATCATCACGAGTCTACGTGACAGTGGCTCATTGACTCATCGTAAAATGCATCACAATTGCATTAAACTATGAATCATGGGATGATCGCACTTTTAATGTATTTAATAAAAAACTCAGGTGACTAATAATAAATTGGAACAAATAAGTTAGCTATTGAATTTGGAGCTTTGCTGTAGTTTCTTTTGACAAATGGTGTTTATATTGGATTATATGAATTGACAGAGAGAGATGGAAGAGTTACACGAGATTGCACGAGCTCATTATCTAGCAGGCTCTCAACAAGTTCAGGATTTAGCACATAAATTCTTCAATTCTATGGACAGTGATGGCGATGGCCGGATTGATCTGACAGAGTTCGTAGCATTCGTGAGACAGAAAGGCCATTCCCGGATGGACAATCGTTACTTTTTCAAGGAATTAGATAGAGATGGGAATGACACACTGGATTTCTGGGAGGTAATGACTTTATACTACATCATAAAAAGCGGAAGGCCATTTTGCGATTCTTGTGCGAAATTTGTACCGGGAATATTTTTCTCATGTGTGGGAGTGGGATGCTCTTTCACCCTATGCCATAATTGTTATCGGTCTAAGAAATGTAATCACCATCACAATGGTCGCACTCAGTTTTTGGACAACTACACATTGCTCCAAGCCAAACAAGATTCATCACAGGCAACACAGATTAGTCCATACATGGTACGTCTAACACATTTTGATAATGTCCTATAAAAGTTAATTTTCGTTCAATAGAGGTCGATCAGGTCGTACCATCTTCAATATTTTAAGCTCGAGACTTTGATTGTTCATGCAAAAATATCTTTCATTTTCAGCATGTTAATGTTGGCAATTTATTGCTACATAAAGTTGTGTTTGACACTAAATAAGTTGTTAATACAAAAGTTTGAGATTTGTACGTGCTAACTATCATACTTCTTTAGCTTATATTGAAGAAATCTAAATAAATCAAAGACTAGTCACATAATTTAACGAAGAACTTACCAATTTGACATGAAGTATAAAATAAAATTTTCCTGATAATTGTTTTTTTTTTTCTGGCAGCCAACTGACAGTTCATACTATGTACATCATCCAAATACAAGCACTAGTGTTTACAGTTCATACTATGTACATCATCCAAATCCAAGCCCTAGTGCTTACAGTGTACATCATCCAAATCCAAGCCCTAGTGCTTCAACAGCAATTGTTCCAGCATATAAAATGGTCAGTTTCTGCATTCTTAAGTTGTTATATGCTTGAAAAAAAGTCTTACTAAACTGGGATAACTTGGAATTTTTTTCTTATTATATCTTCAGAACAAATGGGATGTAGCACTTAAAGCATTTGAGGTAGCCCTGGCCATTGGAAATATCGCTAGCACTGCGTGTACAATCTTATGAAACCAGATTCTACTTCAGTAAATGCCGTGGTGGAACGTACATTTCCGACTAGGGTTGGAGGATCTAGATTCATGCTGATTTAAGGAGCTTTGAAGTGTTTGTTTCTTTATAGGGTGGAAAGCATCAATTGCACAAAACATTGGTGTACGTTGATAGGAGTGCTACACGAGTACTGTACTGCAACTACTATTATAACGTGAAATTTTTTAAAAATATTATGCCCCCTTCTCTTATCGATTTTACTTTTGGATTTTAGCAGATTTTGAGTGGATGTTAAATTTTTTATTCTATTATTTTTGCACGATTCCTAGAAAGCACGGTCAAAAAAAAAGGTAGCTGAATTCATTAAATTCATGTAAATTGTCATTACTATCATTTGAATCAGTAAAAAAAGTGGCTGAATCAATTGTTACTTTAATATAAAAGGGTAAAATAGGCATTAAGAGTAAAATCCAAAAAGTGACTATACTTGACATAGCATTAACAAATTAAAAGGGGTCCCACATGTCACGTGTAGTGCAAAAAATTGATTTTTTTTTTATTTTATTATTATTTTTTTAGTGAAATAGCGCTCCCGGAGGCGTTAATACACACACACACACACATATATATATATATATATATATATATATATATATATATAAATTAATCTGCGCAAGTACAGTGTTTGTCCAACATGAGAAAACCAAACAAACGCACATAGGTTTTATATTGAAAAAAATACATCACCCCCTGCATGTGTGTGTTTTGAATTTCTGTAAGGATTTCGTGGATATTTTTCTATACCATAGCAGTGCTCTATATATATACACACACACGCGCGCACACAAACGAAATTATCCTTTCTCTGTACATATTTTAGTACGAAATGAAAGACTCAATCATTTTTTTTATTTTTTTTTGATGATTATTCATTATTTACTCTCTTGGTTACGAATCCAATTTTCGGGCTGAATCTTGGGAAAACCCTTCTTCCTAGAATCTCAGTCCCTCTAGTCGAAAAGATACCCTCACTTCGAGGAAGGAATAAAACAAATATAAACTTGAATTTGAGATAGCTATTCAAAAAATGTTTCTTATTCAAAGGAAGCATGGGCTCGATGCTTCACTCAATAGAAGCGTAGAGAAAGGCCACTCATCGAGCCCTATAGCACACATCGCTTTGAGAACTTGTTAACCTTGCATCCGAATCCGATTACGGTTAAGGTAATGACTTTCAACATAACTGCCGCTACAGTGTGACAGGCTGGTTTAGTAAAACACGGATATGCTCTTGAGACCTAAGTCTATTTATCGTATTGCTCCTAGTTGTTTAATCGTTTGATTCCCAGGATCTCGTTTTCAATAACAATTTGAGAACATCCATTGTTAAATTTGAGTCAGGACTCAGTAGCATTTTAATGGGTAGAGAAATCTTTTTAATTAGCGTATGACAAAATGGTCTTTGTGACCCTTTTAGTTAATGCCGTTCACGTTAATTTACATTGGCTTTTCTCTAAGGATCTGTTTGATTGCAAGGGTGAAAAACGGGTGGAAAGAAAATGAATGGCAGGAAATTGAATTGCCTAGAAAACGTTTTACAGGGAATTATAATTAATGGTGTTTGATTGGTATAATTTTCCACCTGACAAATTTTTTGTTTGACTTTGTTTTTTATACAAATTGTCAATTAAATGGATAAATGTTTGTACCATTAACTTTGGAATGTGTTCCAATTGCTAAAAAAACAAAAAAAAAAAAAAAAAAAAAAAAAAAAAATTGTCAAAAAGTTGGAAAACGTTTTCCCACCACTATGGTGAAAAAACGTTTTCTAGTTTTTGTGCATCAACCGCTTGTACCTTGAAAAACGTTGGAAAACGTTTTCCCTGAAAAATTAGTGCAATCAAACAGGTGAATAGTAAAAAGTAAGAAAACGTTTTCCACCTTCCACGAAAAACTACGGCTATCAAACAGGGCCTAATTTCAAAAACAACCCGTCATTTTAATGTGTCATTGACTCAAAAAATAATCCAAGTCGTCTCCTCTTACCAATAATTCCTTAATAAAAGCGACCAGCATGCTTGGCTAAGCATAAGAAGTTTACTAAGTTCTTGTTTGGTTTAACTAAAAAGTTGGATCAAAATTTAAGTCTAAATCAAGAGTTGATTTTAACCCCACATTTCATAAGATCTATAACTTTTTCAACCAAACATTTTATCAATTTTTAATTGTAAAAAAAAAAAAAAAAAAAAATCTGGTCTTTATCTAAACAAAAATGGAGGCTGAGTAAATTTATAAGTGAAAAAGTAAATTTTGAATTAATTAATATTTTCTGCTAGTGAAAAGTAAGGAAAGAAACATATTCGAAAAATGTAACTTTGTGATTAGAAAGTAATAAAAAAATTAAGTTATCCAAACATGTTCGAAGACAAAAAATTATTTACAAGTGAATTTTTATTGGGCTTAACCAACTATGTTCTAAATATTTTTTCATATAATAGATGTGAAAATCCTAGCAATATGTGTATGCTCATATACAAGTAGAACTTCAGAGTAAAACCTTCCCAAACATTTCCTCTGCTTTAATCTATGAAGGAATTGTTAAAATATTTTGCAAGAGAGGGATCTGTAAGGGATGAGAAGAATTGCAAGAGCTTATTATGACTGCAGAGCAAGTGGAAAGGAAAAGAAGTCAGCACTCAAATTCTTCAAAAGCCTGGATACAAATGGGGATAGAAAAGTAGGCCTTTTGGAGTTTAAAGGAGTATACAAGCTCGTCGTTACCGACAAAGTCTTAAAGGTAGACGCTTGATAAGTTAATTATGCAAACGGTCAGGGGTGGATCCAGCTAGCGGCGAGCTAAAGCGGACACTCTAGCTGAATTCGCCGAAAGTTTCAGCTCCGGCTGCAGAGGATGGATCACTGGAGTGGAGCGTCGGCCACAGTGGAAGAGAAGGAGCAGAAGAAGCCCGTGAAGAAGACGGTGATGTGGGAGAGATGGGCCAAATTTTTATTTCAGTTGGGCCTTTCAATTTTAAAACAAGCCCAATGGCCTGTCCAACTTGGAGAACCGTCAATTAGAGGCACCGCAGCACAGGTCCAAACCAGAGCCAATTAGCCAAACACGCCCAAAACGATTTTGCAAACCCTTGGGGCGATTCACGATTGGGTGAAATTGCGCCGACGTCCCCTTCGCTGTGACTGAGTGTTGACGTATCTATTACTGTGATAGTGTGAGGGTGAGTGAGTTGAGAGAGACTGTGGTCTGTGACAGTGAGTGTGCGAATGCGAGTGTGCGAGGGCCGAGTGTTCTGTGTTCGAACTTGGATTCTTCGATGCCTGTAGATTGAGGTTGGTATTGCAGTTTTGGAGTGCCAGAGCTACTGAGGCAGCCTGCTGTGCGCCGAACCCAGTAATGTGGTTCTAACTATTTGTGATTCTGTGCGTGACTGTGTCTGTGTGTGTTGCTGAGTCATGCGGTTGGTTTGTGCTTGTGTGTTGGACTTGGAAATTGGAATCTTGAAGTATTGTGATTTTTGTGTTGACTGTTTTCGGATTAAGGATTATATTTATGGCCATGTGAATTATGATTTATGAATTATAAATTTATGATTATAAATTAGGGTTTTGTCAATTTCTGAATTAGGGTTTTATTTTGGAATTATGATTCCTATTTTATAATTCATGATTTTTTATTTTTTATTTGTGGATTAGGAATTGAGAATAGGGAATTTAGGTAATTGGAGAATTAGTAAATTAGGGAATTGAGAATTTGTGACATTTGGGGAATTAAGATTGTATTGAACTATATTTTCATATATAATTTTTTACGTTTCAGTGTATTTATATATATATATATATATATATATATATATATATATATATATATATATATATATATATATAGAATAATTTTTAACATTATTTAATCAAATTTAAATAAATGACCGGCCGAACCGGACTAATACGATCGTTGACCGTTGAGGGTCAACGATCAAAGTCAACCCGCTCTAGCTGATTTTTGGCGGCCTGGATTCGCCGCTGCAAACGGTAATATGAACTTTTTTTCTCAAAAACTATACTAGTTGTGATTTATCTTTCTAGTGGTGTTTATCTTTTTTAGTTTTCTATTCTAGTTGTAATATGTTTTATCTTTCTATTTTTATTTCTAGTTAAGAATAAGATTTATAGTTTCTTTACTAAATAGAACAGAATTTCTAATTTCTTTTAGATTAGGATGTTATTAGTTTCCTTATTTTAGTTCCTAGTATTAGTAGAAGTAGAGAATTATCTTGCCTATAAATATATATGCAGTGTACAGTTTTTTATCACAATCAATTATTATTCAATATATACAAATCAATATTATTCTAATGCTGTTCTTAATTGTTACATTGTTCTTAGTTACTGCATAATTCTTATTACAAGAAATTTTATAAATCATTGTGCACCAAATTGGTACCAGAACCAATGTTCGGCAATCTTAGAAGTGCCAGTTTGATTTCATATAAGAGCGAGGTTTGATCAATTCAAAACGAGGTTTGCTTGTTTTGGAATGGCAAATATGAAGTTTGATATTTTTGGATGGCAATACCAAATTTTTGTTATGGCAGATTTTTTGTTTAGACACTGGAGCTGAAGCTACATAAGTAGTTAGTTGGCATCATGTTGTTCGTGGTGATAATTCGAGCAAATTTGATAATTCAAATGGAGTTAGTTGTGAGCTTGATGATTTTGTTGTTCGAATTTATTCAAGCAAGTTTGGTCCTAAGGTAATTTTGTTGGCAAGTAATGGTTAGATTCAATTCGCAGTAGTTGAGTTTGCCCATAGAGGCTTTGAGGAAGATGTGTAGTGTTCCGCTTGGAAAATTATTTTAGAGTTTCGTGTCAAGGTGCAGCTGGTTAGAATTGAATGTGACCCAAATTGCTATTGAGTATTTGTTTGAAAATAGTGTTGGAGCTCCATTAGGAGTTTATAGTAGACTTGAAGATGTCTTCAATGAGTCCAAGACGAATAAGGAGAAGGGTTCGCAATTTTGATAGTTTTTATCTTTTATTTCAACTCAAATACTTCGTTATTAGTTTTACCTTTTATAATAGGACTTCAACTTATGTTAGACTCTTATTTGTATTAATTCTCCTAATATGTTAGGGAGTCTCTTGTCTCTTGTATTATAAATATGTAATATATTACACATTTATTTGATCGACTCAAAGAGTGATCTAGATGGATCTCGATTAACAGAGAGAGGCTCGCAGAAAGAAATATTCAAGAGTCTTGTGAGATTCGGTCTAACTTATTATAACTTCTTACTTTTGATATAGCGAATTATCCACATTTGTCTGTCCGTATTTGATTTTCACGTATATCTTGTGTTCTTGTGATTTTTTTTTCCATATTGCCTATATCTCGTCTTTAATATTCATAACAAATGATATCAAATCTATCCCCGGATTATAGCAATTGGCTAAATTTCTAACATGTAGTATTAGAACAAATCTGGTATCGCTTATTTCTAACAAGTGAGGTATATGAATTCTTGTGATAGGAATTATGTAACAAACAAGAATGATTTGGAATCATCTTGCTTTGTATATATTGAATAATAATTTATTACTCAAAAAAAAAATTGTACAATACCTATTGTATTTATAGACAAAATTATTTCCTACTTTTACTACTACTAGAAAATTGAAGCTATAGTTCTAATCAAATAAAAAATAAAAGTCATGTCACAACTATACAAGAAAACTAAATATTTGAAAAGATAATCATAACTATAATGTAATTTCACAATTGTAGTAGGAAACCATTAGTTGTGGTTGTGATGTATTACATCAATTCCCTCCACTTGAATAAAAACTCGTCCTCGACTTTTGTGACTGTAAGGAAAACTCATTCGGAGGATAATACTCAAAGATATCAGCAACATTGAAAATATTGAAAATGTTTATATCAACTGGGAGGTCAATTTTATAAGCATTATCGACAATCTTCTGAAGAATGCGAAAATTATCAATCTTCTTATCTATAAGCTTATTGTATATACCAACGGGAAAACGGTTCTTTTTTTTTTTTTTTTTTTTTTTTTTTTTTTTTTTTTTGAGATCACCACCAAATCACCTTCATTGAACAGCTTAAGTGGTCGATGTTGGTCTGCAGACTGCAGTGGTCTTGTAACGAACATTAGCATCTTTTAAATTCTGTTTTACCTCATGATGAATTCTTTGAATATGTTCAGCAAACTCTTCTACATTAAAATTGACATTAGGCAGCAGATTCAAATTTACAGTATGCCATGAAACATTAATGTAAGTGACTTCAAAAGTAGTCTTATTGGTGGATCGATTATTCTTTATTGATATGGTACATAATCATGACCAATAGTTTCCTACTACAATTGTGATTTATATTTTCTAGTTGTTTTTATCTTTTTTAGTTGTAATATGTTTTATCATTTTATTCTTATTTCTAGTTTAGAATATGATTTCTAGTTTTTTTATTTATTAGAATATAATTTCTAATTTCTTTTAGATTAAGATTTTATTAGTTTCATTATTTTAGTTTCCTAGTATTAGTAGAAGTAAAGAATTATCTTGCCTATAAATATAGAGGCATTGTACACTTTTTGATCACGGTCAATTATTATTCAATATATACAAAGGAAGATTATTTCAATATCGCTCTTAATTATTACATAATTCTTATTACAATAATTTTACAAACGCTTATGCACCAACTTTATTCCTTGTTTCAAAATCATATATGAACTTAGTTTTGTATCAAAATTATGCATTTACTCTCAAATTTATATCTCATTCACACATGAAACTCCCGTATTTCAAAATTAATGAATCAATATACGTGGCAAAAGAAAGGCCTACATGGAAATGTTGAGGTGGATACTTGATATATATTACCAAACGTCATTTAAATTGCATTTTTTAGGAATTTAAAGCACATTTTATTTCAGAAGAACACAATACGCTTTGAAGAGATTGAGGGAGCATTTTCTTTTATTTAATTTAAAACCACATTTCATATCAATTTGTACCCAAATTAATCGACCCTCTCAAAGCAAACACCATGATGCATTTTCTCATAACCTTTAAACGGTTGTTCAAGAAATTGTTCACTCAATCTCTTCGAATTTTGTTGTGTTCTTATGACGAATCATTTTCCTATAGGCACTCAGTTTACTAGTGAATTATTCAATTACTAACGAAAGATAATACAAATTTGTAAGTCCATATATGACTTCGATACAAAGTTAAGTTCATGTATTATTTTGATACAGGATAAAGTTCATGTATAAATTTGATACAAAGAATATAGTTCATGTACCATACACATAATTAACTTATCAACTGTTTGTCACATTGTTATCGAGTGAATTGCCCAAATAGTCACTGAACTTTAAAAATCATCCAACCCATCAATAAACTTCCTAAAAGATTTCCACAGGATCATTGAAATTAAAAAATTCTTCTCATTCATCACTAAACTTTACAAAAAGTTTTCCAGGGATCACTAAATTTAGTGATCCCTAGGAAACATTTTGTAAAGTTCAGTGACCCCGTGAGAATTTTTTACAAAGTTGAGTGATGAATTGAGTGATTTTTAAAGTTCAGTGACCCCGTGTAAATTCTTTGAAAAGTTCAGTGATATGTTGAGTGATTTTTAAAGTTCAATGACCTTGTGGAAGTATGATTTAAAATTTAGTGACTATTTGGACAATTCACTCCATTATTGCCATGTAGAACTCAATTTGCAAGGTGGATTATTCCATTAATTTTGATTGAAGAAAGTTAACCCATGATTTTTTTTTATACAAAGCCGAATTTTATGTATAGTTTTAACATGTTCAGTGCATTTAACTCTAAAAGTGCTAAGTCTTCTTGAAAATTAATTCACAATAATATAACAGCTACTAGTAAAATTTGTAGGTAAGAATAATATTTTTACTGTTGAACACCATCAATAGGCTCAAAAGATCATACAGATTACTCCTCATGGGATGGCCAAGTTGGTGGAATAGGTGAACACAGAGGCGTCACTGTTCGATTTCTCCTACCAACATTTTCTCGGTCTAACTTGTCGCACCGGACTTGTCTAGTGTGGTTAATTTGGATGGCGTGGTTTTCAAGTTATTGCGTCAGTCCGGGGGTTTACCCAATGTACACTCGAAGAGTAGCGACTGCGGGTTCCCATCGTAAAAATAATAAAATAAAATAAAAAAGGGAACATATAGATTTACAATAATCACACATTTAACATAACTAATAGGAATAATAATTAACTAGTAGAATAGTCCCCATATCGACATGGTAAAAAATGATCCCTCAAATCTATCAATTTTGGAATTTAAATTCCCAATTTATCATTTTTGTTGCACTGTGGCCCTTAATGAACGGAACCATCTAAAATGTTGTGATACCAACGAAAGTATCCCAAGTAATGGGCAAAAATGTCTTGACACAATTCAAATAGAAAATAAATAAGAAACAAAATGAAAAAATAATTAAGACGGTAGGAAAAGAATCCCCAAAAGTCATAGAAAGTGCTCACTCCCATTCTTACGCCTCCTGTCACCGTAGCCTACCCACTGCCACAATCTGTAGCTCATGTTAAGATTCTAGAGAAAGAGCAACCATAATAATAATAATAATAACTTGCTCAGAAAATGGTAAATTTCAATGTTTTTGGATTGCGACTATGAAATTTATATAAAAGGAAAATAAATTCTAGGCAATTAAATTGTCTACAACTTATTTCTATGAAAATTATTAATTAAATGTGTTTGATTAATTTAATTTTTAACATAGAAATTTTATACTTGTCCATTTTTTTTGTTAGTCAATAATGAAAGAGAAAGATGACAGATGAGAGAGAAAAAGAGAGTGAATTACTTAGAAAATAAAAATCACATCTTCCTAAATAAAATATTTTCATTGTTTTTGAGGAAAATATGATCACGTTACCAAAAGTTGGAAATATTTTTCATGAAAAAATTGTTATCAAACATCCCAAAAGTATGAATTTGGGTAAAAAAAGAAAAAAAAAAAAAGAAAAAAAAAAAAGAAAGAACATTTTCTATTGAAAATAATGTTAATCAAACACACACTAAATCTCTATTTGAAGATCCACCAAATCGTAACCCAAAAATTAAATGAGTTTTTCTTCCTCTTTCAACTAACAAGAAAACGAAAAATCAAATGAATGATCTTTCTTTTCTCAGAAATCTTTATACATATTGCATATGAAATTCTAAGTTCATTTTTGGACAGAAGAAAACAAAAGCCTCAAAGAGAAAAAGAAAAGAAAATGATATAACCTTGATTTTTGGAGTCTAAGTTCTGATACCAACTGATGCGAATTCACATAGCAACAGTGGCTACAAAACCCACAAATAGATTGAATCAAACACAAGAAAGCCAAGAAATCAAAATTTTGGATTTGACCCAAAAGTAATGAACCAAGCAATCAACAATCGCCGACAATGTGTTGACCTCTTGATCACAAGATTAAAGAATCTCACCCGGTTGTTTGAACGTCACAAGAAATTGATTCTTGATAAGTTCGAAATTGCTCAATGAAAAACAAAGGAATTGAAAGCAAAATTGTCTCTCGATTAATTTCTCAATATCAAAGTTGTCTTACAATGAAAGTAGTAAATCTTATTTATACTAAATCCTAGAAACAAAGTTAAAATAGAATTAAACTCCTAAAATACGAAAGTTACCAAAAATTAAGAGTTCTAGTCAAAATAAAAGATTCGCGAAAAAAGGTAACTATGTGATCCCATAGTTATTCAAAAAGTCCCTTCTTCCTTTGGACTCCATGGTTTGAACATAGAATTGCACGGCTCCATGGACTCTATTTGATCTCGGATTTGCCCTTAACTTCTCATCAACAACATTGAACTCTTGATCGCTCAATGCCTTCCTTGGATCACATCACCTAATAAGCTAATAGTTTTAGGCAAGAAAGGTTTCCTGTTTCGTTTTGATAGTTATTAGGAATTTGATAACTCATGGGATATGATGCACCATCACGGACATGTGTGTCCAACACGATACGTGTTGGATATGCTCATGCACAATTTTTTCAAAAATGTACTGACACGTCGTCAATATGTTAATTAAATTTTTTAAAATTTTTCATTCATATGGAGCTTGTTTGAGACTCATTTTTTTGCTCAAAATGTATTTTGGAATAGTATTTTGATGGAGGATGTGTGGTTGAAAATAAGGAAAAGTTTTGGATTTATGTGTAATATTATTTTATTGAAGAATGTATGATTGAAAATAAGGCAGGAAAATATATTTTAGAAATAATGGAACCAAATAATCGCTACTAAAAAACAATTTTTCACCTACGAAAAATTACCAACGGATTGCATCCGTTGGTAATTAGAAACGGATTATTCGTTGGTACAAGTAATTCATTTTCAACTACGATAATTAGTAACAGATTTTTCGTTGGTAACAACAATATCTCTTTACCAACAAATACTCTGTACCTCATGTAACTATTTAATATTTTGATCTTTCACCTACGGATATTTCGTAGGTGACGTACCAATATCCGTAGGTGACGTACCAAATATTACCAATGAATGCAATCCGTTGGTAATTAGAAACAGATTATCCGTTGGTAACAGTAATTTACTTTCAACTACGATAATTAGCAACGAAATGTCCGTTGGTAACGATAATATCTCTTTACCAACGAATATTCCATAGGTGACGTACCGAAAATTACCAACGGATACAATTCCGTTGGTAAAAGTGGTAGCTCTTCTCCAGCGGATATTTCGTGCTTAATGTTATTGTTTAATATACGTACCATTTACCAACAACATTTCAGCAAGTGACGTAATTTAACTTTTTTTCTAAAAATTGTATCAGCATTTCACCTACAGATTTTTCGTGGGTAAAGAGTAGTTCATATTACCAACGAAATTTTCGTTGCTAATATTAATCAATTTCGAAAGAGTTCTTATCCCACATCTAAAGTTCACAACAAAGTCTTTGGAGTTGTCCTCAATAAATTTGTGGTCCAGTAAGTGATTAAACAATTTTTTCGCGCTTTCAATTCAGTTGGCTAAAAGTTAAAAAATTATAATTATTAAATAAATAATAATAACAATAATAATAATAAATAAATAAATATTTTTTTTACCACGCTTCGCAACTATCCGACTATTTACGACACTGATTTTTACCAATTGTAATGGTAGACAAACGGAAAGTCGATTGGTAATTGTTAAGATTATTACCAACGAAAATTTCGTTAGTAAAAGATTCACACTTTACCAACGGAAAATTTTTGTTGGTAAAAGGTTTACTCTTTACCTACGGCGCGATCCATTGGTAACTATCAGCGATCCTCAAAATAGAAACAGATTTGTGCTTGCTAATATTTCGTTGATAAAGAGTAATAGCAACGAATATCGTGATTTCAGGAACGGAAAATCCTTGCCTAAAACTATGTTTTTTGATAGTGAATGGCATAGTATAAATTTTGTTTTAAACTCGTTATTAATTTTTCTTTTTGGAATCTTTTAACTAAAGTACATATTTATTATTTAGCGCTCATTTGGGCGCCATTATTAGATGAAAAATGCATTTTTCGGTTACATCATGCATGGCTCACCATGAGTATTGAATGTATCAGTGCTGTAGCATTTATGAATCTTTTTTTCTATTTATACCCCTATTACGCATTGATTACAGTAGTTGGAGTGTTGGTGTAAAAATGATGAAGGAAAACATAAAGGAATAACTTTGCATAGCCTTCTGTCATTTCTATGTTAGAAGTTAAGTTAAAAATATTTATTATATTTAATAAAAAAAGAAAGATATTTATGTCATAGTATTCGAGGAGTGTCGATATTACGTGTCGGACACTAACACACTACCCTAATTGAAGTGTTCGTGCTACAGAGCTTATGGGAAACCATTTTAAGTCTATGAAGAGAATTAATTTAATTATTTGGATTTAATCATTTAAGTGGATACGTCATTAATGTTCTTCATTTAAGGTTCCAAGTCTTGTCTAAAATAGCTAAGTCTAGGTGATTTCATGTTCTGTCTGGAAGAAATTTGATGGCAAAAGTTTTTAATTTGGTTCATGCTGAAGGTAAATTCTCTTTGTGCTTTTGAAGACCACTAAAATTTATCGACTCTACTTGACATTATGTATATATTTTGGTTACTTGAAGTTATCATTCTATGGCGGACTTGCTTATTTATTGGGGACTGCAGGTTATGAGCTTAAATTAGTCCCCTTTCATTTTGATTTTCAGCTTCATTTAGTCTGGAAGACCATTAGGCCCAGTTGCTTAAACAAGGAACAATGACTGTCAACTTTTGGGGATAGAGCAATGAGCACAAACTTAAAAACTGATGAGCTTTTGTTATAAAATTCGTTAGCTTACTTGGATTCTCCATTATTCTACCTTAAGTTATTTCATCTTAACTTAAATTTTGGGAGTTTATTCCATGGCATAAGAATATGGACAAGTAATATTTGATTATATGCATCCATGAGTCTTGTTAGTATTTATATCAATGTACTGCAGGTGCCTCCAACTTTGAGATTTGTGATGGATGGTGAAATGCCTGATTATTTGCTTGCGAAGGATTTGATTTTGCAAGTTGAAGCACAATTGTTTTCTGAGGATCTTTTATATTTCTAAAGATGTGCCAAGAGTAATAGTACCTTTGTGATGGAGCGGGCCTTTTACAGGCCCGAACCGAGCCGAGCAAAAGCTCGTCGGTGAAAAATAGGCTCGGTTCAGGCTTTTGGCTCGAGCTTTTATGGGCCGAGCCAAGCTGACCGATTTTTTCCTTCTTCATACCAAATTTTTTATTTTTAAAAAAAATATTTTCGAGCTCGCGGGCCAGTTCGGGCTTGGCCCGTTGCCCTTGAAAGAGGCTCGGCTCGGGTTTTGGCCCGTTCCACTGAGCCACGAGCCGAGCTTAGCTCGGGCTTTTTATAGGCCGAGCTCGGGCGGCCCGAGCCTGCGAGCCATTTTGCCACCACTAAGCTCATCGGCTTCTTCTTTTTGTTCTTTTGAAAAATCAGTTGAAAATTTGTTTTCAATGGTTTTGCAATTTTTTGTTGGACCAAAATACCTCTCATTTTTTGTTACCATATTGAAAAATCACATTTTCCATTAAAGATTCTCAAATCAAAGTTGTGACTCATCATTTTATGAGTTAATAAAAAAACACAGAATCACAAACACAAAACCACACAAAGAAGTCCTAAGGTCATAGACAATATACTCCGTTCTAAATTCTCAGGGTTTCGTAAGACTCGTGGTCTTAGATTAAGAGAATATTCGAACAGGTAATGTCTAGGTATTCTAACGGAAGTAACAACGCAGCGGAATTACGAATGCAACAAAATAGGTATATCCAATCACAAAGGGTTCCAAATAGCTACAATTATATCACAAAGATCAATAAGCTAATTTATCAAAACTAAATTCTCAAACGCAACCAATCAAGAGCAAATAATCCTAATTTTTAGCACAAGCAATGTTACCCCTTCACGGTAACCACAATCCTATTATCACCCCACACGATGACGCGCTAGTGCTGAAATTAACGGGATAAGCCAATTTACCAGAGCGAACGTATCGGTAAATTACGAGATATGTGAATCTGTTGCTTTAGGGCCACCACTATTCGCCCTAAAGATTCAGCAAATGTACCGTTGCAGTAAGCCACAAAGTTATCACTGCAGTCCGACACGAAGCAAGCAGGTACCAGGGGTAAAATCATCCAAATTTTACTGCGTAACCTGAAACACTAAACAAATATTATCAGTACATTCAGCAGGTAAAAATAAGGGTTTTACCTGAAAAAAGCTCACCGAAGAAACGCGCCGCCGTAGCCGAAGAAACGCGCCTCGCTGCAGGGGGCTCCTTGATCTGCACTATGGGCTCAGAAATCCCGGCCGGTCACTGGTTTGGCCGGAATTCGCGATTGCAGGTTCGGTCAGAAGGTAGAACTCGCGCACAGCCTTCCCGTTTTGATCGATTTTGGCCTCAATCACTCAGACCCATGCTCTGATACCAGATGTAGAGAAAATAGAGGCAACAACCAAGATAAATCGGGGCTCAGTTCACTTCAATCGACACTAAGAATCAACAAACCCACAAATCTCCAAAACTACCTCCCCAACTATGGTTGCTTGGTTTCCCACAAATTGAGCTCACAAAGTAACCAAGAAAAGCACCAAAAATTAACTACAAAGGTCACAAGAGAAGTAGAAGAAGAGAAGCACAGAGTTCTCTTGGAGAAGGGAGAAAAACGACGGTCTCACTCACATAGAAGAGAAGATGGCGGTCCAAGTAAATAGTGAAGGTCAAAGTCCATTTAAGGTAAGTAGGGTAGAAACGGTTTGGCCCAATTAAAGGGCCCAAACATATTACTCAAGTGTCCCTCAATAATGGGTCGCCCATTATATCCGTCTAAATAATCGGGTCGGGCCATGAGCAGCTCTAATAAATTAGGCTACTTCGAATGGCCCGAGAGGGATTGAAGTTGGGTCGTTCTATTTTTAGTGCTGATGTACCGATCAGTCATTTGACTAAGCCGACTGAATATCTTTGGCAATTATATTTTTAGAAGAAATGGAATGTAGAATTTAAAGCATTTGCGGTAGCCATGGCCATTCTCAGCACTTTGATTGTTCCTGCAAACATATCTTTGATTTTCCGCGTGTTAATTTTGGCAATTTATTGCTTCACAAAGTTGTGTTTGACACTAAATAAATTGCTAATACAAAAAATTGAGAATTGTACATACAAACTATCATACAGTATTTTCTTTAGCTTATATTGAGGAAATCTAAATAAATCAAAGACTTGTCACATAATTTAATAAAGAACTTACCAATTTGACAAGAAGAATAAAGTGAAGTTTTCCTGATAATTTTTTTTTTTTTTGTTGGCAGCCTTCTTCAACATCAATTGTTCCAGCACATGAAGTGGTCAGTTTTCTGCATTCTTCAGTTTTTATGTACTTGAAAAAAGTCTTACTAAACTGGGACGACTTGAAAGTTTTTCTTATTATATTTTCAGAACAAATGGAATGTAGCATTTAAAGCATTAGAGGTAGCCCTCGCCATTGGAAATATTTCTTGCACTATGTGTACAATCTTATGAAACCAGATGGTGCTTCAGTAATTGCCATTGAAAAATGTCCATTTTCGGCGATGGTTGGAGGATCGAGATCCATGCTGCTTTAAGGGGCTTTGAAGTGTTTGTTTCTTTATAGGGTGGAAAGCAGAAATTGCAAAAAAACATTTGTGTAGATAGACTGGAGTTCTTTATTGCAACTACTATTAACACGAAGTTGTTTCACGTGAACTTTTCAGAAATATTATGTAACATTTATATATACAATTGTCCTTTTCCCTACGGATTTTGTACAAAAGGCCCACTTCGAAGACTCAATCACTCTTTTTTTGTTTGAAGGATAATTCGTTCTTCACTCTCTTGATTATGAATTAAATCCAATTTTCGGGCTGAACCTTGGAAAGAACTTTATTCGTAGAATCTCAATCCCTTTGGTTGAAAATACGCCCTCACTTCAAGGAATAAAAAAATAAACTTGAATTCGAGACAGCTATTCGAAAATGGTTCTTTTTCAAAGGAAGCGTGGGCTCGGTGCTTCACTCGATAGAAGTGTGGAGAAAGGCTACTCATCGAGCCCTATAGAGTGCATCGCTTTTGAGAACTAGTTAACCCAACATTCAAATCCAATTGCGGTTAAGGTAACGACTTTTGTTACACCTATAAATTACGTGGCATCGACTATTCAATTGATTGAGCTTATTTAATTAAATAATAACATCTTGAGATTGGATTGACCTATTTAATCAAGTAACATCATATTGGGCTTGGAGCACGACCTATCATGCCTACTTGACCCATTTATTTCTTTATAATTATGAGTTCATTTTATAATAAGGTATGTTGGAAACTACCCAAACTTCATCTCCCATGATGTGATCCGGGATAGGCAATCACTTGGCCAAGCTTTGAAGTCCATAATGTTGAAGACGACAAGTCAAAGAACAAGTTTCATGTTTGGGTTGAGGTCGAAAAAGAATTGGGTCAATGTGTTAGAAGTAGCCGAATGAGGAAGCTAAACGGACTTCTAAGCGGCCACTTAGAAGAAACAGGCAAGCGATCGCCCAGCCCCTTAATGAGAAGTGGTCTCTTAGTTGTTTTCCAAGCGACCGCTTGGAAAACAACTAAGCGACCACTTAGAACAAAACTGAAGCTGAATTTCCTATTTTTGGCGAGATTATTTATTTTTACTATAATTCTTATTTTTGGTAATTTCTATATTTTAGGACTCTTAAAATTCGTTATTTCCATATTTCCTAGGTTTAGTATAAATAGGAATTTTATTCTCATTGTATGGAGAACTTTTTGATATGAATTAAATTAAAACTTGCTTTTCTTCTTTGTTCTTCGATGGACAATTCCTACCGAACTTATCAAAGATGAGTAATCTTTGTGGCGTTCAAAACATCGGGTCGTGGGTTCTTCAATTTGTAAGCAAGAGGTTCATTGCATCATCATTATCTTTGGATTTCTTGTTTCATCTTATTGGGTTCAAAATCCAAAACTATTCGGGTGAGATTTCGAGACTTTGTGATCAAGAGGTCGCTGGTTTAATATACCTTTAGTTGCTTGGTTCAACGTTTAGAGGTTAAATCCTAAACTTTGGTCGTATTTGGGCGTTCTTGGGATCCGGTTCATTCTCCTGTAGGTTCGATAGCGTTCGTGTTAATCGGGTTCGAATCAGGTGGTATCAGAGCTTAGGCCCCAAGATCAAGGTTATATCTTTTATTGTTTTTGAGTCTTGTATTTTTTTTCTTTCTTTCATTGTTCTTCGTGTTCTTGTGTATAGTAATTTTTCTGAGTCTTTGATCCAAAAAAAGAGTCAAAAGTTGTTTTTGTGCTCAATTTGAGTTCAAATCAACTTCCGTTTTCTTTGTTATTCTTGTAGTCAAATGCTTGAGTTTGTTATAAAAAAAAAAATTACTGTTCACGGGTAATGTTCACGTCTAGGAAAAAAATTTGTTCTTGGAAACTGTCTAATATTCTACCATCTTTTCTAAATCCAAAATCACTTTGTGTTCAATCCAATCCAAATCCAATTCAAGAATCACTTTCTTGAATCTATAAAAAAGAAAAAAGAAAAAAATCCAAACTCCAATTCAAGAATCACTTTTTTGAATTTATAAAGTCCAATCAAAGTTGTCCAATTCAAGTCCTTTGAGTCCTTGAGTCTAAATGAATAATAGGATGGCTCGAATGGAAAGGATGTCGGTGGATATGGGGAGTACGTTGAATAGGTTGGAGCCTAGGATTAAAATGTGTGATGCATATGTATATTGTAGTGATAGTGATGAAGATGCGTGGATTGAGGCTGCAATACAGAGAATGAAAAATAAAGATGATAAGTTTGGAAAAAGGGATACAAATTATTATGGATATGGTGTTGATAGGGGTAGGGAAACGACAACTCCAAAATTTAAGGGTAGAAGTGATCCAGATGCGTACATGGCATGAGAAGAAAAGATTAAAGTAATGTTTGAGCGCTATAATTACTGCGAGAAGAAAAAGTTGGAGTTGGTTGTAAGCTCATTCGTAGACTATGCTGTGATTTGGTGGGATCAATTAATAACATCTAGGCGAAGGTGTGGTGAGAGGAGTATTGAAACTTGGGATGAGTTGAGGAGTATTATGAGAAAGCGTTATGCGCCTAATAAAGTGGACTTTTAGAGTCCAGAATGTTCACTAAAATACCGTTCGATTTAAAATCACCGCAAGTGTATGGTTCGTTACAAGTAATAAAGTGGACTTTTAGAGTCCGAATTGTCGATCCCACAGAGATTGAGTAGTTTAATGTTAATTATCTCGACTTTAACCGAAATAAGATGAGTTTTTGATGTGTTTTTATACTAAAGACTAACCAAACTAAATTATGAAAACTACTATGAATGAATTTGGTAAACTAAATGCAAATTATCCTAGAATGCAATATGAAAGCCGAATGCAAATTTTATAAAATTAATATAATAAAAGCGCACTAGGATTCCGAATCACCAAACAAGTTCACTTTTAACCCCTATTTCACAAATTGATGACACAATGAATTGATTGAAGAATCAATGTTTCTAACTTATCCAACAATCTCTTTCGAGTAGAATTGAACCTATTCTAACATACCATTTGACTATATTTCTATGACAAATGCAATATACAAGAATGCATAACGTTTTGTAAACACTTAGAGATTTACGCAAAGCATAGCAGTATATTTCTATCCCCCATCGGATCTTACGATGATTTATACCTTGTAAAATCTATTTCCCTTCTTTCGAATGCATAAAATAGATCACTTAAACTCACATAATCACATGCATTTAATTATGAAGAAAATAAATTGTATATAAATCATTCAACATCCATCAAACGTGTTTAAATATCAAATTGTAAAATAGAAATTACAAGATCGCATTGTGAGATTCATCGTTCACCTAGTACATGAAAAACTAGCCTAACATGATAGAAGTAAGAAAACAAAACAAATAGGTTGGAGCCGACATCACCCTTTTAATTCTTGAATTAAATCTTGAATCATGAGATGAATCTTCTTCTCCTTCCCTCTTGTCTTGCTCTCCAATGTGTAGAATTTGTCAAAATATGCGTAGCCCCCTTTTTCTGTCGAGTCTAGGGTTGTAAAAGAGGTCCCCCATTAGTTTCCATAAGAGTTTAAGTTAAAAACGGAAACCAGAATTTTCAGGTCGGGATTATACCATGCGACTGCGTGGAACAAATATGGGTGATCGCATGGAACAAATTGTGAGGGGTCTTGAATTCTCTGTGTAGCGTGGGCGACCGCGTGGAACAATGGATTTTCGAATTCATTCATTTTGGTCATCATGTTTTATTTTCTCCAATCTTGACTTCTTTTCTTCATTCTCTTCCTTCTAACACTTTTTGATTTCGTCAATCTTGTACTTAGTTCGTTCTCGTTCTTGATTTGGGTCTCGAGTCAACTTTCGAATAAGTGCATCTTAGTCCCTGAACTTTGCCTTTCTTTCAGTCTCATCCTTTTTTGCTCGTTTTCACTCACTTTTTGTTATTTCCATCGATATAGTCCTGCAAACACAATTTACATAGAATTAAGCCGTATTTCAACAAAATTACAATCAATTATCTATGTTTTGTGATCTAAATAAGTGCGTAAAACATACTTATCAGAACTGAGTAAAGGAGATTATCTGAATGGTAATAATGGCACATTGGAAGTGATATTAAAACAAGTGCATGGGCTAAGTAATGCAAGGAAGATGCATGGATATTCATCAAATGAAGTTGTTCTTGAAGCATTTCAAACTTGCAGTATTAAGCAGTTAAGGCGAGAGTACTTTGATCAGTGCGATGGAGATTGGGTTTACAATCGGAGAAGGCGTATTCGAGGTCAAATGAGGTCCAAATTGCATCCAATGGGAGATGGACCATTCCATTTACTTAAGTTGATTGGAGGCAAGGGCTACAATTTGAGCATTCAAGTTATGGATTCAAGGTCGAATCCTTTCGAAGGGAGAGGGGATGATGTGATCTAGGATAGGTAATCACTTGGCCGAGCTTTGGAGTCCATAATGTTGAAGACGACAAGCCAAAGAACAAGTTTCATGTTTGGGTCGAGGCCGAAAAAGAATTGGGTCAATGTGTTAGAAGTAGCCGAAGGAGGAAACCAAACGGACTTCTAAGCGACCGCTTAGAAGAAACAGGCAAGCGGTCGCTCAACCCCTTACCGAGAATTCAAGGCAGCAAAACTGGAAACCAAGCGACCGCTTAGAAAACAACTAAGCGACCGCTTAGAACAAAACTGAAGCTGAATTTCCTATTTTTGGCGAGATTGTTTATTTTTACTATAATTCTTATTTTTGGTAATTTCTATATTTTAGGACTCTTAAAATTCATTATTTCCATATTTCCTAGGTTTAGTATAAATAGGAATTTTATTCTCATTGTATGGAGAACTTTTTTATATGAATTAAATTAAAGCTTTGTTTTTCTCATTTGTTCTTCGATGGACAATTCTTACCGAACTTATCAAAGATGAGTAATCTTTGTGGCGTTCAAAATATCGGGTATTGGGTTCTTCAATTTGTGAGCAAGGGGTTCATTGCATCATCGTTATCTTTGGATTTCTTGTTTCATCTTGTTGGGTTCAAAATCTAAAACTATCCGAGTGAGATTTCGAGGCTTTGTGATCAAGAGGTCTCTGGTTTAATATACCTTCGGTTGCTTGGTTCAATGTTTACAGGTTAAATTCTAAACTTTGGTTGTATTTGGGCATTCTTGGGATCCGGTTCATTCTCCTGTGGGTTCGATAGCGTTCGTGATAACTGGATTCGCATCATCCCATCTCTTGCACTCTTTATATTTTGTTCGATCGTTGATTTGGCCGTCGGAGTGCAAACGGTTACTAAACCTTTTTCTTGACCGTAGCCTTTCCCTCCTAATGGAGGTGTTCGAGTGTGCAGGTAATGTTTGTGTGGAGGGGACGTGACTGAGATTTTGTTGACCCATTTTTTTAGATCAACAAATTGGCACCGTCTGTGAAAAATCTGTACATGTTTTTGAGCAATTGTCTACTGAAAACCAGTAAAGACATCAACTAAAGAGGAATTTTTTAAAAAAATTCTTGTTGCCATCCAATAAAAATGAAGAAAATGGAGCTACTAACAGATCTACCACATGACGAGCCCCGCAGCCGCGCGTGCTGGATCCACCAGGAGGGAAAAAAAAATTTGTTGATAGTATATAAACTTTTAGCTTATATTACTAGTAATTCATTTTAATTCCAAACATGTCTTGTAGCTCAGTTGGTTAGATTTTACATCTATATATTTAAAGTCTTGGGTTTGAATCCATTCACAACCAATTTATTGTAAAACATTTTTAGTTCTACAATTTTTACTAAGGGCCTATTTGATTGGCCAAGTTTTTCGTGGAATGTAGAAAACGTTTTCCTGCTTTTTACTATTCACCTGTTTGATTGCACTAATTTTCTAGGGAAAACGTTTTCCAACATTTTTCAAGGTACAAGCGGTTGATGCACAAAAGCTAGAAAACGTTTTTTCACCATAGTGGTGGGAAAACGTTTTCCAACTTTTTGACAATATATATATTTTAGCAATTGGAACACATTCCAAAGTCAATGGTAAAAAAAATTTATCTATTTAATTGACAACTTGCGTAAAAAACAAAGTCAAACGAAAAATTTGCCAGGTGGAAAATTATACCAATCAAACACTATTAATTACAATTTCCTGTAAAACAAATTCTAGGCAATTCAATTCCCTACTATTCATTTTCTTTCCACCCATTTTCCACCCTTGCAATCAAACGGAGCATAAAATTAGGATTATTCAAAGCGTGACCATAGTTATTAAAATTGGACCGGACCGGCCGGTCCAAACCGAAAACCAGCAAATCGGATTGTGATCTGGTACGGTTGCTATAATTTGTACATTTAGCAAGTGAACCGGTCAAATATTAATTGAACCGCCCAATATCATGGTTGAACCGGACAGGTTTAGATGAACTTGGAACCGGTTCAAGGGTGAACCGATTTATGACAAAGTCAGGTGCCAAATTTTTCTTCAATTTGCAAAGGGAGAGATTCGAACATTGGCATTTGAAGTGAAATATCACATCCACAACCATTATGGCAACATCTAAACTTGTGTTACAATAGTGAACTAATACATATATATTTTATATTTAGGAAGATTGTTGTCCTTCATATTTAAAAAAATCTTTTAATCAAAATTACGACCTAACAAAGACCCACCGATTAAACCACTAATCCATCGGTTGTACCACAATCCGGTGAACCAATGATTTTTTCAGGTCAATGAACGCTTCGGGTATGATAACTATGAGCATGCCCATTATGGCACCGGTTGTAATTTGACACTAAATTTAACAAAATAATATATGTTAGGTTTTAGCGGTTTTAATGCAAATATAATTGTAAAGATTCGAACATGTGTTCTTCATTTGAATTACACAAAATTTGGCCACAATGTCATTTGATGAATGCAGTGAAATCTTATAATAAATTTTATATGTTCAATTTGAACCAAATAATTGTTATATTTAAATTTTAGGCATTGTTTGATTCCAATTTTTTTTTCATAATACATATTTTCTTTCTTCTTTTCAATCTCACGTTCTTCAATAAAAGAATATTACACGTAAATTCAAAAATTTTCCTTATTTTTAGTCACATTCTCCATCAAAATCACTATTCCAAAATACATTTGTTTACAAAAAAATACACATCAAACTAGCTCTTAATATTTTATTGTGGCCGACGATCGATGATCAACGATCGCTCGTGCTGACTCAAAACGCTGGATTCGCCCCTGGCTACTAAGATCTGAAAACTTTAGCTTGAAGATTGAAAAATTCGCCATGAAAAGTGGCTATTTCCAATTGATGGTTGAAGAAATCTACCTTGAAATCAGTTACAGCAAACAAAACAAAAAAGGATAATTTTCCGATGAGTACCTTCAACCAAAACGGAGAGTTAAAATGGAAAAACTCCCTTTCTTTAATCTCGGACAATCACAGAAGACCTCAATCAAGAAAATGTGGATTTATGCAATGCACATCAACATATGGGTTTTCCAACAAACACTCGGGAAGAGCCGAAGAGATGAAAATGAAGAGGTGAACCACCATTGTTTGATACTTTAAGCATTAAAAAATTCAGCAGCAAAGAGCAGAAATGGAGGCCATTATTAGTCTTGTTGTGGGCATTTGGCAAAAAGAAGCTCAATATCACCCGGATACAGATAAATGGAGCAAGTGAAAAATGACATAAAATTAAAGACTCTGGTTAACGGTACAACCAAGCTTCAAATTAAATAGGTCTACTACCAACTGAAGAAGAAATGAGTTACACTTTGGTATTTAACTTCTGTCGAAACCTCCATAACTTCTGTCGAAACCTGCATAACCTCCATAACTTTCACTTTGGTACTTTGAAATGTCATACATGACTCGTACACATTGAATGACTACATGTACTATGTTTTGGATACCAAATTTGCTACTTACGTTTTTCTTTGTTGCAAGTGTAGTTTAGTTTCCTACCGAATTATGGAGTGACTCACTATAGTTTGAACAAATGTGTCGATCGCAACGTCGAAATGTAGTTAAAACTTTCATCCCTATACTTTCACGTGGTTATGGGCGTGAATGACCCGAAATGAACACTAAATGAGTAGAAACATCAGTTATACGTTTAAAATGACCAAATATCGTTTTGGGTCACGAGGTATCGATTTCACTCCAAAACTAATGAAACGTGCTTTGAAACATCATACATGACTCGTACACATTGAATGACTACACGTGCTATGTTTTGGATACCAAACTTGCTACTTATGTTTTTCTTTGTTGTTAAGTGCAATTTAGTTTCCTACTGAATTATGAAGTGACTCACTATAGTTTGAACAAATGTGTCGATTGTAACATCGAAATGTAGTTAAAACTTTCATCCCCATACTTTTAAGTGGTTACGGGCGTGAATGAATCGAAATGAACACTAAATGAGTAGAAACGTCAGCTACACGTTTAAAACGACCAAATGCCATTTTGGACAAGGTATCGATTTCACTTCAAAACTGATGAAATGTGCTTTGAAACATCATAAATGACTCGTACACATTGAACGACTACCCGGGTTATGTTTTGGATACCATACTTGCTACTTACGTTTATCTTTGTTGTCAAGTGTAATATAGTTTCTTAACGGATTGTGAAGTGACTCACTATAGTTTGAACAAATGTGTCGACCGAAACATCGAAATGTGGTTAAAACTATCATCCTTAAACATTCACATGGCTACGACGTGAATGAACTGAAACGAACACAAAATGAGTAGAAATGATAGCCATACGTTTAAAACGAGCAGATGTCGTTTTGGGTCTTGGGGAATCAATTTCAGTCCGAAATTAGTAAAACATGCTTGAAAACATCATACATGACTCGTACAAATTGAACCACTACACTTGCTGTCATTTAAACCACACTTGCCACTTACATTTTTCCTTGTTGTCATGTAAAGTGTAGTTTCATACTGGATTATGGGGTGACTCACTACAGTTTGAACAAATGTATCGACGGTAACGTCAAAATGTGGTTAAAACTTTCATCACTAAACTTTCACGTGGCTGTGGGCGTGAATGAATCGAAATGAACACTAAATGAGTATAAACGTCAGCCATACATTTAAAATGATAACATGCCATTTTGGGTCATGAGCTATCAATTTCACTCCGAAACTAGTAAAACATGCTTTGAAACATCATAAATGACTCATACATATTGAACGACTACACGAGCTATGTTTTGGATACCATACTTGCTACTTACGTTTTTCTTTGTTGTCAAGTGTAATGTAGTTTCTTATTGGATTATGGAGTGATTCACTATAGTTTGAACAAATGTGTCGACAGCAACGTCGAAATGTGGTTAAAACTATCATCGTTAAACTTTCACATGGCTACGGCGTGAATGAATTGAAACGAACACAAAATGAGTAGAAACGATAGTCATACGTTTAAAATGAGCAGATGTCGTTTTGGGTCATAGGGAATCGATTTCAATCCGAAACTAGTAAAACATGCTTGAAAACATCATACATGACTCGTACAAATTGAACCACTACACTTGTTGTCATTTAAACCACACTTGCTACTTACATTTTTCCTTGTTGTCACGTGAAGTGTAGTTTCATACCGGATTATGGGGTGACTCACTATAGTTTGAACAAAACAAATGTATCGACCGCAATGTCAAAATGTGGTTAAAACTTTCATACCTAAACTTTCACGTGGCTACGGGCGTGAATGAACCGAAATGAACACAAAAATGAGTAGAACGACAGCCATACGTATAAAATGAGTACATGCCGTTTTGGGTCATAGGGTATTGATTTCACTCAAAAACTAGTAAAACATGTTTGAAAACATCATACATGACTCGTACACATTGAACGACTACACGTACTGTATTTTGGATACCAAACATTTAAAACGATCAGATGTAGTTTTGGTCTGAACAATCAGTGTTGTTGTCATGGTTACCAAAAACCTAATCGAATTAAGTACCAGAATTTATCAAAAACCATCACAATTTGAAGATTAAATTCAACAATTAACATTCATCCATCCATAACAAACGTGAATGAATAGAAACGAACACTAAATGAGTAGAAACGTCAGTCATACGTTTAAAACGACCTGATGTCATTTTGGTCTGAACAAAGTGCTACTGTCATAGTTACTAAAAACCTGATCAAACTATAATTTACATTCATCCATAACAATTTATCAAAACTATCAAAATGTATAAAAAAAACTATGATAATTTATCCACAATTTCAAGGTAAAAGTTCGAAAAAAACAAGTCCCATGATCTGTCAACTAGTGTAGAGCATTTTTGCAGGTTAGGCGATTATGGCCACTCTGTCAAATAGTTTTTGATACAAAAATATTAGTTGCAGTGTCTTGATCGTTCTCTGTCCATTTTCAAATTTATCCACCTTGATTACTCTTTTTCAAATTCAATAAAATAACAAATGACAATATCTATAATTCAACAAAAAAGATGTAATATATTACTCCACTAATTGTTAAAATTGAATATATAAAATACAATTTCAATAACAAACAAAAGATCACCCATATTGTTACATAACAGATTTTAAGTAGAAAAATGGCATATGTAGTTTAAAATGTGCATATGTCATTTCAGTTTGTTTAAAATAATAAAATGCTATAAAAGAATGGATGAATGACTAATTTACAAGCAACTGTATCAAACCACAATTGTCATCTTACAACGGCACCCAACTACAAAAAAATGGCACACAACTATAGGAAAACGACATCATTCCGTTTGTATATTTCACAGCAAATTTTGCTTACCCAATTGATTTTTTTGGTAGTATACAACTAGAAAATAAGAAGAAATCGTTAATTTTCAATTTATAAAACATACCTTCAACTGTTTGAAATCGATTCTTGCTAACCCACTTCCAAAATTTGCATTGTTTGATTTGTTCTTAGTTCAAATAAATAAACTTCAAAATGTAATCATTAATTGTAAGTAAGAATAAGCATATGAAGAATAAGAAAATTGGATTTGAAGGTGGGTATATTATGGTGAAAATGGGGTTGGAAACGTTAGAATGAAGGAGATTTAGAGATTTATGTTTGGGAATTTGGTAAATATTGGTCTCCATTGGACATTTTACTCATTTCAATTTAAGGGTATTTAAGACTTTTAATATATAAATCAAATGGACTATAGGCTATTGGAACAAAAATTATTGATATAGGCTATTTTTCCAAACATCATAGTTGACTAGACTTCTTAAGCAAAAACCCCTATTTCAAATTTGTTGGTCACAAATTTTTTTTGTCACAAATTATCAACTTTTACGGTCACAATTTAATAGTTAGTCACAGAGAACCAAATAATTGGTCACATACACCAAACACCCAACCTCCCGTCCGATCCCGATCCCGATCCACCACCAATATGTGGTCACAAATCAACCAAATAGTTAGTCACAATCACTCTTCATCCCATCACATCGCCACCGTCACCTCTGCTACCGCCACAACCACCTCCAACAATAACAACACAATAGCACGACCATAACATCGCCACCTCATCACTATCACCACCACCACCAACAAGATCTAAACCTACCAACCCACCACACACCACATTTGCACCACAACTGGTCAAACACCACACACCGGTAGTGCCACCACTACGACGCCAATAGCATATTCTGCATGTAAATTCAAAAAAATTTCATACTTTTTAACCATACGTTGTCCAAAAAAAATACTATTAAAACTCCATTTTATTCAAATAATGGTTATCAAACGGGGGCATAACTAATAGGAATAATAATTATTTAGGAGAATTGCATTGTTTGTCCCCATATTGACATAGTAGCAAACAGATCCCCCAATCTCAAATTCTCAATTTATCGTTTTTGTTGCACTGTGGTCCTCAATGAACGGAACCATAAAAAATGTTGTGATACACATGTAAGTCTCCCTTGTGAGGGGGTGAAAATGTCATGACTCAATTCAAATAGAAAATAATTAGAAACAAAAGGAAAAAAATATTTAAGACAGTAGGAAAAGAAGCCCCAAAAGTCATATAAGTGCTCACTCACATTCTTACGCCTCTTTGTTACTAACGACTATCCACCACTACAATCGATAGCTCAGGTTCAGATGCTAAAGAAACAGCAACAACCAAATAATAACAATAATAAATACTTGCACACTTTCATAAAATGGTTAATTTCAACCTTTTTTTTTATGAGTCTCTATTTGAAGACCCAACAAAAATTAAATGAGTTTCTCTCTCTCTTCCAACTAACAAGAAAATGAAAAAAAACAAATGATCTTTCTTTTCTCTGAAATCTTTATACATATTGTGTATGCAATTTTGTGAATGTATCAATAGTCATATACATACATATGAACACATATTTATTAATCTCATTTTTCATTATGATGTTTTTCCATCCAATGAGGACTATGGTGCAATCAACACGATAGGCTTGGGATACATACTCAAAAAATAAAATAGAATGGGACCCTTTTGCTACTGTCAATAAATTGGAGACGGATTCTGCAATTTTCCTTAATCGGCTTCTTAGTTAAAGTCACTACAATATAAAGAGCCTTAATTCCTTGTCACATGTAGGCAATATGTGTCACAAACATAAACGGTGTCGTTTGCTCACTTCAGACACCGTTTTGATAATTTATTTTTTCCGTCGGTAGTTTGTTGATTTCTTCAATTTCTCATGCCATCAACCATGCTTCTCCACCATTTTTTCTACAGTGTTGTTTCACTTCATATAAAAAGGACATTGTTGTTTCTTCTCTTCCTTCGTAAAGTAAAAAAAAAAAATTGCAAAGCACACGGTGCGGAGGTGCTTCACACTCATATTTTTTTTTTTTTTTTCAATTCACGCGACATTTTTACGCAACATTTTCACACGACATTTTCTCCATTTTCACATGCAACGACAGTATCCCGACTGCCATGACCATGCTTCTTTTTGTCGTTTCTCCCATCTCTAACCCTTCTTTTTCCTTTCCCAAATTTCACTCCCAACATCCTTTACTTCCTCCTATGTCGCTAAAAACCCTTCCATTAATTTCACAAGATTTTCTTGAGCTAGCTGTACAAAACTCACATTTGGTGTTTGTAACTCCGTTGACCTCTTTCGATTCTTCCATAGCGTAGGGACTTGACGATGACGTACCGCTCCGACAGCAATTCACGCAATTCGAGACAGGTTGTTTCTGGGGAGTTGAGTTGCCTTCCAGATTATATACTTTACATCAGGTATAAGTTGATAATCATCTTTCTTTTTTATACATTTTCCGTTTCGCTGTTACTTTGGATTAGGTTTGTGCTTTGAAATGAAAGTGTGAAAGAATATATCCATTCTAAATGAGTTATGTGAATGTAATTGTGTTGACATACAGCAAAAAAGCTTTGAAAAATATAACCTGAAATATATTTTTCTTAAGAGAGTTGATTTTTTTTGTTTTTAATCTGGTGCTTAAGTCTTCAGCTCCAGCCAATGTGAACCACCTTCAGGCTTCAACTCTTCATTGTCGTCTGTCTATCGGCCACTGTCTTCGCTCTGAGTGTCGCCAGCGCTTGTACCCTGTAAGCTCTTTCTGTTTAATTTTTTTTGAGCTTTTAGTATATTTTACAGATTGATTGGTGATTTACATATTTAGTATTATGAATTGTGATAAATGAATAATGAAATAAATGATTATTTTTGAAGGAGGCCTTTCTTCCCTTTTGTTATAGGCATAGTTTCTATTTTAATCCAAATTGGAAGTCACATTGGAGCATGATCGCAAGGGGAATACTTGTCGGTCTGGAAAGTCGTGCCACCTCCGCTGGTGTAATCAACTCGACCCTTGCGTCAAATGCAAACCTTTTAGTGGTAATTTTGATGTAATTGCATATCTATTAGTATATTTTGGTGTTGTCTTTAGGAGTTGTAATTGCATATCTATTAGTAATCTATGAATTTGTTGGTCCCTTTTTCTTTTGGCATTTACAGGTGTTGTCTTTCGAAGTTTAAAATTGGTATGATTTTTTGGGTTGTTTTAGTGCTTTGGTGTGTTTTACTGCAATTTAAATTTACAATGCCTTAGTTTCGCTTCGATTTCTCAATAATTTTGGTATTTTAAGGTTTATGCTGCTTTCCAACTCTACATTTTGATACGGAAAGATGGTAAGTTTTCTTCTCTCTCAGTTTTTAATTTGTTTCTTGAAACTTTGGTCTGTAAAAGTCAATTTGAGAAAATGCTCGCGATATTTTCTAATGTTATGGATTCTAATATTTGGGTTGATAAATTTAGTTATGGGAAAACTATACAATTTGCCGTGAAGTTGGGAGATTTAAAAAGGGGTTTAGAGTTGATGAATCATATGAAAAAACGTGGTTTGAATCCTAATGAGTTTGTGTATAATGTCTTGATTGGTGGATTATGTAAAGCGAAGAGAGTTTAAGAAGCGAAGAATCTGTTTGATGAAATGCTCAGGAGAACAGTGGTGCCAAATATATTTACTTATAATAGTCTTATAGATGTGTATTGTAAAATGTGCGATGCATTTAATTTGAAGAAAAAGATGAAAAGTGATAATGTGTAGTCCAGGGACATTTTCGCAGTGTAGCATTCCAAATTACTGTAAAAAAGTAGCACATGTAACAAATCAATCTTCTTTGTTACAATGAAAAGTATACCAGTTTATACACCATTGTTGTTTATGCTAGCAAAATTTTGTTGTTATAGTGATGAGCATGTTTGTTTTTTCATGTACGTTTGCATATCTCTTTTACCAAAGAAAATTAAGCATATTGGATCAGATACCGTGCAAAATATTTTTATCATTTTCAAAATTGATTACAGAAAAGATCTTGTCCATAATACTACGACGACCCATATATTGTAAATGTACTTCTATCCTTTTTGAAACATTTTTATGCAGAGCAAATTATGGAGATGAAGATGGAGATGGAGGCTGTGCTCCAAGGTATGTTGTCTAATTGCATTTTTCAACTGCTTGAGAATTTATTTGGAACGAGACCTTTCATTTTCCTAGCATTTCAGGATCTTTTTAGTCTGGGAAGTTGGAAAAAAAACATATCATATAAGTTTTTTCTCAAGGACTTGATAAAATTTTTCGAATGAGCACAAGTTTGATGACTACCTCATCCTTTCAAATGAGCACAATAAATGAAAGCGGAAAGATGCGAAGAATAATCCAAGAAAGCATTAGAGGTCTAGAAATGAACATTTCGTTCATAATCCAGAAAATTAAACTTCTGGTGAGTTTTGCATTTGGTTTTTATTTAGCATACGGGAATTTGGTTTCCACATTACATTGATCTCTGGAGTTTCTGAATGGTTTTCACATTACATTGATCTGCTATTACTTACGGTGGTGCAAATGGTACATATTACTCTTCATCTAAAACAAGGAAAATATATATATATATATGATTACAGCTAACAGTGGGAGAATGTAAAGAAGCTAATTCATCTACAAGCCAAGTATCTCATATTCTGTCAAAGGGAATCCATGAGAAAGTGTCATCTATGATCATTTGATGTTCATCATGTCTCATTCTTACATACATATTTGATTATTAATTTCTATATATTTCATCTACAATCCTTTTAGTAAATATGTTAATTATGTTGTTGCATGGTCATTCTGTAACACGAAAAATAACTTAGATGGTAGGGTCGACAGAATGCAAACGGGTGCGTATTACTATTACGTGATTTTTTTGTAACTTTATATTTCACTATCAACTAATTTTTTCTCTATGGGTTTTTTTGTGTGAAAAGACAAAAAAAGACTAATTTCTCCAAGAAAGTTTAGTACTAAAGTCTTGCATGGTTGTAATCTTGTCTATCTTCTCCACAGCTGAAGCTAATATATTTGATGGTTCATTAAATCCATTATACTATACATTATGTGACTTGAATGAGAATAGTCACACACTGATAAATTTTGTATAAGGTGGATCGCAGTTAAACCCATACCAGTAAATGGTGTACACAATGGATACCTCTGTTTTGCCTCTCGATTAGAACAATGATTGCATATGTTACTAACTCATTTTAGATGAAAATGTTAAGTTTTGTTAAGAGCTTGTTTATATTTGTTAATGATATATTTGGTACATCATTGTTTAGCCAAAACTTTTGGCTTTCTTATGCTTGTTTATTTCTTATGGTCTATAATAAATTTAAAGCACACCCCAAAATGAACTAGGCAACTGATTTCATTTTGTTGCGTGAGTATTTCTGAATGTTAGATCATATAAGGAAGGTTTATGGGAATAATGATAGGAATATTTCATTAGGGTTTAACAATAGACCGATTAAGCTTTATAGTTTTTAGTGTTGAACTCCTAAAGACCAAGATGTCCTTAAGATGAATGTAACGGAAATTGAGATGCTAAGATGGGCATCAGTTATACTACAATAGATAAAGTGAAATGCGAATATATACAAGCAAGTGGAAGTGGAAGTGGCAGTGCCACGTATGCAAGTGATGCTCTTGAGGTTTTTTAGTGACTTAGACTTCTGTATTTGGAGATGCTGGTGAGCTAGATATTCGTATTAAACCGAATCAACACAATGGGACAATCACAATAGTGTAGGTGGCTAGGTGCCTTAATATTGTTTACATTCGAAGTTGTTTAAATGGAAGGTGTTGCTTAGTTATTCTCTGTTTGTAGGATACTTTGCATACTTTGCAGGGATACTGGTATTTTAATGACATACAAGGAGCTTATAGACTTCGAACTTTTGGTCAGAGTGTCTCACTTTTAAATTCTTAAAGATTTTGAAGATACCTATTACAATCAATATCATATCCTTCATATTTATCTATATAAACAGTTTCATAAGAATTTTTATTCTTTTCAAATTGACAACTGAAACTTTATATGTAGGAAAATAGGACTTGGGCCAAATAATGGCTGGGTTGGTCTATTTGGTGTTGAATTCTACTCTTCATTTTTGGTTGCTCAAAAGGTGATGATTTGTGTGCATGCATAATTGATTCATGTTTATTAATAATCTACTAGAGCCTTTATTTCTTATATGATGTTGCTAATTATGATTAGACCCATTTTCCCACCTGTAATTTAGTTTTAATGTAAGCTGCATTCTACGAAAATATGTTGACTATGACTGTAACTTTAAATTTATTACCGTTATAATATACACTGTTATTTTTTCACTTTTATTCAACTGAATAAACTTATGCTTTTACCCTTGTCAAATAGAATCATTTTCGTCAGTATGTAATTACTAATTATGATTACATGAACAATACAGTTGCAACGAGAAATACAATGAATACCAATTTTTCATATAAAAAATATACAAATATACGAAAAAAATAAATCAATTTTAATCAATTTATGAGTATTTTATGTTTTCAAGTAGGGGTGTCAAAGAATCGAGTCGGTTCATGAGGCTCGAGCTCGACGAATCGGACTTTTTGCGGGTCCGAACCGAGCCGAGCAAATGCTCATCGGAAAAAACTCGACTCGACTCGGGCTTTTCCAGGCCGAGCCCTTATTTTTATTTTTATTTTTTTTGTATAATTATATTTTTTTAATTTCAACCATAGCTGCCTCAAGGCAGCTTTTGCCCCTTTTTTTATAATTTTTTTTAATGACTCACAGGCCAAAAAAGCCCCTGACACGGGCCGACCCGAGTTCGAGCCAAGATCTCAAAATGGGCTCGGCTCGAGTTTTAGCTCGTTGCTCCAAGCCGCGAGCTGCACCTGGCTCGAACTTTTCACGCGCTACGAAGTTGACACTTGGGGATGCGGTACCTGGTTTGGCCATTTGGGGTGGGTGTGTGTTATTAGTTTGAGCTAATTTGGGGATGGCCGAATTTTGGGCTGAAATTGTATAAAAATTTACCAATTCCTTAATTTACTCTTAATTGTAAGGATAAAAATTATATTTTTGGAATTACGCATATATTATTTTATTGATTTGGTGTTTTGTCAATAAAAGTTTTAGGCATCGCATTGTTTTTGCAATACTAAAACGTGAGATCACAAGTTCGGAACAGGTAATGAACACGATTTTCCCTATGTTTAATTAAATGAATTAGTTCTATATTTTCTTCCCCTCATTTTTTTGTTTTTCTTCATAATATTGGCAGATTGTTGATGCCCATTGAATAGCTAATAATTAACAATGCAGTGTGTAGTATTAGTATTGTGTTTTAGGTTCCTGAAATATAAGCTCATAACTGTCATCTTATATTCTGGATTGCCTAGTGTCTCTGATTGCTCCCTAGTCCCTATCATCTCCAAATGATACAATTCCTGGATTGTTTACTTGGTAGCACCAAAATAATTCTTTCTCTTTGTGCTAAAAAATAAATGATCCTTATGATTTGCAAGTTAAAATGATGGTTACTCAGTCTGCAATATTCCCAATTGGCGACATTCTTGGCTTCAGAATTTTCTACTTTGTTTTATGGAGTTAATGAGATTATGGAATAAGATATAGAATTAAGAATGAATCCAAGATTCTGACTTCTCAGTTATTAAGGATGGGAGAGGCAATATAGGATTCCAAAGAAGTCTCTCATTTTTATTGTATATAAATTTTATTATTGATTTTCTTAAGTTTCAGCCCCCTTATCGAAAATCCTGTATCCGTCCTTGGTAGAATCCTATTTATAATGGCTTCCTCGACCATCATTCCAAGCTCTTCACCTTTCATCAAGGTTTGAACATCTCCATTTGTATCTGCATATAAATTCATGTATGTATTTCTTGTGTAAAATGCTAAAAAGGTTAATCTCTTTCTCCTATTTTTCCTTTCGTTTTCCTGCAGAAAGATTTGGGTTTCTCAGCCTTCTCTTCACAGCCTTCATTTTATATATGGAGTTCCAAGAAAATGGTCTCCAAGAAAATTGTGTCTGTGATGGCACCACAACAATCTGAGCGCAAACCATCCACAACTGGTTCAGTGAGAACATTTTTTGGGATAAAGTTTGTGATTTTTCTCCTGGTTTTCTTATTTATTGAATTTTAATGGTGTGATTTTGGTAAATTTGGGATATTTTCCAGGTCAAAACGGGGTTGACCATGACTGAAAAGATACTAGCAAGGGCTTCAGAGAAAACCCAATTGCTCCCTGGTGAGAATGTGTGGGTGAATGTTGATATTTTGATGACCCATGATGTTTGTGGCCCTGGTGCCATTGGAATTTTCAAGAAAGAGTTTGGAGAAAATGCAAAGGTATATGCTAAAGAACATTTTCTCATGTTTGATATTTTAAAATCCTATGTGAAAATTTTAGTATTTATAATGCGCGATGTGAGAGGAGATTTTTGGTATGATATACATTGTTGAGATTGAACATTGTTATATGGACCAAATATTAATATATTATGTTGATATATGAATTGAAGAGAGTTAGAAATTGATTTGAATCCGAATTGTGGGTGTTGCAACTTTATTTTAGATGAGTTGGCATGACTCCCAGGTTTTAGTGCAGTGAATGATGAGTTGAATGATCATATTTTGATAACAAATTGTAACAATTCTGTGATCTTAGGTGTATTTTGGAGCTTGGATTTAGAAACAACTATTGCTGTAGATTAAGATCGTCATTTCTTATGTCCAAGGCACGTGATGTGACAGATTATTTTATAGAAACATAACATTGTAGGATGGATACACTCCTGCTGTGAACAATTCATTCTATTCGAAAATTCTAAGGTTTCCAAATTCCTAGAGCCAAACATCAAAATGATTCAATCGAAGCTGAGAACTCTTCCCTTGATAGCTTTTTAGCAATGGTGAAAGTAAATTCTTAGTTGAATGTTAGAATATTGAACATATCGTATAGAGGTAGTTTATAACAATGACTGTCAATATTGAAACATTGTTTTCTTGACCCATGATAAACTTTCATTTTGTGGGTCAGCCATGCTATCTTCCTTTTTGAACTAAAGGACCTCTTTCTGGAATGGGAAGTTGCTGATTCCGAATGTAGAATTTTTTGGAATTTTTTACAATCAAAGGCACAGTAACATTTTCTTGTTTTGAGTTGGTCTCTCTTCCTTTTAGGTTTAGGTAGTCTCTATGACTCAATGGTTATCTTCACAAAGGAATCAGCAACTGAACTTCTGCTCTTCTTGATAACCTTATGGGACTTGTGCTTTTTACATCATTCTCATTCTGAAATTTTCTCAGTTGAATCGTCAGTCTGCTCAGCCAAAAAAACCATCCTCTGTCTGGTCCCACGATGACTTCCACTGAGATTATGGGTTTGAACTGAAAAAATCTAACATAATTGCTTTAGATGAGTGAAGCATTAATAATACTTTGAAAGTTAAGCTATTCAAGAAATCCTTTTCCCCATATTACTAAAGGCAATTTTAGCAATTGCTATTTTTTTAATATTTTACCCAAATTATTGGTTTTATCCTGTCTGAAGGCTACATTCATGGTTCTGTCATATTAACGAGTGGTAAAAGCCACTTTGTTTTCCACTAGCGCATTCTTTATTTTGACAATCTTAACTTGTGTCATTTTGTTGCTATTTCCTTTTTTACAAATATGCTTGAATGATATTGAAAGGAATTCAAAACTTTTAAGCTATGCAAACACAATAAACAATCACCATAAACTATGTTTATGGTTTTCTTTTACTTCTTCCTTCAAAAAATAGTAAAAGATAAGTTTGGTAGTTGAAGAGTTCAGTAGTTAATTACTTCTTCCCTTGTCTGATGATAAATATGACTCACCCAATTTTCAAATTTACTTGGTTCTTCTCTCTTTCACTATCACAGGTCTGGGACCGCGAAAAGGTTGTTATCATACCGGATCATTTTATCTTCACTACTGATGAACGAGCAAATCGTAATGTGGATATCTTGAGGGATTTCTGTACTGAGCAAAATATTAAATATTTCTATGATATTAAAGATCTCGGGAATTTCAAGGTAGGACTGCACCATCTATTTGATGCTAAATGCTTCTTTCTTACATGGGTTTCTGTGTAATAGAGACTAAAACTTGATGTGCTGACATACAGTTGAATCCAGATTATAAAGGTGTATGCCATGTAGCTCTTGCCCAAGAAGGACATTGCAGACCTGGAGAGGTACTTTTTGTTTACCAAAATTAGAGAACTATACAATCATTCACGCACTATTATCCTGAATAATTCTTGGATTATTTATTTCTGTCATTAGGTCTTGCTGGGTACAGACTCACACACACATGTACTGCTGGAGCATTTGGTCAGTTTGCAACTGGAATTGGTAATACTGATGCTGGTTTTGTGCTGGGTACCGGAAAGCTCTTACTGAAGGTTTGTCTGGTCTTCTTAATTTCATTAATTTATTGCTTGTGTTCTTTCCTAATTGATTTTTCATATGATTTCACAATCTCCTATTCATCACAGATTCACAGTGATCTAGATATCATGCAGTACTCTCGTTGAATCCAAGACAAACAAACAACTAAACATTTTTTTTAAATACAATTTGATATTGGCTACATAAATCATTTTTCGCGATTCTGTTCGATTTATAGGTATATCTACTTGAAGATCCAATGCAATCTTAGTTTTTGCAGCCACAGCATGTCGTGTTAATTTTAATCTAACATATTCTACTGAAATCACATTATTTTGTAAATTAGAGTTTCTTTAGGTCTACAAGCAGGACCACTAAAGTTGTCATTCCCTTAATTTATGGAGTCACCTGTATACAACATGATCATCTGTGATAACTAATTCCATTACGGTCCGTATTCTTACTATACCAAAAGGACATTAGATGTACTCCAACTTTGTTCTACTTAACCCTCAAAATAGTACTCTAAACGTTTTATATGATCAAGCCTCTTCCTAGTCTCATTTGTGAGAACTATGTAATCAACAAATAACATATATCTATGGGACCTCATCTTGGATATGTCTTGTAAGCTAGTATTAAATAAAAAGATAAGGACAAAGGGAGAACATTGATGCGAACTTACGGAGAGAGAAAACTATTTACTATCTCCACCTAATCTTACCCTTGAGAATACTCTGCCTTACATATCCCTAATAATATTGATGTCTAATAAAAAATTCCTCTCTAGCAGTCTCCATATCATTTTCCTGGGCACTCTATCCTAGCTGTTTTTCTAAATTAATAAAAAACAATATGCAAATCTTGTTTCTTTCTATGTACTACTCCGTCAATGCCATAAGTGGGTAAATGACTTCAACTATCTATCTCTGGCATGATGCTAGTCTGATTCCACATCATGTTACTATCTCCACCTATATCCCATTTTCTGTAAAAGCTCTATCCTTCAAATTCACTTGCTTTTTACCCTGTATGTTCTACCAAATTGTTCTGTGGCCACAAACCTCTTTGGCAATTCTTTTATATTTCTTGATAACCACATCAAACACCACTGACTTATCAAAATATCTGCATTTTTGTTTCTTTCGTTCGTTTGCTTGCTTTGCTTCTAAAATTTCTGATTTCAGTTTTTTTTTTTTTTTTAACAGAGTTGGGATTTTCTTTCTCAACTAGTACATTATGTCTGCCATTTCTATTAATCTTCTGTAATCTGATTATACTTTTTCAGATGTCATGCACATGTTGGACAAACCTAGTAAGCTAATAGTTTTAAGCAAGAAAGTTTTCCTGTTTCGTTTGGATAGTTATCAGGAATTTGATAACTCATGGGAAACCATTTTAAGTCTATGAAGAGAATTAATTTATTTGGATTTAAGCATTTAAGTGAATACGTCATTATTGTTCTTTATTTAAGGTTCCAACTTCCAAGTCTTGTCTAAAATAGCTAAGTCTAGGTGATTTCATGTTCTGTCTGCAAGAAATTTGATGGCAAAAGTTTTTAATTTGGTTCATGCTGAAGGTAATTAATTCTCTTTGAGTTTTTGAAGACCACTAAAATTTATCGACTCTACTTGACATTATTTATATATCTTGGTTGCTCGAAGTTTTCATTCTATGGATGGACTTGCTCATTTATTGGGGACTGCAGGGAATGAGCTTGAAGTAGCCCCCTTTCAATTTGATATTCAGCTTCATTTAGTCTAGAAGACCATTAGGCCCAGTTTTCTTAAACAAGGAACAATAACTGTCAACTTTTGGGGATAGAGCAATGAGCACAAACTTAAAAAAACTGATGAGCTGTTATAAAATTCGTTAGCTTACTTGGATTCTCCATTATTTTACTATAACTTATTTCATCCTTAACTTTGATTTTGGGTGTTTATTTCATGGCATAAGAATATGGACAACTAATATTTCATTATATGCCTCCATGAGTCTTGTAAGTATTTATATCAATGTATTGCAGGTGCCTCCAACTTTGAGATTTGTGATGGATGGCGAAATGCCTGATTATTTGCTTGCGAAGGATTTGATTTTGCAAGTAAGTTGAAGCACAATTGTTTTCTGAGGATCTTTTATATTTCTAAAGATTTGCCAAGAGTAATAGTACCTTTCATATATTTTTGTGGTCTCTAAGATCCTCTATTTTTTCTTCACTTGATTACTTTACTCCTATAGATCATTGGTGAAATATCAGTCGCTGGTGCAACATATAAAGCTATGGAATTTGTTGGTACTACTGTTGAAAGTTTGACAGTAAGGATAATTAGCTACTACTGGTTGTATGTAGATTATCCATATAACTATTTGAGTCACTAAATGGTTCGCTAAATATGTCTCTGCTCTTCGTTGAAAAGATGGAAGAAAGAATGACATTGTGCAACATGGTTGTTGAAGCTGGGGGCAAAAATGGTGTTGTCCCTGCTGATAATACCACATATAAGTATCTAGAGGTAAATGGGCAAGTCACTGATTCAATCAAATGCACGTATGCGTGCACACATGCACGTTAATACACTAGCTCAAACTCACACATATGCCTAGGAAAATAATTTTTTGGTTTACCATATATTCATTGTGTGTCAGGACAAGACAACTTTGCCATATGAGCCAGTTTATAGTGATGGACAAGCAAGGTAGTTTAGAATCTGAGTTTCTCGTCCTAGTAATTGCTTACTCAACTTTTTAGGAGGTTTTTCCACATCTTATGGTAGTACCTTCCAATTCAATTCTTTTTCTTTTTCTTTTTTAATTCCTTTATTTAAAATCTAGTGACAAATTGGATCGTTATATTTGTGGCTGAAACTTTCTACTTGAAGCAAACTAGGATGCAATAAGATATGCTTTATACAATTACAACTAAAATGCCAACCACCATTGGCAGCTTCTGTCATGCTAAAATGTCTTCTGTACACGAGTGATGTACCTAAAATAAATCTTTTTGATTTATTTAGGTTATTTAACTTGCCACAACATTTTAAATCCAAAATGCTCAATGGCTTCATTCATTATTTTATGTAACTTTATGTTTGGTGCAGTCAGGAAGTGATAATAGTGTTTGTGGTATCAAAAGGTTGATCGATTGATTAGAGTTGTATGTGCGCTTAGTTTGAGACCTATATCCTTGTTCTTCCTGCATTATTCATCACCTTCAGATTCGATTCAAGTCTTAACAGTTAGAAAACTTCTGTTGTCTTCTGAAATTAGATTTTTTTTTTCTTATTTCAAGATATATATCAGATATTATAATTTGCAGTTCATTCCAATAATCGGTCATCATTCATTGTTTTTCACTAACACAATATCGTTGCTCATTAAATATTATTTCATTTTATGTTAGATTCCTTCAAGAGTACAGATTTGATATCTCAAAGTTGGAGCCTTTGGTGGCTAAGGTGAGCAATACAAGTGACTTTGAGCTCTTACAATTCGAGAGATCACTATGGTATTTTTATTTAGATACTTTTTACTGTTTCCACTTGTTTTATATTATTTTCTGAATATATAATAAAGCTTCAGTATGTAGTTTTCTGTGTGGAAGTGTACGAGAAAGATGAAATTCTTTAGTCTTATTCAGCTATTGATTTGGCGTCGTTCTCATGTAGCTTAAGTCATAGTAATATGAGGTTAATGTATCTTTATGACCCTTTTTTTTGGGTGGGGGGGAGTTGGTGATGAGTATTTAAGTGCTGTATAAATGATTAAATACATTTTGATGATTTCTCAGCCTCATTCTCCGGATAATCGTGCTTTGGCTAGAGAATGCAAAGATGTGAAAATTGACAGAGTATATATTGGATCTTGCACTGGTGGAAAAACAGAGGATTTTATGGCTGCTGCCAAAGTTTTCCTTGCTTCAGTAAGAAATGCTTTTATTTCTAAAATATGTTTCCTTTTGGTTGTATAAGATTACTAATCTAAATTATTTTCTGTTTTTAAATTCGGACTGGCTTCTGTGCTCCGACAAAAAATGAAGGGTAATAAGCCAATTTTTTATTTTATTTTTATTTTAACAACACAAAATTGGCTTAAGAAAAGATTTAGCCCACCTTAAAAGTTCATGTTTGTCTAACTCTAAATTTTAGCACGCCCTAACTTTGAGTTTTAGTTCTGCTCCTAATGATGATGGTGTTCATTGTTATCTAGTGCTTCAAATGGCACCCAGTTCCAAAAGAAAATTTGGATTTGGTTTTCTGTATATGCTGAACGTGAACTGTTGAAAATCTATTCGACCCGCTCTTCTAAGACTGAGAATTGTGTTTGACAAGGGGTACTTCTACGTTTTAGAAGAGTCCTAGTAACATAAGATGTTTTTCTTTCCTTCTTGACTAATGATAATGTACCAACTTGGTATGAACTTTCTTTCGTCTTTTATTTTGAATTTTTAAGCTAAAGCTTAATTGCAAAATATGCGGGGGAACTCTGAGTATTGTGTTTGACAAGGGGTACTTCACTGTTTTATTAGAATAATCCTAGTAACATAAGATATTTTTCTTAGATAATGTACCAACTTGGTGTGAACTTTCTTTTGTCTTTTATTTTGATTTTTTAAGCGAAAGCTTAACCACAAAATATGCAGGGGAAAAAGGTCAAAGTTCCAACATTCCTTGTTCCTGCTACGCAAAAGGTATGACCTATTCCCTGTACTGCTAAATTTATGTTCTGCTATTTGTTTAAATACTTTAAACGAAATCAAAGAATGCATCCTTGTAATGGGACTTGATGTATAACTATTTCTTAGGTCTGGATAGACGTATATAGCCTCCTAGTCCCAGGATCGGGTGGTAAAACTTGCTCGCAGATATTTGAAGAAGCTGGATGTGACACACCTGCAAGTCCAAGTTGTGGTGCTTGTTTAGGTGGACCCCGCGACACATACGCACGCATGAATGAACCTCAGGCAAGTTATTTGTATTTTTATTTGGTGAGGATTTTATATGGTCCTTAAACAATCATATGCTAATGAAGTTTGTAAGAATTTTTCTATATCTGTTCATGAATAAAATACAGGAATATATACTAGACACCATGGTCCCTCTTACCATAATTTACTTCTACAAACTAGGAACTATAAAATACAATATCTCTAGGAAATAAAATCAGAATATGTATCATGAAATATTAGGTAAGTAATCTCCTAAATATCCGGCTGAACCAACATATATGCATAGGTTGATTTCCTACACTCCCCCTCAAGCTAGGCAATATATGTTCTCCAAGTTAAGCATGGCACTTAGTTCAGTGAGATTAGGCCGAAACAAAGCTTTGGTTAGGATATCAGCCGCTTGCCGTTTAGATGGGACATAGTTGAGAGAGATGGCTTTGCTGTCAATTTTCTCACTGATAAAGTGTCTGTTAATTTCCACATGTTTCGTCCGATCATGGTGAACTGGATTTTTAGCAATGGCAATTGCTGATTGGTTGTCACACATAATCCTGATAGATTCTGAAATTTCAATATTGAGATCATTCAGTAGCCGTTGTAGCCAGATTCCTTCACAGATGCCCAAAGCTAATGCGCGGAACTCAGCCTCGGCACTACTACGTGCTACTACTGCCTGCTTCTTGCTACGCCATGTCACCAGATTTCCCCAAATGAATGAGCAATAGCCAGATGTGGATTTTCGATCACTAGGGGATCCGGCCCAATCAGCATCTGTATATACTTCCAATGTCCGATAGCTCGTTTTCTTGAACATAAGTCCCTTTCCAGGGTCCTTTTTCAAGTACTTTAGAATACGGTTTACAGCCTCCAAATGATCAACTGATGGGTTTCCAAGGTATTGGCTAACAATACTGACGGCAAAGCTGATATCTGGACGTGTATGTGTCAGATATATCAACTTACCCACTAAGCGTTGATACTGTCCCTTATCTGCAGCTAATTCATCAGTTCGAGGCATTAGTTTAGTGTTAGGATCCGTAGGTGTTTCAACAGGTCTGCACCCACTCATGCCTGTCTCATGCAAGAGATCTAGAACATACTTGCGTTGAGAGACTGAAATTCCTTTGCTACTCCGTGCCACTTCCATTCCCAAAAAATACTTCAAATGTCTTTAATTTCAAATTCATTGGATAATAGCGATTTGAGCCTTCTCCTCTCATCTTCATGATTTCCGGTAAGAACTATATCATCGACATACACAATCAATACTGTGATTCTTCCATCTGTGAAATGTTTGACAAATAGGGTGTGATCTGCCTGTGCCTGGGAGTATCCATCCTGTTTGAGAACTTTGGAAAATCTGTCAAACCAAGCCCTGGGTGACTGCTTAAGCCCATACAATGCCTTTCTTAATTTGCAGACTTTCCCTTGTGTACCTGTGGTTTCAAACCCAGAAGGTATATCCATATATACTTCTTCAATTAAATCTCCATTTAAGAATGCGTTCTTGACATCAAGTTGGCACAACGGCCAATCTTGGTTCACCGCAATGGATAGCAAGACACGAATTGTGTTGAGTTTTGCAACAGGAGCAAATGTCTCCTGATAATCAATTCCATAAGATTGAGTGAACCCTTTAGCCACCAGTCGGGCTTTGTATCTGTCTATACTCCCATCTGCCTTCTGTTTAACTGAGAATATCCATTTGCAACCTACTGTCTTCTTTCCAAGAGGTAGTTCTGTTATCACCCATGTACCATTCTTTTCAAGTGCAGTGTACTCTTCTAATGTTGCTTTGTGCCATTCAGGGATCTTTAGGGCTTCATAGACAGAGTTTGGAAGTTGAATTTTGTCTAGTGATGTTACAAATGCCCGAAATTGAGGAGACAACTTTGAGTAGGATATGTAGCTGTGGAGAGGGTGTTGAGTGCATGATCGAACCCCTTTTCTCTGTGCAATAGGAAGATCTAACTCCGGGTCATAGCCTAACTGTGGGACAGAATCTGCTTCATCAGGTGATCTTTCAGGTTCGGCTTGAGTAGGGAGAATTTCTTGACTTTGCTGGTTTCGTTCGGGCAAAGCAGGATTTTTCCTTCTACCATAAGTTTTCACAGCATCATAAGGAAGAAGGAGATGTTTAGGATAAACGAAGGGAGACTGATCGGGGTGTGTATTTACGGAGGACGTCTGTTGAGTCATTGGTGTGTGATCTTCTGTGACAGGGACAGGGACCAGAATTTGAGTATTGGAAGACGGAGAAGAAGTGGAGAGGTGAGGACCTGGACTTGGTTCAATAAGAGATGACCAATCCCAATTCTGCAGTTCATTTGTGTCTTTCTCCCCCTGAAGTGTAGAATTGGGATAGAAGGGAGTTTCTTCAAAGAACGTGACGTCCATGGTATTATAGAATTTACGGGTGACGGGAGAGAAGCATTTGTAGCCTTTTTGGTTGGCTGAGTACCCAAGTAAGATGCACTTGATTGCTCGGGCATCAAGTTTGCCACGGTATTGGGAATGGATATGGACAAGGCAGTGCAACCAAATAATTTGAGGAGAACCAGGGACACCAGAGGGGAGGTAGGATATTGATGCTGAAATGTTTGTAGGGGTGAGTGGAAGTTGAGAACCCGAGAGGGCATTCGATTGATCAGATATGTTGCAGTAAGAACGGCCTCACCCCAGAATCTTTTGGGAACATTGGTTTGGAAAAGGAGAGATCGGGCGACCTCAAGGATATGGCGATTTTTGCGTTCAGCTACACCATTTTGTTGTGGTGTATCGACACAAGAGCTTTGTTGGACAATCCCATGTGATTTAAGATATTGGCCAAGACTTGAATTAAAAAAGTCCTTGGCATTATCAGTTTTGAGGATTTGAATATTGACTTTGAACTGCGTTTGAATCATGGCGTGGAAGTGTTGGAATATATGTTTAGTTTCAGATTTGTCTTTCATAAGGAATGTCCAACATAGTCTAGTGTGATCATCGACTAACAGTAAAAACCATCTAGCACCGGTAGTGCTAGGAATACGAAGTGGCCCCCAAATGTCACCATGAATGAGGGAAAATGGGTGGCTTGGTTTGTACGTTCGTGGTGAATAAGTGTGACGAGTATGTTTTGCTAATTGACAAACTTCGCAATGAAATAAACTGGGATTTTTATTAATGAATAAAGACGGAAATAAGCGCTTCAAGTACATAAAGTTTGGATGACCTAAACGAAAGTGCCACATCATGATTTCGCTATCTTTATTGCAAGAACTAATAGACTCAAGACTCTGAGAGAGTTGACATTGATGACTAACAGGATGTGTGGGAAAATGGCTGACATCTAGAACATATAGGCCCGCACGAAAATCAGCATTGCCAATCATCTTCCCCGTGCTCAAGTCCTGAAAAACACAAGATTTAGCAAGGAATTCAGTTTTACAGTTAAGGTCATGATTGAGTTTACTAACTGAAATAAGATTGCATTCAAGTTCAGGTACAAATAACACATTTTTGAGAATAAGAGAGTGTGAGAGACAAATGTTTCCTGTCCCAGCCACTGAAGTACGTGCACCATTGGCAATACGCACGGTTTGAGGCCTGTTACATGGAGAATAGGTTGTGAAAAATGATCTTTCACCTGTCATGTGGTTGGGTGCACCTGAATCTACTATCCAAGTTGAGGGAACGGCTGGGGCTGCAAGTAGGGCTGAATCAGGTGTGGAAACATGCTTACTGGAGTTTGTGCTTGCCCGTTGCATGAGTTGCTGGAGAAGTTCCAGCTGATCTTTGGTGAAAGGGGCAGACTTACCGGGCCGAGAAGCTTCAGCTGTGGCGATATTTCCTTTAGCCTCACGGTCCCGATTAGATCTCCAATCTGCTGGCTTTCCATGTAGCTTCCAGCAGGTCGTCTTCAGATGTCCAGGAGATCGACAATGGTCACACCAAGGCCTGCCTTTTCTTTCCCGGTTGCTGTCCAAGTTTCGGAAGTTCCCTCGAGCAACAAAGGCGCCTGGTTCTGGTGAGTCCAGTTTGGCGGCTGCAAGTGCTGGAATTTCAGGGATTGTGGCTTGATTTTGCTGTCCCAGCATGACCCGTTTCCTGCTTTCTTCTCTGCGTACAGCTGAGAATGCCTCTCGTAGGCTTGGTAAAGGTTTAATCCCAAGTATCCTACCTCTAACTTCATCCAGGGACCTGTCAAGCCCCATCAAGAACTTGAATACCCGCTTAGTCTCCACGAGTTTCCTGAAGTATGCCTGATCATCTGGACACTTCCAGTCATGGGTTTCATACAGATCCAGTTACTGCCAATGACGGGTAAGGGCAGTGAAATAGGCCGTTACAGGCCCTTCCCCTTGCCGGAGATCTTGGAGAGAACTCTCCACAGAAAACAGTTCGGCTGTGTTCTCGCTGCTGGAGAACGTGTCGCGGGCTGCCTCCCAGATATCCTTTGCGGTAGTGTATAGTAAAAAATTCTCCCCAATCTCGGTGGTCATGGAACTGATTAGCCAAGTCATTACTAGATTATTTTCAGCCTTCCAGACTTTGTAATCTGCGGAGCTTGGGTCGGTTTTTGGAGTAGAATCAGTGAGGTATTCATCCTTGCTCCTGCCGGTAAGAAACATCATCATTGATTGGGACCATTGAAGATAATTATGGCCATTGAGTTTATGGGTTGTGATAGGGACGTGAGTATTATTATCAGACATGGCTGGGGTTCTAGGAGCAACAGGGAGATGAGTCGAAGCATTGGAGGCAGATGAATCCCTTGAAGTTTACTCGGAATCAGCCATGGATGAGTGGTTTCAAAACTGGAGAAGGGTGGAGACAGTGGCGGCTGGAGAAGAAGACGGGTAGGGTTTTTACACCTCAAGCTCTGATACCATGAAGTTTGTAAGAATTTTTCTATATCTGTTCATGAATAAAATACAGGAATATATACTAGACACCATGGTCCCTCTTACCATAATTTACTTCTACAAACTAGGAACTATAAAATACAATATCTCTTGGAAATAAAATCAGAATATATATCATGAAATATTAGGTAAGTAATCTCCTAAATATCCGGCTGAACCAACATATATGCATAGGTTGATTTCCTACAGCTAATATGATTATGGCCCTGTTTGATGGCCATGAATTGGTAAAAACAAAGTTCTGATAGTGAATTTTTGGAGAATCTATGGTTAAAAAGTATGGAAAAATTTTGGGTTTACGTGCAAAATATTTTATTGTGTGAATGTGTGATTGAAAATAAGCATGTAGAAAAAAGGGTTTTGAAATAAAGGATGTCAAACAGGGGCTAAATCTCGATGTCATAATTTCGAAATCCATGTGCTGCTTTTTGTGTACTGCAGTATCTGGGATGATAGTGTCCTTGTTTCTTTAATTCCGTGTGGTTATCCATATTCCATATTTGTGTGATTGGAGGTAAATTATCACGATTCTACATGAGTATCATTGTTCTCTTACTATCGTAAGACACACTCGACTAATATGCTGTGTCATAATCTTCAGGTCTGTATCTCAACAACAAATAGAAACTTCCCAGGTCGTATGGGCCATAAAGAAGGACAGATTTATCTAGCTTCTCCATATACAGCTGCAGCATCGGCATTGACTGGTTTTGTAACTGATCCAAGAGAGTTTTTGCAGTGAGGTTCTCAACTAATGCATTTCATGATTATGTACATTGTATTTGCAATAATGACTTCTCGAGATGCTTCGGTTTTCAATCTTAGCATGTTGTGATATTTTAGAAATTTGTTGCTATTCTTTGTGAGATTGATCAACCCATGTTTAAGTAATTTAGAAAGAAACAAATTTAAGTCCTCTAGTACTATGTTGTAATGTGTAATACTGCATCGAGAATGTCCGAGATTTGAGGCCACGGATGTTAGTTTCTAGATAACGAGCATTCATTAAGTCCGTGTTTGGTAGAAATTAAAATTCAGATTTTAATTTAAGTCAAAGTCAATAATTAATTTTAACCACATATTTCATAAGACCCACAATTTTTTGATCACACATTTCATCAACTTTTATCAAAATTTAATAAACATTTGATTTTAATCTTCACCAAATATGGACTAAATCTTCTGTCAGGCTGTTAACAAATAGGGGGCTTCTAGAAGTTATGGAGGGTCATTTTTCTGATTTTACATGCCTTGATGGTTTATCTTCTCTTTATACTGATTTTTGGGAATTCCCACTAAGTTGTATCTCATATAAAAATATTGTTTTTAGCCATTGTCTCCAATTGTGGGAAGAAATTGGGATTATGTTGAGTCATATTGCAAATTCGAGTGGAAATTAAGCTGTGGCATCATAAATTGCGTGTTATTGCTTTTATCTAATGTTAATGGTAAATATATAAAATAAATTACATTCCTTCTCTAATATGAATAATAGTTTTTCAATATGGACAATTTTTGTATTTATATGAATATTTATAACTATCAAAATATATTTACTAATCAGGTTAGGGATCATATTCCCCGTCTCAATCCCATATCCGAAATTGGGTAGGGACTTTATCCATAGTCCTTGATTAGTCAGGCAATCTGTCTTGTTTAGGCTAGGTCACTGTGAGATCGGGGATCGCCCCGTTGCCATCCCGAATTAAGTCGGTATCATGTTGTATGTATCTAAGTACTAATGTACGGGACAAGGACTTTGCCTCGCCTTCATCATTCTCGCGACTTTTTTCTAGTTGCCATTTTCTTATGTTATTTTATCCAAGATCTTCCAAGTCTGACTATTCTTTACACAATTTATGCATTCTTGATCTGTCTTTGAAATCAAACCATTTTGAGGCATTTGAGCTCTGGTGATGAACATATCGTGAGTTCATTATTTTCCTAGGGTGTAACATATATTGTTGAAGGTATAAATATAAATAATATATATATATATATATATATATATTTTTAACAATATAAACTTTTAAATGAAGTGAGTTTAGATAATATCATAATAGACAAATTTCTTAAATTCAAATCTTAACATTATTCATTTATAAAAATTTACAAGTGAAATCCTCTTAGGAACACACAAATGGATTGATCAAATTCACAAACATTTTATGGTTTTGAGATCCAGATCTGAAAACAAATCTGAAACTGGAGACGAATGGTGGTGGTGGTGGTGGGTGCATTTTGGAGTTTTTCGAGGGTTTGAATCCGGTGGTGATGGAGAAGGTACGACTTGAGGATTTGATACTCACCAACATTGTCACTCTAAATAGAGTAATAATTGGTGATTAGAAAAATTCAACTAGACATTTAATTATCAATTTGCATTTGGGAGAATATCGTCAAATATAAATTGTAAAGCAATCCTTGAAGATCACATAATATTCATAGTTATCATACAGTACAAATAGAGAACTTCGTACTAAATTCGAGAGGCAAAGTTTTAAATAAAGCTTGTTAACTTGTATTGTATTAGCATGAATTACATGAAAAACTAGGAACGAAGGAGTGTTTGGAAGAAAAAAAATTGTGGATCTCGTGAAATATAGTTGAAAATGAATTTGAAAAAAAAAAAAAAAAAAAAAAGTTGAAAATGAGGGGAATATGTAATGGCATCAAGCTTCATAGATTGAGTGCAATAAGGCCCTGTTTGATTGGACAAATTTTTCGTGGAAGGTGGAAAACGTTTTCCTACTTTTTATTATTCACCTGTTTGATTGCACTAATTTTCCAGGGAAAACGTTTTCCAAGGTACAAGCGGTTGATGCACAAAAGCTAGAAAACGTTTTTTCACCATAGTGGTGGGAAACCGTTTTCCAACTTTTTGACAATTTTTTTTTTTAAATTTTTTTTTTTTTTAGCAATTGGAACACATTCCAAAGTCAATGGTAAAAAAATTTATTCATTTAAGTGACAATATGTGTAAAAAACAAAACCAAACGAAAAATTTGCCAGGTGGAAAATTATACCAATCAAACACCATTAATTACAATTCCCTGTAAAATATTTTCTAGGCAATTCAATTCCCTGCCATTCATTTTTTTCCATCCGTTTTCCACCCTTGCAATCAAACAGACCCTAAGAGGTTTTTAGGGTCTATGATTGCACAATGTAAAATACTCGATTCAAGGAGTGAGCAAGAAGTATTGGACCAAAGTCAATTGGCCCTGAGTTTTAAGTGGCTAGATTTTTTCGACGAGTAATTTTTTTTAAGCTTCACTTGTATTAAAATATAAATCTAGATGTCACTAATATGACATTTAATGAGAAGCACCATTAAATGACATAATCTGTATAAGTGTTATAGCACTGATGCTAGATAAGATTATTCATTTCCAACCGATCAAGGATTCATTTATTATGTTCATTCTTGGCATAATTGCCTTGGTCGGCACATTGCATAGATGGTTTTCCTGGTCGCATGATGCAATGTGAGATGATGTATGATAACCCTGCTATGCTAGAATCAAGATAAAAAGAGTAATGGATCTATGCAAGTGTATAAAATTATAAATCACCACAAACATCTTGGAAATAAATGTCAGAATATTATCAATCCAGTGAATGCGTAACAATAGAAGCAAGTCTATGCAGTGGTAAAACCAGAATGTTAGAGTTGGGGGGTTCTAAAATTGAAGATATTGAGGTAAAGGAATGGAGAGGGGAGCCAAAAAAATTTTTGGAGCCGAGGGTATAGCACAAAAAAAAGGTACACAGAAAATATTATGAACTAAAAAAGTCTGAATCAACAACAAATTTGAGCAACTGGGGCATTATCATCGATGAATGAAGCTGCAAGGTCTATGAAAGAAGCCTCATCAACATCCACTAACCAGCAATGACAAATGTTCAGACTGACAAATCGACTCCAATAAACCTAAAATGATTGACACTGCCAAGTTCAAGTAAACAAAAGAACAAACCGAAAATTAGATGAGTGTTGGTGAAGCTTCTACGGTTTTTGGTTGGGTACTTGAGTTTTTACGGTTTTGGGTTGAGTATTTGGGTTAAATGGGTTGAGTTTCTAATTTTTATTTTTTATTTTTAAAAAAAAACTTGGGCTGGAAGGTCCACCCAAGTTCATTGACCTGCAACTTAAGAATTAGGGGGTCCGCTTAAGACAATTCTTTGTAATTTCACCAAAAAAATAAATAAATAAATAAATCTGAAAAACTTGAGAGTCTCAAGACCCTGTGGACCCCCTGGGTCCGCCAGTGAGTCTATGGGCCATCTAGTCTAGATACAAAGCAACACAAACCACAACTTATGTTATGAAATTAACCGAGAGATTATGAGAATAATAAAATAAACAATCAAACAACGAAAACCAAGATTTAAGTGGAAATTTAAGACGGGAAAAACCACTGGTAACGGAGGATAATTTCACTATAATCAATAGCAATATGTGTTTACAACAAAATCTCAATGCACTCAACTAAGATATAAGGCTCTCAATATGTTGTATATGTATTATGTTCTGTTGTGGAGAAAATACACGCCGATTCATATATATATGAAACCCTAAAATCAAATTGTAGATGAATAAGAGTCCAAAACACGTTAAAATGCGAAACTTTGGGAAACACCGTCACTCGAGCGACATCGAGCGAGAAGCAAGTAGACGACAGCTCCCTGTTCCAATCACTCGAGATTCCAGCTAACGAGAACTAGCGAAAATGCGATGATGATTTATCCATGTCCATAATTCCGATCTCTCCTAAACCACTTCAAATACAACTCTAAATTCAACTAGAATTTGGGTCAAAATACAACAAATATCCACCTTGAACCAATTCCACTACAAGGAAGTCCAAGTAAACATCACTCCACCTTTCCAAACAAGTCCCAATGGACTAAATTAATGACAAACACCAACTAAATTCAAGCAATGCTCAAACTTGGCAATAGGAAATGGTTTTGTCATTATGTCAACAGGATTATCCTTAGTATCAACCTTGCTCACTACAATATCACCACGAGCAATCACTTTACGCACAAAATGGTACCTTACATCAATGTGCTTAGTCCTCTTATGAAACATTTGATCATTAGTTAGAAAATAGCACTCTCACTATCACAAAACACTGTAAAAATCTGTAAGTCTTCATTGATTTCACCAATTAATCTCCTTAACCAGATAGCTTTCTTACATTCCTCTGTAATTTTTATGTATTTTGTCTCTGTTGTAGACAAAGCTACTATATTTTGTAAAGTAACTTTTCAGCTAATAGCACAGCCTTCAAGGGTAAACACATACCATGTGAGTGATCTACTTTTATCAAGATCACATGCATAATCTGAATCCACATACCCAATTACTCCATCTGAATTTATTCCAAAATGCAAACAAACATTAGTTGAGTCTTTCAAGTATCTGAATATCCACTGCACTGCTTTCCAATGTTCATTGTCAGGATTTCCCATGTATGTATATATTAACTACACTAACTGCACGTGCTAAGTCTGATCTTGTACAAACCATAATATACATAAACAAACCAACTGCACTGGAATAAGAAACCTGAGACATGCAATCAATGTCTTCATCTGATTGACAACACAATCCAACTGATAATTTAAAGTGGACAGCCAAGTGGGTGGTGACAGCTTTAGCATTTAGCATATTTAACCTCTGAAGCACTTTTTCAATGTACTCTTCTAACTCAAATACAATTTTCTTTCCTTTCTATCCCTCAAGATTTTCATATCAAGAATTTTCTTTACTGCACTCAAATCCTTCATCTCAAACTCCTTACTAAGTTGAGATTTCACCTTTCTGACTTTCGCTTTATTCTTGGCTGCAATGAGCATGTCATCAACATATAATAGCAAATATGTTATCGATCCACCATCTCCCTTTATGAAGTACACACAACTGTCACAATTACTTCTACTGAAACCATGAGTAGTCATGAATGAATCGAACATTTTGTACTACTACCTTGGTAACTACTTTAATTCATAAGCATACATAGTCTTCCTTATCAGAAACTATGAACCCCTCTAGTTGTTACATGTAAATGCCCTCCTCAAGTTTTTCGTGCAAAAATGTTATCTTGATATCCATCTGCTAAAGTTCTAAGTTTTTGTTTGCTACAATCCCAAGCAAAATTCGAATTGAACTATGCTTTATAACCGACGAAAACAATATATGAAGTTAACACTTGGAATCTGACTATAGCATTTTGCTACCAATATGACCTTATATTTAACATCTTCAATTCTTGATGTCCTTTCTTTCTTTTTGAACACTCATTTATAACGAATAATCCTTTTTATCTTTAGGTAGTTTTACCAAGTCTCAAGTACAATTTTTTTTTTAGAGACTTTATCTCTTCCTACATAGCAATCAACCATATGCTAGAATCACTGCAATTGGCTGTCTCTGAATATGTAACAGGTTTTTCAGTGGAATCAATTTCTTTAGCCACATTCAAAGTATATACAACCAAGTATGTTTCCTCATACTTCCGTGGAGGTCTAATTTGTCTACGAGGTCTATCATTTGCAATAGAATACTGTGGTGGTGGTGTAGGCAAAATATTATTGTTTAACAATTTTGAACTAGTCTGTTTTAAACCCTATGATTGTTCCACTGGACCAATTTTCAATTCCACCTGAGTTGAAATATTTTGTTCCTCAATTTTATCAGAATCCTTACAAGATGAACCATGAACCATAACAAGTTCATCATATACTACATTCCTATTAATCACCACTTTCCTTTCCTCTGGATACCACATTTTATACCCATTCACGCCTGATTTAAACCCAAGAAAGACTCACTTTCTAGACCTAGGCTCCAACTTTCCATTATTCACATGAACATAAGTAGAACACCCAAAAATCTTCAAATTAATATAACAAGAATGTTTACCAGACCATACATCTTCTGATTTTTTTTTTCCAATGGCTGTTGAAGGTGAGCGATTAATCAGAAAACAAGTTGTGGTACCAGTTTCAGCCAAAAAAATCTTAGGCAAACCAGCATTTGAAAGCATACTCTGAACCTTTTCCATCAAGGTTATATTCATCCATTCTGTTACACCATTTTGTTGAGAAGTTCCAGGTACTGTCAAGTGACTCAAAATACCTTCAGCCTTGCAGAAACTATTGAATTCATCTGAACAAAACTCCAACTCATTATCTGCGCGTAGACGTTTAATCTATTTTCTAGTCTGCTTTTCAATCATTGTTTACCATTCTTTGAAGGTCCCAAACACACCACTCTTCTGTTTCAGGAAGAATATCCAAACTTTCTTGGAGAAGTCATCAATTACTGTCAACAAGTAATAAACAACTCCTCTTGAAGGTACCCTGGCCGGTTCCCAAAGATCTAAATGAATATATTCAAATGTTCTCTTCGTGTTATGTTTGCCAGTAGTGAATCAGACTCTTTTCTGTTTTCCAAAGATACAATGCTCACAAAATTTCATTTTACTAGTCCGCTGCCCATCAAGAAGTCCATTTTTACTCAATTCTGTCATTCTGTTTTCACTCATATACCCAAGGCGCTTATGCTAAAGTTTTATAACTTCCTCATCAGTCAAAGAAGTAGTAACAGCTAATGTATCCCCTATAACCGTGGAACCCTGCAAAATGTACAACTGCGTAGAGTTTTTATGTCCCTTCATGACAAAAAGAGCTTCCCAACTATCCTTCAAAACTCCACCTTCACCAGTGTATTTATGCCCATTTGAGTCAAGTGTACTCAAAGATATGAGATTTCGCTTCAATTCTAGAACATGCTTGACATCAATAAGTGTTCTGATAACACCATCAAATATTTTTATTCTGACCGTACCAACTCCGAAAGTTTTGCAAGGTGCGTTGTTTCCCATAATCACTGCATCTCTCGAAATCCTTCATATGTTGTAAACCAATCCCTGTTGGGACACATATGGAAAGTACATGTCAAGTCAAGGACACATTCCTTACAAGGTTGGAACCCATGTCAAAAATCACAAAAAGTTATCCTTCACTTTGCTCATCTTCCATAACATCAGCCTCTACTGTGTTAATAGATTACTTTCCTCTTTTATTAGCATCCGCAACCTTATTTATGTTTTTCAATGAATAACAGTCAGCCCTGATTTGTCACTTCTTCTTACAATAATGACACATTTTCTACATGTCTAGATTTCAATTTGTCCCTTATATTTCTATTAGAACTCCTCTCCTGATTTCTCCTATGAACAACCAAGTCTTCCGCCTCATTCTCAGATCCTCTAATAAGATGCCCCATCTTCTCCTTAGACATTAAGATATCATAGACCTCTTCCACAGTGAGATTATCACGACTATAGAGAATAGTATCTCTAAAAGTCACATAAGATGGCGGTAAAGAACACAACAACATTAACACTAAGTCCTCCTCATCATACTTAACCTCCAATGTCTCCAAATCAGTCATGATTTCTTTGAACATAGTTAAGTGATCATCCAATGACTCACCTTCAGACATTCGGTGAGAATATAAACGCTGTTTTAAGTGTAGCTTGCTGGTCAAACTATTTGTCATATAAAGTTGCTCCAACTTCAACCATAATGCAGCGATAGTTTTCTCCTTAAGAATATCCTGAAAATTTTGATTTGATAGATGTAGATGAATTTGGGATTGAGGTTTCTGATCCCTATGCTGCTTTTCTTCCTGTGTCCAAGTTGTAGACATCCTATCAAAGCTAAACAAAGCTTCCTCCAAATCCATCTGCGGGAGTACTACTCGCATCTTCACTTGCCATAGAGTAAATCTCGTGTTATGATCCAATAACGAAAGATCATATTTCATCGTTGTTATGTGAAATAATCAAACATTCGCTCTGATACCACTTGTTATGAAATTAACTAAAAGATTATGACAATAATGAAATAAACAATCAAACAATGAACACCAAAATTTAAGTGAAAAACCCAAGATGGAAAAAAATCGCTGACAGATGAGGATAATTTCACTATAATCAATAGCAACATATGTTTACAACAAAATCTCAATATTCCAACTAAGATCTAAAGCTCTCAATATGTTATATATGTGTTATGTTCTATTGTGGAGAAAATACACGTCGATTCATATATATATGAAACCCTAAAACAAAGTTGTAGATGAATAAGAGTCCAAAACACGTTAAAACGCGAAACTACAGGCGAGCGAAGAGTGGGCGACAACTCCCTATTCCAATCGCTCGAGCGAGAAGCTAGCGAAAATGCGATGATGATTTGTCCCGGTCCATAATTTTGATCTCTCCTAAACCACTTCAAATACAAATCCAAACTTAAACTAGAATTTGGGTCATAATACAACAACTTACATCACGTAACAAAGCTACAATAAAGAGAAAGTGCATAAAAGCGAACTTAAATTAGACGAAAAAACTTTCACTACTCGGAACGAATCACACCCAGCAACAGAAATTCTAAACCCACTGCATTCAGCCGATCTCAGATCACAGCACCAACACCCACACGGCCTGAGCCCACAATCACTCCTGCATTGGCATTCAGTTTTAATGTCCCAGCAACCGGAGGCAGCCATCAAACCACAGCTTGGAGTTCCTTCCTGTCTGCAAGTTTGGAGACGCCTATAGAAACACAAACTCATTACACAGCTCATGAGCACGCACCCTGCCTTGTCATCATGAACCAACTGATTGCGGTCTCCCCATATCATCCAGACAATATAGGCAACCAGTTCGGCCTCCCCCTTTAATTCTCGGCCAAGGAGAGCAAGAATAATGTTGGTCCAACTGAGTTTGCTAAGGTGTCTAAAAACTCCCCACCACCACCAGGGCCTGGCTTTTCAAATTGCCTTGGCAACTAACACATAGGAAAGCATGAATATATGTCTCAACAACCCCACAACTTTTACATTTACGCTCACCCTAACTCTCGACAACCCAAGCTATGGAATGTAGGCACCACACCGTGAACCAAACACCAGATGAAAATTCTGATTTTTTGTGGAATTTCCAGCCGCCACATACATCTCCACCAGCGGCTGTGCAGCCCTCACTTTCCCTTCATCATCTCTGTTCTCAGCCAGCAATGAACTGTATCCTTGTCGATTGAGACATTGAGCTACACTAATAGCTAGAGGAACTTCATCCCTCTATTTTAAACTACGAAAAACTAGGAATAGAAAAAAATATGTAATAATTATGTATCAATAAACAGATGACAGTAATCACAACATGAAATTTTTATTGAGATCATAAAAATATTTACATTATGAGTCAACATTCTGATATCAGATCATGAAAAGGAAAAACATAAAAAAGCAAAAGAATTCAGGAACTTATTATAGATTGATTAGAATTGTTTTGGAACTTTTCTTTGATAGACAAAACTAAACAGATACATAATTTACAGGAAAATGGTGAAAAAATAGATAACCAGTTAATGGAAGATCGAATAGGCTCATCGTGAACTTCTCCTTGAACTTGTACCACTTCAATGCTTCAATGGACAATCCTCCACTGTACGTAGTAAATTGAACTTGAAACTCTAGTAAACAAGATTTCAGTTTTTTTTCTTACTTATTACTGTCAAGGACCATGCAATCCACTTAGCTAGAAAATTAATCATCGTCAAGAAAAACGACTAAGATGATCTGCCTCGAAGGTATGAAAGTGATGGGCTGTAGTATCTGGTGTTTTGGCTGCTCTTTCTTTCGGGAGGCTGCCCACAAACGCACTGGCACTCGTATCCACATATGACTCCGAAGCACGAGAATAAGCCATTTCCGCCTCTATCATTGCGCTGTCGAACACGTTGTTGGCTGGTTGATGAGAAGCTACTCGTCGAAAAGCCACGGTCGTAAATCGGCGGCAGCTCCTTCCGCCACCTCTCAAGTTTTGACATTGGCCCTTCGATGCTATCATCCAAGCTCCAACCACTCAAAACCGAGCTTTCGTAATCGTCCAAAGGATATTTCCTTTCCCGGGCAGCCATTGCTGCCGCCACCTCAGAAGGAGAGGGCCCAACTTCGGAGATGGACAAAATTGAACTTGGTTTGAACGGCACAAACTTGCCACTTGGCATCGACCCTTTTGCTGGACCATAGCCATATCCAGTGGGTATCGGGATTGGAGGTTTTTCATCCCCAATTTTCTTACCATCTCTCACACGCACTTTATCGAACACCTTACGTTCTTCACCTTGTGTATCATTATTCTTCACAGTTTCATTCTCATTCCTCTGGGTTTTTGTTGTCCAATCTTGATTCACATTCTTAACATAAACAGAATCACTCACAACAGAGCTTGCCTTTCCTTTCTTCCCTTTCTGCCTAGTTTTCCCTACCAATTCCGCGCCATTGATAACCGAACTCGCTTTTCCCTTCTTCTTCGTGCCTTCAAATGGATCCGCAATTTCTGAAAAACTCAAAATGCAACTCCCATTGTCTCTCTGTCCCGGGATAGCAACTAATGAACTATTAGCCATAGAAAAACTATCAAAAGTGAAGCGCTCGCTGCGTTCACTTTTCGAACGCTGAAAAATGGGTTTCAGATTTGGAGGCTGAGTGTTGTTTGAATTGTGAAGATTTGGATCCTCCATTAGATCTCGAATTCCAACTGCCGAAGCACTGAGTTGTCTGTACAGTGGCATGCTTCGCATGGAACTGTCGAGAAGGGCCACGCCAATGTTCAATATTCCCTGTGGACGCCCTGATGGACGACGAACCTGAAACATGCATGCAAGTTAGTTATATTCAAATCTAATTATGTAATAATATTAATAATAAAATGAAAAGTAAAATAAAATTTTTATTTTTCCAATTTCAGTGACGACATGGGATCTACTGTCCCCACCTGCCCTCGCCACTGTACTTGTGTAACATATTACAAGTTCAATCTTAATCGATCCAATAATGCAAATTTTGTTACTAGGTCAATTAATGAGGTGCAAAAGAAAGATCAAGTTAGAAGAGTAATGCTACAATAACTATCTGAATGACCACCTGGATCATTGTGTGTGAGTGTGGAAGAAAATATTATTTTATTCATGAGGGGCCCGCACACTCACAGGTGGTCATCCAAGTGGTCATCCGGATGGATAGAGTAGAATTTTTCCAAGTTAGAGATAGTGTTACTCGACAATTGTGCCCTGAATCTAGAAGTTGACCGAGCTTCCAAATTAGCTAGAACCGCGACCTATAACCTTAAAGTAAATGCATATAGCTTTCTTTCTATCCTAGAGAGTCACTATATGAAAGGAATGCTTAAACGTATGAAGATGGTAATGATGAATATGAGATTTTCATGACTCGGTATAAACCTAGATCGACATACTCTGAAGATGACAATAATGATAATTATGAAGAGTTAACAAAGTACTTAACTTGAAGTATGATGAGAGGACACGAATTATAGTGGAAGCTAATTTATTTTTAATTGTCCGTCTATTCTTAACTCGTTAATTTGTCTATGTGATTAGGTTGTACATCTCCTTATAAATTTGTATTTTAAATTTATTTCCACATAATAAATAATTCACCTCCAACTTCTCAATGATGTATTGTTTCATTGAGATTCAATCCAAATTACGGTGATTTTTTCTTCTTCATGAATGGGTCTCTTTTATCATTTTAGGTTACGCTCTATATCGGTTAAAGATCTGCTCAATTTTGATTTGCATATATAGGAGAAATATTCCCATTACTATTTCCATTTTTTATGACTTTTTTTTAAAAAAATTCATTTCGTACCTTTGTCCAAGTATTTAATTTGAGATTCCGTCGCTTCACAATTAGTTGTTTATTTCTGAAAATAAAATAAAATTAAAGCGACCTAATTTGAAATACCCAACAATACGATTAGGCCAATGAAGAATAAGTTTATGGTGGTGTGATTAGGCTCCACATAATTCAATAATATTATCGTATATGGTCATGATTCATGATTATGTTTTACCTGCATTCAAATTTACGTCATCAAATAAAACTGATACGCAGGCTGGATCGAAAGAAAAAATGTATATGTTACGAATGGATTATATTTCAAACCAAATGGGGAGACTCTGGTATATTTTCGTGAGATGATAAATAAATAATGAACAATCCCATAAATGCCAACAAGATTCAGAAGAAACAAGAATGATCGGATAACAAATCTTTTTACGTACCTGAAGTGCAACAAACCGCATTCCAAAATGGTGGCGGTTGTGGGGCTGCCGCAAAGGCGGCGGCGGGATGAGGTTTCCGACGAGGACACGTACGGTGCCCACAAGGGTATCCCGGAACCAATTCACTGCGTAAATTTCGATCATTACCGCAGATGTATCTCGTCGAAGAAATTCTTCGTCGACCCGAAAAACAAATTTGTCATTCCATGTAGGATTGACATGGCCTTTGGCATCGACACTCGAAGAAAGTTTTCGATCCGAATGCACCCATGCTTTGGCATATGTTTTCATTTTCCTCAACACATGCTCCAAATCTTGGGCAGAAATGATATTTATTTCTAAAAGTTGGAAAGGTTTCAAGATAGTCATATTGGGCAGCGCGCGGCCAATGTACATACGTTTTATGGTGGCGGACGATGGAGAAAGGAACGTCCGCTAGCCGACGAGGGAAAGGCTGGTATCAACCGGCGAGAGATGATACCTAGCAGAATGAGGAAGGAGAGGATGGCCTCTCTAGACCACATGAAACCAGGAAATGTCTAGGAGAAAAAAGTCTATGTTGTCTTGACCAATTTGTAAACAATAACGTGGTGGAATGCCTTTCTTTCATACATATTTTCGTGTGGTGTGTGGTGTTGGCCTGTTGGGGGTAATTGCAGTTGAATTATTTAACTTTTTTCTAGACATGTTACAAATACAAAAGGAAATGGGTAAATTCAAGTGAAAAATAAATATATTGGTGTGAAATTTCGCTATAACATTGTAACCTTCTAAACATAAAAATACAATATTGATATATTTGTCGATTAAACCAATAAACTTATATAAGTTCAACCATAAAATTTAAGCTTGCAAAATTGGATGAACTGTTTTATTTGGTTTCAATCGATTTTTAATTATCCAAATCTAAATTGAATAATTTCCCAATGTTTGGTTCAATTTTGAAACGATCGAAACCCAAATCACGTGAAACCAAATCTAGGTTTCAAAATCAGCATTTTGATTCGGTTTGATGGATTGATGGTTTTTTGTTCAACCCTACATAAAAAAGCACTACCAAACATGAAAATCCCAGCACGTCTATGCAGTTAGACATTGCACTCTAATTTAATATTTCCTAATAGAATAATGTCTTTTTGAAAATTGGCATTTATTAAAATGATAATTTCTTTTCATTGAAAATACATGTTTGAAGTTAAAATAAATAGGAAAAAAGAAAAAAAAATATAGAAAAAGTAAAACTATCATCTCTACACTTGATTGTTTAGTTAAATTTATTAATGATGTCATGTCTCTATTTGTAATTGGCTATTCAGTAGATAAAATTAAAGTAATTGAGTTGTAACTAAAGTAAACAAGTTAATGGGTTGGTAGTATAGGTCTTGAAGGAGTCAATAAGCTCAAATATGTCTAAGAAGATCACATACGATCAATGAGATGCAATTAGAAGTCAAAAGAATGTTAAAATGCAACAAAAGTCATATTTTAAATTTTCAGTCATAAGTTGCGACGCATTTTTCACATAGAAAATATTCAAATTTGAAACATACTAATTATAGAAGAATTGTAGCCCTTTGAGTTATATTTTCAACGTACTTAAAATCATCTCAATCCGACATCAGGAGAGAAAGATATAATGAAAATACTTACGACTGTTAAGAGAAAGCTTGTTGGCGCCCTCCAGGTGCTTGAGCACCCAAAACATAACATTGGCCACTAATAGGCGTTAGCTTAGCGCTAAAGCGGTCATGTTACATGCACAAACCCTAGATCACAATTTTTAGCCTTTTTACAATTTCATATTAAATATACCTAAGTCATAATTCGTCCCAGACCATCTTTGTGCCATTGATTGAGCCATTATATATTAAAGAGAAAATACTACAAAGATCAAACAACAATTTCATAATTCTCTTGCTTCAATCAAAAGATCAAACACCAAAAACCCTTGCATTCACCTATAAGCCTTTAGAGTTCTGAGGTTGGAGAAGAGGAGCTTGGAGTTCTAGTGCTCCGGAACGAGTTCATTCTTAGTGATTCATGAGGAGGGAAAAGTAGCCCAGAGTTTGTTGGGAAGAGTGGATCACACAATCGAAGAGTTCTTCGGTGATTTACAAGTTGGATGATCCGAATCAGCTAAGGTTTAGTAGTGTTTGGACCAATTGTAAGTTAAGTTTTTTAGTGAATTTTATTGACAAGGTTTGCCCGGATGTTTTGAATCCTAAGAAGGGATTTTCCTTTGTCATCATATCTAGTGGCGGAGCCAGCACCTAACAAGGGGTGCGACCGCGCGTGCTGGTTCTGCCGGAGTTTACAGTCGTCGTCAGTGCTAGGTGGAAGTTTACAGTGACCACCGGGTAGAAGAAGTGGCTGGAAGAAGATGAAACAGCTTTGCCTTTTTGAGTTTGGACCTTTATTTATTTATTTATTTTGTTTTAATCTAGGCCTCTTGTTTTTAAAATAGAATCAGGCCCAATTATCATATGATTCAAATCCATTACCATTTTAACCCATTGGCCACCAACTTTCAGCTGAAAGAAGAAGCTCAAAGGTCGAAGCAGAAACTTTTAACGCGTAATGCAAATGGGTTTTCACATTCTGATTCTTATTCAGATGTTTTCACAAATTATCTGAATTTTATATGGCAATCCAACAAATCTGGGTACCAACACATTTGGCCGGTGTGTTAAATCATTGATTCTGTTGCTTTTTAATTAGCAAATTCAATTTGTTTTGTGCTTTAATGTATTTGAATTAAGTTCTATCTAATTTTACATATTTTTGCTTGATATGCTTGTTTGTTGGGTACTTATTGATAATGGAATTTGGATTCAGTTTTCTTCTGAATTGATCTTTGTAAATCCGTAGGATTTTTGTTCTTAGATTTCTTGTTAGGTTGTTGAATCTCGGAGGACTATGAAATGGCTGATTTGTTGAATTGGTCATACCTCTGACTCTGATTGTTTGTGTGTGTGGAAAAGATAGTTCATAGAGTCGGCCTCGAATATGATAAGTGACAGAACTTCATTGAGCCAGGGAGAATCATACATTTATGTGTTTTTTTTTTGTTGGTGTACATTCATAAATTTGTGTTGCTACTATTTGAGAAAGGTTGTGATGAGTTAAGTTTTTTACACGGTTACTTTCATGGAAGGCTTGTAACGTGTGACAATCTGATATATTGTCTACATGATCTGAAATTCAACTGGCAAATAGTTGTTGGTAGCATAATTGAATTTTTTTGGATCATCTTTTGGAAGTGTTGGTGGCGTTGGTGGTGATGGGATATTTGTTCCCATGCTTACTCTTGTTATTGGATTTGATCCGAAATCATCAGTTGCTATCTCAAAATGTGAGTTACAAACCATATTGATATAACATGGAACGATTAGACATAATCTTGTTTCTATACAGCACAATTGGATATTCCAAGTTCTTTGTTCGTTGATGACCACTCTAGCTGAGCTAAAGTTTTGGATTCGTCCCTGATCATATCTGGTGTTATTTACTTACTACTTTGACATGAATGTTTAGGATTGTTTAAACTTAAGGTTTAATATTGATTATACTTAATAATGATTCAGAATTAATAAAAGTGACTTGTTGATTGTTACTGTGTTAATTCCGCATATGTGGGTCCTAATATTTCCTAGCAAATGCAATACACTTTAATCCTTGTATATTCGGTAGGAACACCTCGTTTGCACGTAATTTAATTTGTAACAATGTTGTATTTTTTATTTTTAAATTTTCTAAATATTAGTTCACGTGAAAATAATGTGGTACTTGAAAATATACAAATATGCATTAAATTAAACGGATGCCAAAGCTCTAGTCAGTGCTTCAACTAAATCTCTTTGTAATATTGATGTTATGTATTAAGACTTGAGTTTAGTGTTAAGAGCTCAATGTTATACATTAATTTCATCATTATCTAATGTTAACTTGTCCTTTCTAATTTGCTGACTCATTTGATAATGTTAACATTTGAAATCATTGTTCTTTTATATTTACATTAAATTGTTCATTTGAGTTTAATGGATTCTAATATCATATTAAGATTTGCAATTTCATCTTGAAATATTAACTTTATTAAGATGAATAACACAATATTTTACATGTGTATTTATCTCATCATTGTTCTTTGATGTGGGATATCCCTTAGCATGATAAAGAATATTGTTGATACTCAGGGGCGGACCCACGTGAGGTCATGTGAAGTCAAATGACCCCACAAATTTTTTGGTTTTTTCCCCCATAAAATAATTATTTTGACCATTTACGGTTTACTTTGATACACTCATGTTAGGATGCCAAATGAAGTCGAAACATTGTACTCTTAATACCATTTCGAAGTGCTTATAACCTAGTTGTTCGCTTGTTAATGGTGTGCAAAACGATCAATCGTAGCAAAAGTTACGACACATCAAAGTAGGTCATTTCAAACTAATATTTCGAAAATTTCGATAATACGCTAACTTTCAAAATTCACCGATGATCGTGTACTATCCGAATCCATAAATCGCCTACGTTATCTAGAAGCTCGTTTAAAAAACTATATCGCAGTCATATTGAATGGTCCAAATGGATATTGATAATAGTTAAATAAGAGTCAAACGTATGTCTTAAAAAATGCGTCTAACTCGTCCTTTCTTTAAAACTTCAATTATTTCATTAATGTTTATTATTTTTGTACAATAAAATTTTTAATATAATTTATATCATTTTATTAGGAAATTTACATGAAATATGATGTCAAAAAATTTAAGATCGTTACGGATTAAATGTAATTTGGATTACTTTCATATTACTTTTGCATTAAATTTATATTTCATTTACTTCCTAAATTAAATGTGAATTTTATTTCAATTCATTTACTTCTTACATGCAATTTGATTTACTCATCGTCAGCTCAACATCTGTCAACGAAATGGTAAACAAAACTATACAAGTAGCAAAATGATAATGATATAATTATAAGACGTTTTCAAAGTATCAAAATGTATATTAAGTTTTTTTTTTTTTTAACATTATATATATATATTAACTTTACTCTTCAATTTTTGACCCCGCAACACAAAAGGTCCGTGTATGCCCCTTTCATACTTGAGTTACATTCGCAAAAATAATAAAAGTTGGTTATCTATAATTAGATATTCACTTAATTTTAAAATTCATCAGACTTAAACATGATTAAAATATATTATAGAATGAAAAGTGATAAATTATTTTTTTAATTTTATTCAATCCAACACACTCTACATGCTAAGTTACTAAAAATCAAACTCTTAACAAATTGCTGATATAACAGTTCATTGTAAATCTTAAGTGACTGAATAAAATTTTACCCTATCTTTGTCTACAAACATTTTGGAGATCTTTTATTTGTGCAGATTAGCCACTAATACAAATTTTAGGTCCCCTAATTAAGACACTTTTTGTTACATCACATAAAAAGGGATATTTTTGGAGAATTTAGGGGATCCTCTTCATGGATTTGGTGCAGGGGTCCCTACACCATGGGAGTCACATTTACAATTCTTCACACAAGTTGCCATTTTCGCCAAATCTGCAGCATTATTAGAACATGAATTTTAGCAAGTATCGCCGTCAAGTATTTACTTGGGGAAAAGTAGAACTCAAATCTAGGATTGTAAAATGGCACGTGCAAGCACTGCCCTACCCCCGTCTTATCAGAGAATTGGGTGGGGACGACATGGAACATGATTCGATATTTTATTTTATGTTTTTAAATTTAAATTTAAATCTAAATAAATAAGTAATAGAAAAATGGGTTATTGATGAGTGTATTTTAATATGTAACGTAATAGGGTCCTATTGACGTTTCTACTCAAATCTAGCTAACTTAAAAATTTCAATCAATATGAACATAAACAAAATTAGTGATTCAAGCAACTATCTCATACAATCCATGATGGGATTATTCTCAAGTACAAGGAAAGTTTCACAGGTTTTCTACAGGGTGCTGCCGTGGCAGCATCTTGTTCGTCTATTTTCTTTTTCATCTTTCAATAATGTTTTGCCATATGTGATCTATACTATGAAAAAAATGTGTACATGTAACATGATTCTTCGTTATAACATAGAGCATGAAGGAATAAAATGAAACATATGGTTCACATTTTCTTTTTCTTCAATTCCCAATCACTTGTGAAATTCATGAATTATTTCTTTCGTTGACTAAAGTCAAGTTCTAGGTCCTACTGCCATTTATTTATTTTAGTATCAATAAATAACCTACTATTTTTTAAAAAATAATAATATATGAAGAAATATATTACTTGTTCTATAATTTAATATAGAATTAAGTATTTCTACTGTACAAAATTATTTAATTGAAAGAATTAGTGATTGAAGATGAATTTGAAGAAAAATGAATTTCAAAAGAACTTGTACCAAATTATAGGCTAAAAAGCAATATTTCTATCGCGGGGGGACACAGGGTTATTAAGCTCGAGGAATAATAAAAAATAAAAAATAAAAAAATCTATATAAATCACATATATCATATGCATACGAACTATTAACAAAAGAAGAAAGAATTTTAATTACCATCGTCGAATTGTGCGCATTGATCGCGTACGCAATTCATTTCGCAATCAGAAGAATAGGGTTCTAAGCATTTAGGTATGCATATGGCTTCACTTGCGGCTTTCGAAGTTCCTTTCTTAAGGTAATAATCCATACACGTCTTGTAGCGATCTTTTTCAACAGAGGTTGCATTGCCGGTGTCGCTTAAAAATGACAACAACAATAGCATTACGAGTAGTGAAGTTCCCTCAATGTCGCGTGTGCGCCTCGCCATTCCTTCTAGCATTCTCCTTGTCTCTTTGTTGACACGGCTATTTATAATCTCAAGTGTGTAAATACAAATATAATATTACATAGATTTTGGACATCAAATTTAGTGAATCGTAAATCGGATCACGTTAGGTTTAAGGGCATGTTTGGCAAATAAGTCATGCCTACACAAATACGTGATTAAAAATGTAAGGGAGTGAGTCCTACACGAAATAAGAAATAAGTAAGGCATGACTTACTTTGGTAGTGATGGACTCCCCTGTTTGGTACCCATTCTCATTCTCATTCTCATTCTCATTTTTATTTTCAACCACACATTCTTCAATAAAATAATATTTTCCATCACATCAATAACTTTTCCTTCTTTTTCAACCACATATTCACCATCACATCAACCCAAACATTTTCTCTAACAAAATGACTATCAAACAAGCTATTAATGTCTTAATTAAAAATAATAATTAGATGAGTTGAAAATGAGTAATCGTATTACAAATAGTCAACGCTTTGCAGAAATTATCATAATTGAGATCAGATGGCGAAAGTATAAATTATGGCACCTGTCTCCAACCTGCTTTTATTGCACATATATCTTTAACCTTTTAAAATTATAGCATTCATGTCTCAATTAATGTAAAATATTTATTTGAATATTAAATGACCACGTGATATCGGAACAGATAGAATGACGGGGATAAATTTTATAAACTTGGAAATTTTTATCTTATTCGAATTTCTAAATGAAAGTTAGAGTCACACTTCATAACATTTCATGATGCAACGGCACATACTAGTCAATACGTTGAAACACAACCACTCTAAGGCCATAACTAAACATCGACAAGAATAAAATAGCTACTGGAAGTCTGGCGTAAGTTGGAAAATCTGGATATCAAAAAAAAAAAAAAAATAGCTACTGGAAGTCTGGAAAATTCAGCCATCACTGCCGTCGACAGAAACATCCACCTTCGCTACCGCAAAACACTACTTCTTGTTGGAAAAATGGGTTAAGTTGGTGACTTTGGCATAAATTTTGAGCGGGACCCGTTTGATTATTTTGGAAGATGAAGTTTGATTTGTGTTATCCTTCATGAGAACATCGAAATCATATATTTACTTGTCAAAAATGATACTAGGGTGAATGAGTAATTGAAGTTCAAAGTGTACCATTAAAAATGGTTTATGTTGGAGAGAAAACTATATTGATGTTTGTCCCATATGGAAAATTGATGAAAACAAAAATCACTTTATATAGGATTATACTTTGAAAGTGTGTAATCATGTGTAGTATAGAGGCTCTCTCCACGCGCGAGCAGGGCGATGCAAATCACGGATCGAAATAGGTTTCAAACCTTGAACTTGTGTGCGAGTGCGACTTGCGTACATAAATGTCGGACCGAACGGAGGAAAATTGGCCCATTAGGAGTATCCACGTTTTGCTACTTTTTTTTTTTTCTTTAACTGACTTTTCATTTTCTAAAATATTGAAACTCCAATAGTTATTGCCTATAAACTATGATCATTGTCATTGAATTAATGGGCAAGTTATTCACCACTCATGTGGCCAAGTTTATTAAAAAAAAAAAAAAAAAAAAAAACTTGTTTTCCACCTTTCATACACACAAATACACATTTTATCTTCTGCATAAAATTTTGTGGGCATACATATACAGTTTTATCCTGTCTGCATATATTGGTGGTGATATTGTTCAGACACTAGGTCAGCTCGTTGGAGTAGTATCTGTAGTGCTCAGAATTTACTGTTTTACTGTTGTATTCTGGGAAACTGACGCTCGACCTAAACCTCAAACATATACGGTTAGGAGACGAATCTGTTTTAAGGAAACTATATTTACACAGGCCTCGGTTTGTAAGATAATTTGCTCTTTTATTAATTCCACAATTTAGATTACTTGTTCTGTTTCTATTGTTGTTAATAAATTTATTTAATTTGTAATTTTCTGGCTAAAATTCGATATTTCTGTTAATCCGGCATTTCTGTGCAAATTCGGTAAGTGCATATACGGTATGTACAAAATCAATATGTGCAAACACAGTATCTAAGTTCACTGCAAATACGGTAAGTTGCATATACAGTATGCGCAAATTCGGTGAGTTGCATATACGGTATGCACAAATCCAGTAAGTTACAGATACGGTATGCTCAAATCCAGTAAGTTGCATATATTGTATGCGCCAATCCGATAAGTTGTAAATCCGATTTTCAATTGCTAAATCCGGTATTCGGTCACGAGAAACTTGTCCAACAAGATCAACACTTCTAACGTGTCTGCTCTCCACCATCACTATTGCTACAAGCACCTCACCGGACATTGGCTCCCCTCCCAGCCTCTTCATTGCTCGTAGGTTGTGATTTGTGTGATGGCGGATGGGTGGTGGTGGTGTGTCAGGTACAGATGCCGTGGGGAAGAAGAAAGGCCAGAACTAAGAGGAAGAGAGAATGAGCCAACCGAAGTAACTTAATTTTGGATTACAGGTGTTGTCATTTTAGATAAGTGAAAATGGTTTCGTTTTAGGTTAAATAGAAATTGAAATAAGTTTGTTAAAAATCGCCTTTTATTATTGCCGGGGAAGTGCGGCTTTTCCTGTTTTGATGGCTATAGATACAACCATTTGTGTAGATAATCAACAGCTTCCTCTTCCAATTCTTCTTTGTCATTTTTCCCCTTCACCATTATGTTTTTTTGTTAATTTGGTTACAATTTCAACTTGCAAGAATTCCATTATTGATTTGTGCAAGTCGAGGTCACGAGATAAGGTTCAGCTCATGACAAATTGTATCAAAGCAAACGTATTAGACTGGGTTGTTGAAATTATGGATACTAGGGCTAAGGTGATGGATGAACATTTGAAGAAGCTAGACTTGGAGATGGCAGATTTAGGTACAACATTTAAGGTTGTGACTGGTAGATTAGAGGATGACTTGGAAGCCGCAAATCGAACCCTCCAAGTGTTTGGTCATCGACAAGAGAAAATTGAGGATATTGTCCTAGACATAAATCAGAAGTATGAGAAAATGGTGGCTATAATGGCACATATAGCAACTGATCTTAGAGCAGACCAAAAGAACAAGGGATTGGAAAGCCCTGGTCTAACCAAAGAGGTGGTAGTGGGCTGATACTGCAATGTTCTAGTAGCCAAGAGATGGGTAACGGGGCTAAGGGTGATGGTAGAAGAGATACTAAACTCCCTAAAATTGACTTCTCTCACTTTAGGAGAAAAGGGCCTAGGGAATGGCTTAGGAAAGCTAGGAAGTATTTTCAACTTCACCAGATTCCAGATGAGATGAAACTGGGTATTGCTGAAATGTATTTAAAGGGTAAGGCTGACATTTGGTTTGATGGCTTCATTACAAGCCAACCTAATGCGGACTCATGGGTATTCTCTGAGGAATTGTGTAGAAGGTTTGCAAATAGCACTGGAGAATAAGTAATTAAGGCCTTTAGCAAGTTAAGGCAGGTGGGATCAATTGTGGAATACCAGGAAAAGTTTGAAGAGTTGAAGGCTCAAATGATACTAACCTTACCTCATGTCCCTGAATCTTATTACATATATGTGTTTACTAGCAGGTTAAAAGGGAAAATAAAGTCTATGGTGAAAATGATGAAGCTTGACACGTTGGCTAAAGCATTTGAAATAGCTAGCCTCCAAGAGTCCACAATCCTAGCTATTAACAAGTTTCAAAAACCCAAAATTTTATACCAAACCACAATAGATGGAACTCGCATCCCACCAAACCTCCTGATGAGATAATACCAACTGACTCCACGCCTAAAACTAGTAAACCAGCCAGCAACTATAAAACTTTCACTCCTACAGACTTTCAGACCAAAAGAAACTTGGGACTTTGTTATAAATGTGAAAAATGTACCATTGTCCATGTTTGTAAAAACGGATACATAAACTTCCTATTTGTAGATAAAAATGAAGATGGTGAACCTACTAATGTTAATGAGCCTAAATTTGAAGGAGAACGGGAGAATGAAGAGGTGATGTAAATATCAGTCAATGCTCTGGCTGGGAACTTGGAACATAGAACCATTAAAGTTCCTAGGATAATTAAGGGAATGAACATATCTATTCTAATTGATAGTGAAAGCACCCACAGTTTTGTAGATGAAAAATTGGTCAAAGAACTGAATTATGACACTTATGAGAACAACGGAATGATGTTAGGGTAGCAAATGGTGACAAAGTTGAGAGTAAGGCTCTGTGTCAACCATTAGTTTGGAAGGTGCGGGACTAGGAATTTCAGTACAGGCTTAGGACCCTCAAGTTGGCTGAAGGTGACCTAGATGAGCCAGTTTGGCCCAATCACCTTTGATTTTTTATAAGGGTGTATCAGATTCAGCATTAACAAAGAGTAGGTGGACTTACAAAGTGCGAGTCCAAAGCAAATGCCTTGATGATGGAGGTAGATGAGATGGAAAGAATGTTTAAGAAAGATCTTTGTGGGATAGTGGGACAATTGTATACTGTCAGGGAGGATTGTATACTGTCAGGGAGGAAAAATGAGGAAACACCTATTAGGGTTATTGGATGTAATCCATCAATTTGTCAGGGTATTTGAAGAACCAAAAGGATTACCTTCCCTAAGTCACATGCACCAAATTCCTTTGAAAAGATGATACCAACTATTCAAAATTAGGCCTTATAGGTGCCCCTTTATACAAAAAAAATAGAGATAGAAAAGTTGGTGCAAGAAATGTTGGAGAGTGGCATAATACAAACTAGAAATAGCACTTTTGCTTCCCCAGTCCTGTTAGTTAAGAAGAAGGATGGGTCATGGAGGTTTTTGTAGACTATAGACAGCTCAACAACTTAACAATCAAAGATAAGTTTCCTATGCCCCTTATTGATGAGTTGTTGGATGAACATCATGGGTTAAAATACTTCTCAAAGATAGACCTTAGGGCAGGCTATCATCAAATTAGAGTAACTGAAGAAGACATTCTTAAAACAACCTTAAAGACACACCAAGGATTAAATGAGTTTAAGGTTATGCCCTATGGGCTCACCAATGCCCCAGCAACGTTCCAAAGCCTAATGAATTAGGTGTTCAAAAACCAGCTAAGGAGATATATATTAGTTATTTTTTATGACATGTTGGTGTATAGCCCTGACTTGGAATCTCATCGTCTCTACCTAGCCATAGTGCTAGAGATATTACATAAATACCAACTATTGGCCAATGAGTCGAAGTACTGTTTTGGGCCGCCACAGGTTGAATACCTGGCTATATAATTAATCAGTAGGGGGTCTTTCTAATTCCTAGCAAGGTGAAGCAATGGTGCACTGGCCTAAACCTAAGACTCTGAAATAATTAAGGGATTTTTGTAGGGCTAATATGATACTATAGAAAGTTTGTCAAAGGATATGGAGTGATAACAAGATCTCTGATAGACCTATTGAAGAAAGACAATTTACAGTGGGCAGAGACAGTTGATGTAGCATTTGACCAACTCAAACAAACAATGAGCTCCACACCTGTGTTAGCCCTACCTGATTTCATGAAGCCTTTCATTATTGAAACAAATGCCTACTAAAGGAAAATAGAGACTGTGATAATGCAAGACAGGAAACCCCTAGCTTACTTAAGCAAATTCATTAGAGTGAGGAGCATGGAGATGTCTATTTATGAGAATGAGTTATTGGCTTTGGTCACACCTGTTAGCAAGTGGAGGCACTACCTAGAAGGTCGCCATTTCGTTATCGAAATCGACCATCAATCACTCAAAATTTTACTGGAGCAAAAAATCACTATACCATTACAACAAAGATGGCTCACCAAGCTTTTGGGAATTGATTATGAGATTGTGTATAAGCGGATAACTGATAACATAGTGGCTAATGCTCTATCTAGGAGAGATGAAGGGAAAGTGGAATGTGGAATGTGCAGGGATATCTACTGTTATTTCTACATGGATGCAAGAAGTTGTTGATAGCTATGAAGAGGACAATTTTGTAAAAAGAGAAAATTTAGACACTTTTATTAGACACTGAAGCAAATTCAAACTTTTTATACTTCAACAAAATTTCAAGGTATAAAGGCAGATTGTATATTGGTTCAGGAGGTAATATTAGGTCTAAACTCATCCAGAACATTTATGGATCCCAAGAGGGAGGGCATCCAGGCATACATGGTAGCATCTACAAAGCAAGGCAACATTTCTACTGGCCAGGCATGAACTAGGACATAAAAACTGAGGTGTTGGAATGGGAAGTCTTCCAAAAATGTAAAGGAGAAAATGTTCCTTACTCTGGGTTGTTACAACCTCTCTTTGTGCCTCTACATTCGTAGAGCCACATTAGTATGGACTTCATTGAAGGTTTACCTAATTTAAGAGGTAAGGATACTATCTTAGTGGTGGTTGATAGATTTATAAAGTTTGGACACTTCTTGGCACTCTCACATCCCTTTACAGCAATATCAGTGGCCAAAATTTCCCTTGATCATATCTTCAAACTCTATAGGATGCCTCGGAGCATCATTTCTAACAAAGATAAAGTATTCACAAGTAAATATTGGCAAGAGTTATTCAATCTCATGGGCGCCCAGTTACATTTAAGTTCTGCCTACTACCCTCAATCAGATGGGCAAACAGAACGGCTCAACCAGTGCTTTGAAATGTATTTAAGGTGTATGACATTTCAGCATCCTAAACAATGGAGTAAGTGGTTGCATTAGCTTAGTGGTGGTACAATACCACTTACCATTCCTCCATTAGGATGACACCATTTGAAGCCTATATGGGATCAAACCTCATCAACCCTCATTGGGTCCTTACCAACAGTCCAATGTAGTAGTTGTGGAGGAGCTACTGCAGCATAGGTACAAACTAAACCAATAGCTAAAGGAGAATTTAACACAAGTGGGGCTAGGATGAAAATCTATGTTGACAGAAAACGTTCTAAGAGGTATTTTACTAAAGGATAGTGGGTTTTTCTCAAGCTCCATCCCTATAAACAACAATCAGTGGAACACAAGTTAGGAGCTAGTACTTTGGGCCTTATCGGATTACAAAAAGGGTAGGCACTATGGCATATCAATTAGAACTCCCAGCAGCCAATTCAAAAATTTAACCGATTTTTCACGTAGCTCTATTGAAGAAGAAATTGGGAAAACATGCTATGTTCGTGCTTCAGTTGCCAGAAGAGAGTAACTCAGGTCAGCTAGAGCATTTTCCTTTGGCCATTTTATAGTCAAGAATAGTTACACATAGGAATCACCATCCAATTCAATGGCTTATCCACTAGTCAGATTCCACCCCTGATAGTGCAACTTGGGAGGAAGCTGAGTGGATCCGATCTCAATCTCCTCTTTGTAGATCTTGGGGACAAGATCAAGAGGGTTGTCAAGTACATAACCAGTGGGGGAGAAGAAAGACCAGAACTAGGAAGAAGAAGAAGAAGAAGGAAGAGAGAAAGAGCCAACTGAAGTAACTTAATTTTGAATTGCAAGTGACATCGTTTTAGATAAGTGAAAACAGTGTTGTATTGGGTTAAATAGAAATTGTAATAAGTTTGTTAAAAATTGTCTTTTATTATTGTTGGGGAAGTGCAACTTTTCTGCATTGATGGCTATAGATACAACCATTGTTGCGAAGTGTATTTTGAGTTTTGATATTCTGACATTTGGTCATTTGTGGAGATAACCAACAGCTTTATCTTCCCATTCTTCTTATTTTGCTGTTTTTCACTTTCCCCATTTTGTTTTCTTGTAATTTGGTTACAATTCCAGCTTGTGAGAATTCCATTATTGATCTATGCATGTCGAGGTTACGAGGTAAGGTTCAGCTCATGACATGGTGGTGCAGTGGATGTATGGTGCGCTGTTGTTTGTGTAGTTGTGGGTTGCGGATCTGCATAGTGGTGGTGTGCTGCTATGGATGTACAGACTTGTGTGATTGTAGTGTGGTATACATATTTATGTGGGTGGTTGTGCGGTGGTGCTAGTGCAGTGAAGTGACAGTAGAATTTATGGTGGAGGTGGTTGTAGATTTTTAGGAAGAACGAGTTGGAAGCTCCAATGACTGCCTTTTTTTTTTTTGTCTGTCTCTATATGGTTGACAGATATTGTTACAACCCAATTTTTCTAGTCAATACTCAAAAGTGGAATTGTCAAAGTCAAAGTCAAATAAAGATTAAATTGAAATAAATTATTTTCTTGGGGTTATTTTGCGATGGTTAATATATTAATGGTTAAGATGAGTTATATTTGAAGTTAGGGAATTATTTATTTTAGTTTTGGAAGTAAAAGATCTAAAGTTAATTTGTTTGGAAGAAGAAGGACCTCTTGTGCAAATGCCTTCTATGTTGACAATTTAAAAACCTATTTCTCATTTAATTTCACACACACACACAGTAGAAAATAGAAACCGGCAGAGAAGGAAAGCGACCGAGAAAAGAGAAGAAAAAAAGAGAAAAAAGAAAGAAGAAAAAGGGAAAAATAAAGGAGAAGAAAAAGAAGGAAGCTACCATCAAGTTTGGAATTTGGTTTTTCAAGTTCTTCTTCTATTTTGAGGTAATTCGAAAATATATTTTTGTTGAGTTTTGTGGTAAAGATTTAGCGTTTTTAATTTATAGCTTATACTTCAAAAATATGATAAGGAAATTAATTATTTGAGCATTTTGAGCTAATTATTTTAGTGGGTTGGAAGAAATGATATTTTGATGCTAAGGTTTGTGGCTTGATCCGAAAATTGGGAAAATTGGCATTCTTATCACTTTCTTTGTGATTGTTTCATGATATTAAGTTAGATTTGTTGAAAATAACTTATTTTGTGCTTAAGTTCTTAGTTTGGATGAATATTGAGATTTCAAGAAATGAGTTTTTGATAAGATTTGTGTACTTAGTTAAAAGAAATTTGAAATGAGGAATGTGGATGAGTATTGTCATAAAAATCTGGTTGAATCTTGTCGGGGCAGCGGGAAAAAAAAAAGAGAGTCAGTATTAATGAATTAAGGAAATAGAGTAATTCAAAGATTAAGTGAATGTATATTTGGGTTTGCCAAATGAGATGGAAATATTAAGTCTCGGCTTTTTGATTATTGAGGGATATATATATTTCTCTTTGAAGTTAGGTATGAGTTATTAATGAGAATTCTCTTGTAACTTAATATGGATGAGATTTATATGACTTGCATGTGATCATTCCAGGAGGGGATTTGGACGTGGGGACAGCATATCAGCCCCGTTAGTCCAGCATATATCTGTGAGTGGAGAACCTACTTTTTCAAAAAGAAGAATTTTAATTTATAAGCTTATAATTACGGTTACTTAATATGATTGTTGACATGATTTTCAATTTCATTTTGAGAAGCATATTAATTACATGAAATGTCTTATTTTCGAGAAATTAGTAAATGAGCATGATTATTTTGAAACCATTAGACAATACCCGACGAGGTTATTTTACTCTAGTGCACTGAGGGGCTACGGCCGTATACTAGAGTCGAGTATTTGACTCCTATACACTGAGGGGCTACAGTCGTGTGTAAATGTAACTCTTATCCACTGAGGGGCTACGGCCGTGTGTAAGAGTACCTATTATGCACTGAGGGGCTACATCCGTGTATAAGGACGATTATGTTGTTAACACTTTGTGCACTGAGGGGCTACATCCGTGTATAAGGACGATTATGTTGTTAACACTTTGTGCACTGAGGGGCTACGGCCGTGTACATAAGTCTTGATCAGTCAGTTTATGTGCATATGACTTTATAGCTTTCAGATCAGCAGTAAATGACTACATGAGGTATATTTTGACGTGATTATGCAGTATATAGTCGATTAGTAGCTTTTAACTTATATTTCTCAGCTTACAGTTCAGCTTATTGACTTCAGATTATGGTTTTAGCTTCCTGAATTCGACTAGTGTACTTGCTCATCTGGTTGTATCAATTGTTGTCATTTTAGATAGCAGCTTGAGCCTAATTTATGATTTAGTATTAGTATTTTGATTTTATACGATGTTATGACACGAATATCAAGAATAATGAGTATACCAAAATAAGTGAAATATCAGTTTCATGAGTATATAAATGTATATACATACATAAACGACAATATAACCATCTTTTAAATACTCTACTCACTGGGATTATCATCTCATATATTTTCTTAACTTTTTCCTTATAGGAGGCAGTTGATTGAGTTGTGGTGAAGGTTATATTGATAATTTTGCAGCCACTACCACCACCAATTGTGGGTTCTTTTGCTTAAAATTGTATAATCATCAAGTGATACATTTGTATCATATTTGGGGGATTTTGTACTTATTTGTACCAGTGATCATAATGAAATATTGTAAACTAAATTGCTTTACTATTTCTTTTTGAGAAGCAGTTATGATGCATAATGATGTAGATGTTTTTGATGGTTCGAGTGATTGATGTTATGTCGTTGGCATTTTGGCGTTTGGGAAATTTTTATGGTTACAGAATTGAGAATAGTTCATATTTCAGAGGAAACTCTGTCAAATTTTTTATTAAATTACGTCACGGTCAAGCAAGTCAATGTTGCCTTGGTGGTGGGTCCGGCACTTAGCTGGTATCTACCATTGACGCACGACACGTGTCGAGTCCACTAGGGTGATTCGGGACGGGTATTGTCAAGTGGTATCAGAGCATGGTCAAGAGTCTCTGGGATATGTTGTATTTATTCTGATCTTTCAACATGTTATGCATATTGTAAGTTAAAGATGCGTGGTGGCAGAGTAGGCAGGCGTCGAAACCAACCACCTGAAAATTTAAATGCCCATATAAGAGAAGATATCGGTAAGGCATCAGTTCATCAGACTCAGGGACTACCGACACAGAGTAATGTAGTTGGAAATGATCCCCTATTCGACAGACTCGCTACAGCTATAGCCTCTTTTCTCCCAAACCCTGATAAAGATACTAGCATCGAGAGAGCAATTAAGCTTGGTGCTAAACATTTTGTGGGCACTGCTAACCCTGCTGATGCTAAGGAATGGATGAGGAGTTTAGAAAAGTATTTTTGATCTTATGGGCTGTTCTGAGGAAAAGAAACTACGCCTTACTACTTTCTTGCTGAAAGGCGTAGCAGCTGATTGGTGGTTTTCTTTTCGGAGTAGGTATAGTGATGCTAATGACATAACATGGACTATTTTTAGAGATACTTTCTTTGAGACCTACTATCCTTCTTCATACAAGAATGCCAAGCAAAATAAGTTCTTGAGGCTGACTCAAGGTTCAATGACTGTTTCTGAATATCATACCAAGTTTGTGGAGCTCTCGAGGTATGCACTGGTTCTAGTAAATGAGGAGAATGACAAATGAAGACGATTTGAAGAGAACTTAAGGCCTGATATTAGGGCGATGGTGACGAGGCAGGGACATACCAGATTTGGTCCACTAGTCGAGGCGGCCTTGAGAGTCGAGACAACATTACAGGCAGGACAGAGTCAGGGGATTCAGTTGACTATTCGGGGAAATCAAAGTCAGACAGGAACCTCTAGTGGACAGTATATAAAAAGAATAGAGGAAGATTTTGGCCTAATGTTGCTCATACTGCGAGTTTTAAGTCGAAATCTCAGGGTTCTGGATCTAATCGAGAATTCGACCATAGTTAGAGCTCCATCTGTCAGCCAGTGCATCGGCAGCCTTCTGTTCAGAGGGCTATGGCATCGAGACTTATCGATGGCCTTAGTAGTACTCGGTATTCGCCTTGTCAGATTTGCAGGAAATTCCATCTTAGTAAGTGCCATAAGGGTATCAGTGGATGCTTTATATGCGGACAGGAGGGACATTTAAGGAAAGACCGTCCAGCCCGATTTCAGGAGAGAGGCTCATCTCAGGGGAGGAATATACAGATAGGGACTAGTGATGCCAGATCGAGACAGAATCAAAAGGGAATTTCGACTAGTAATGTAGGGTCGACTAGCATAGTACAGTCTGATGTAGCTGGTGGCAGTGGTTCCAGGCCGAGGGGACAAATAAGACGTACTCAGACTCAGGGCAGAGTTTTTGCAATTGCACAACAGGAGGCCGAGGAATCACCTGACATAGTTATGGGTATGTTATCTATTTTTGGTATAAATGCTCGTTCTTTAATTGATTCGGGTGCTACGCACTCTTTTATTTCTTATGCACTTGCTAACTATGCTGATAAGATGTCAGAGCCTTTAGATAGTGAATTGGTAATAACAACTCCCGTAGGGGATTCACTTTTAGCTAGTTGGGTATACAAAGATTGTGAATTAGAGTGAACAATTATGAGTTGAAAGTAGATCTAATTCCACTCGATATTCATGACTTTGATGTTATTTTAGGGATGGACTTTTTATTTAAATATCGTGCTTCAGTTGATTGTTTTCGCAAGGAAATGGTATTTAGAAGTCCAGGAGAGCACGGAATTGTTCTCACTGGAAAGCGCAGAATTTTGCCATCTTGTGTGATATCTGTCCTTGATGCCCGGAGAATGCTAAAAAAGGGTTGTCATGCATATTTGGCTCATGTGATTGATACTCAGATTACCAGGCTAGAAATTGACGATATATCAGTTGTGCGAGATTTTCTTGTTGTCTTTCCAGAAGACCTTCTGGGATTACCACCCAACTGGGAGATCGAGTTCTCTATTGATCTAATTCCCGGGACAACACCTATTTCATAGTCACCTTATCAGATGGCTTCGAAAGAGTTGAAGGAGTTAAAGGTACAATTGCAAGATTTGGTTGATAAGGGTTTCGTTAGACCCAGTGTATCACTATGGGGAGCACCAGTCTTGTTTGTGAAGAAGAAAGATGGCATAAGGTTGTGTATTGATTACAGACAGTTGAATAAAGTGACTATCCGCAACAAGTATCCTTTGCCCCGTATTGACGATTTGTTTGATCAACTTCGAGGTGCCTCAATATTTTCAAAGATTGATTTGCGTTCAGGGTATCATCAACTCAAAATCAAAGATGTTGATGTTCCAAAGACTGCTTTCAGGTCTCGATATGGCCATTATGAATTTTTGGTGATGCCGTTCGGATTAACTAATGCCCATGTTGCATTTATGGATATGATGAACAGGGTGCTTCACCCATATTTAGACAAATTTGTAATTGTTTTTATTGATGATATATTGGTCTATTCTCGCAGTAGGGATGAACATGTTGAGCACTTGAGGATTATATTGCAGACTTTGCGAGATAAGCAGTTGTATGCTAAGTTCAGTAAATGTGAATTTTGGCTTGACAGAGTGGTATTTCTAAGTCATGTTATCTCTGCAGAAGGTATATATGTAGATCCTGTAAAAACAGAGGCGGTGGTAAAATGGGAACGCCCTACTAATGTGACAGAGATACGGAGTTTCCTTTAATTAGTAGGTTATTACCATCGATTTATAGAGGGATTCTCCAAAATTGCCCTTCCCTTAACCAATTTAACTCGGAAGGACTTTAAATTTGTGTGGACTGAGAAATGCGAGAAAAATTTTCAAGAATTGAAGAATAAATTGGTTTCTGCTCCTATACTTACTCTCTTCATTCACCAGGTGAAGAGTTTACAGTGTACAGTGATGCTTCACGCCAAGGTTTGGGTTGTGTTTTGATGCAAAATGGAAAGGTTATAGCCTATGCTTCAAGACAATTGAAGAAGCAGGAGTTAAACTACCCAACACATGATTTGGAATTAGCTGCAGTAGTATTGGCATTAAAGATTTGGAGACATTATTTGTATGGTGAGAAAATGTCATATATTTACCGATCATAAAAGTCTGAAGTATATCTTTGATCAGAAAGAACTGAACTTAAGACAAAGAAGATGGTTGGAGTTGATAAAAGATTATGACTGTACGATTGATTATCATCCGGGAAAAGCAAATTTAGTTGTTGATGCTCTTAGTAGAAAGATTGGTTCTTCCTCTCTATCTAGTGCAGTATGTGCTTCTTTGATTTGCGAGTTCAAAACGTTGCACGCTCAATTGTCAACTACTACTTCAGGTGTGGTACTAGCTCATTTTCAAGTGAGGCCTACTTTGATTGATAAGGTTAGAGAAACTCAATCTCAAGATCAAACACTGAAAACATTGAAAGCAGAAGTTAGTGCTGGGTTAAGAACAGACTATGCAGTTAGAAATGACGGTATGTTGGTTAAGGGAAACAAATTATGTGTTCCTGATATTCTAGAATTGAAGAAAGAGATCTTAGAAGAGGCACATAGTTCTGCTTATGCAATGCACCCAGACAGTACTAAATTGTACCACACATTGAAAGAACATTATTGGTGGAATGGCATGAAGAGAGAAATAGCAGAATTTGTATCAAAATGTTTGATATGTCAGCAGGTGAAACCAATTCGTCAAAAAACAGCAGGACTTTTACAGCCATTGTCTATTTCAGAGTGGAAATGGGAGCACATTACTATGGACTTCTTGTTTGGTCTTCCTCGTACTCAGAATGGTCATGATGGTGTTTGGGTGATTGTGGATCGTTTGACCAAGACTGCCAGATTTTTGCCAATCAAAATCACTTATTCCTTGAGTAAGTTTGGCAAAGATGTATGTAGATGAGATGATTAGCTTACATGGTGCTCCCGTGTCTATTGTGTCTGATAGAGATCCTCGATTTACATCCAAATTTTGGCCTAGTTTACAAGGACCTATGGGTACTAAGCTACATTTCAGTACAACTTTTCATCCTCAGACAGATGGCCAGTCAGAGAGGACCATACAAACTCTTGAGGATATGTTGAGGGCTTGTGATTTGGAGTTCAAGGGTAGCTGGGATACTCATTTGTCTTTGATGGAGTTTGCTTATAATAACAGTTACCACTCTAGTATAGAAATGGCTCCTTTTGAAGCTTTATATGGTAAAAAGTGCAGAACACCAGTATGTTAGGGTGAAGTTGGTGAAAGAAAGTTAGTGGGCCCTGAATTGGTTCGAAACACTTCAGAAAATGTGAAATTGATTAAAGAAAATTTGAAAATTGCACAAGACAGACAAAAAAGTTATGCAGATAGGCGCAGGAAAGATCTTGAATTTGCAGTTGGAGATAAAGTGTTTTTGAAGTTGTCACCTTGGAAAGGGGTGTTGAGTTTTGGCAAACGAGGAAAGTTGAGTCCACGATATATTGGACCTTATCAGATTACTGAGCGGATTGGCCCAATTGCATATCGATTAGATCTGCAAGAAGAATTATCTAGGATCCATAATGTTTTTCATGTTTCTATGCTTCGTAAGTACATTGCAGATCCTTCCCATATTTTAGAGTCTCCACCAGTTCAGTTGAAAGAGAATTTGACTTATATAGAAGAATCAGTGAGAATTTTAGATAGAAAAGTGCAAATTAAACGAAGCAAGACAATATCACTTGTAAAAGTACTTTGGAAGAATCAGACGGTAGAAGAGGCTACTTGGGAAAGCGACGACCAGATGCGTGCTCAATATCCTCATCTATTTACTGATTAGTCAGAAATCCATCAAATTTCGAGGACGAAATTCTTTTAAGGAGGTAAGATTGTTACAACCCAATTTTTCTAATCAATAGTCAAAAGTGGAATTGTCAAAGTCTAAGTCAAATAAGAACTAAATTGAAATAAATTATTTTCTTGGGGTTATTTTGTGATGGTTAATATATTAATGGTTAAGATGGGTTATATTTGAAGTTGGGGAGTTATTTATTTTAGTTTTGGAAGTAAAAGATCTAAAGTTAATTTGTTTGAAAGAAGAAGGACCTCTTGTGCAAATGTCTTCTATGTTGACAATTTAAAAACCCATTTCTCATTCAATTTCACACACACAAACAGTAGAAAATAGAAACCAGCAGAGAAGAAAAGAGACCGAGAAAAGAGAAGAAAAAAAAGAGAAAATGAAAGAAGAAAAAGGGAAAAAGAAAGGAGAAGAAAAAGAAGGAAGCTACCATCAAGTTTGGAATTTGGTTTTTCAAGTTCTTCTTCTATTTTGAGGTAATTCGAAAATATATTTTTGTTGAGTTTTGTGGTAAAGATTTAGGGTTTTTAATTTATAGCTTATACTTCAAAAATATGATAAGGAAATTTAATTATTTGAGCATTTTGAGCTAATTATTTTAGTGGGTTGGAATTGGAAGAAATGATATTTTAATACTAGGGTTTGTGGCTTGATCCAAAAATTGGGAAAATTGGCATTCTTATCACTTTCTTTGTGATTGTTTCATGATATTAAGTTAGATTGGTTGAAGATAACTTATTTTGTGCTTAAGTTCTTAGTTTGGATGAATATTGAGATTTCAAGAAATGAGTTTTTGATAAGATTTGTGTATTAGTTAAAAGAAATCTGAAATAAGGAATGTGAATGAGTATTGTCATAAAAATCTGGTTGAATCTTGTCGGGGCAGCGGGGAAAAAAAAAGAGTTAGTATTAATGAATTAAGGAAATAGAGTAATTCGAAAGATTAAGTGAATGCATATTTGGGTTAGCCAAATGAGATGAAAATATTAAGTCTCGGCTTCTTGATTATTGAGGGATATATATATTTCTCTTTGAAGTTAGGTATGAGTTATTAATGAGAATTCTCTTGTAACTTAATATAGATGAAATTTATATGACTTGTATGTGATCATTTCAGGAGGGGATTTGGACGTGGGGACAGCATACCAGACCCGTTAGTCCAGCCTATATCTGTGAGTGGAGAACCTACTTTTTCAAAAAGAAGAATTTTAATTTATAAGCTTATAATTATGGTTCCTTAATATGATTGTTGACATGATTTTCAATTTCATTTTGAGAAGCATATTAATTACATGAAATGTCTTATTTTCGAGAAATTAATAAATGAGCACGATTATTTTGAAACCATTAAACAATACCCGACGAGGTTATTTTACTCTAGTGCACTGAGGGACTACGGCCGTATAAATAAGTCTTGATCAGTCAGTTTATGTGCGTATGACTTTGTAGCTTTCATATCAGCAGTAAATGACTACATGGGGTATATTTTTGACGTGATTATGCAGTATATAGTCGATTAGTAGCTTTTAACTTATATTTCTCAGCTTACAATTCAGCTTATTGACTTCAGATTATGGTTTTAGCTTCCTGAATTCGACTAGTGTACTTGCTCATCTAGTTGTATCAATTGTTGTCATTTTAGATAGCAGCTTGAGCCTAATTTATGATTTGGCATCAGTATTTTGATTTTATACGATGTTATGACACGAATATCAAAAATAATGTGTATACCAGGATAAGTGAAATATCATTTTTCATTAATATATAAATGTATATACATACATAAAGGACAATATAACCATCTTTTAAATACTCTACTCACTGGGATTATCATCTCATATATTTTCTTAACTTTTTCCTTATAGGAGGCAGTTGGTTGAGTTGTAGTGAAGGTTATATTGATAATTTTGTAGCCACTACCAACACCAATTGTGGGTTCTTTTGCTTAAAATTGTATAATCATCAAGTGATACATTTGCATCATATTTGGGGGGTTTTGTACTTATTTGTACCAGTGATCATGATGAAATATTGTTAATTAAATTGCTTTACTATTATCTTTTTGAGAAGCAGTTATGATGCATAATGATGTAGATGTTTTTGGTGGTTCGAGTGATTGATGTTATGTTGTTGGCATTTTGGCATTTGGGAAATTTTTATGGTTACAGAATTGAGAATAGTTCATATTTCAAAGGAAATTCTGTCAAAATTTTTATTGAATTACGTCACGGTCAAGCAAGTCAATGTTGCATTGGTGGTGGATTAGACACTTAGCTGGTATCTACCATCGACGCAAGACACGTATAGAGTCCACAAGGGTGATTCGGGATGGGTCTTGTCAGATATGGTGAGGGATGGCGTGGTTGGGATGGGGGTGTTGTAGGGTGCGGTGAGAAGAAAATCAGTAGCTGTCGACGGTGGTGTGGAGGAGAAAATAGGTGAAGAATGTGAGAGAAAATAGTTAATTGGATATGATCCCTACTGAATTTTTGATTTGTGATTAAAATACATAATCGCAAATTGTGTTTTTGTGACAATGACACTGGATTGTGAGTAATAAATAAATTATGACATATTAAATGTATGATTTGTGATTAAAATACATAATTGTGACTTGATGTACAAATTACTTCTTTGTGACCATAACTTTGTGTGGTTTGTAACTAGTACGTGATCGTAATCTAATTAACTAAATTATAGGTCACAAAAATTTATCAGGGTTCACAAAATGTGATAACTTGATTTTTTTTATATAAGATTTCACAGATTTACTATTTTTGAAAATGTATTTTAAAATATTTGTAATTATTTAATTTTTGCTTAAAGTTTTTTAAATAGATAAGCCCATATGTCAGGGTAATTTTGTCTTTCATCATACAAATTTAATCTTATACATTTATTATTTGTAATTCCAATGAATTGGATAAATATCACAGTAAATAATTGATGCAAGGATGACACATATAAAAATTAAATGCAAGAATATGATAAAACCAACATCAATAAAAAAAAAAAAAAAAAAAAAATTAGCCCCCCGGGGCACATCCAAGTTGGCAAAAGATGGGCATTGCGGGGCTTACAACCTCAGCGTGGGGAGTTCGATTCCTGGTTGAAGCAGCTAAGTGTTGTAATAACCATTTATTGGTTGGAGCAGCTTGGTGATGTAATAATCATGGAGGAGACTCCTTTGGGGTCAGGAGTATAAAGGGTGCACGGACTCTGGTCAATTTGGGCATAACCCGCGGTTTACTTCCGCCAGTTACTGAGGGGTGGGTGACTGGTGGTCCGGGATATAGTCTAGCGTAAACTGGAAAACTTGGGTATCAAAAAAAAAAAAAAAATTTAAATTAAATCTATAAAATCTGAAAGAGTGAAAATCTGTTCAAAACCATGCTCCCCAATTATACCTAGTAATTTCTTCCCAAAATGAAACCTTCTTACTTTACAATGTTCAAAGGATTAAAATTTGTTTGCACAAAGATAATTTTGGTATCTTCACTCGTGTATTTCTCTTATTAACCTTTTAAATTTCACCATGTTGTAGCTTATATGATATTTCGAGGTATACAGTTCAAGATCAAGACAATTAGGAAGAAATAGATCATTCTAGATGGATGATTCTCTAAGCGTGATTCTGCTAATTAATTTTTTGACATGTTTTATTAATTATTAGATTTCGAAAATATTAAATTATATTAAGACTTGGAATCCTTCTTAAAAAGATAACATTCTTAAGTGGACTAGATCAAGCTCTTATATGTTCATTTACAATTCAATTTTTTTTTTAATTTTTGAAAACACATTTATTCGATGTTAGATTCATCACTTAATATGTTCTGTGAATGTTTGTTTGAAACATCAATCATGAAATCTGTATACTTGGTTGTTAGTCTGAATCAGATCAAGTTGCTAGTTAAAATTTAATTGACTCTAATATCACATTAAGAATTATGATTTTATGTTAAAAAAATAAAATTTATTAATAGGAGTTACCCAAACATTTAAATATCGGTGGTTAAACTGAAGTGTGATTCATTTCTTAATATGTCCATACATGAGCAATTTTGGAAATTGTGTACTCATTTGAATTTTTGTTGGATCGAATTATTCGTTAAAGTTTAATGGGTTTGATATCACATGATCAATCTTAAATGTTAACTTTATTCGGAGGAGTAATCCAAATTCTTATAATTGATTTATAAGATTATATGTATTCAATATAAGATTTATTCCTTAACAAATTATGTATATAGAATGCAATCAATTTAATAAAATTTTATTAAAGATCAGATGTTACTTTAGAAAGTCAGATAGTAGGTGAGATTTATATTTAGACTATTAGGACCGTTAGATAGGCTATAATTATATTAAATAGGGCACACAAATAAATATATGAGTCAATTTTGTCTCATTTCAATTTGATCTTTAGAGTGTATTTGATTGACGTGAAAAATATCACTTAAAAAATAAAATCTTTTTTTTTTATTTTGAGAAAAATAAAAATCTACTCCCCCAAAGAAAATATTTTCCTTAAAAAAAAAATTAGGTATATTTTCAAAATTTGGAAAATATTTTCAATGGAAAAAAATAACAATCAAACACTTCAAAGTGGAAATTTAGGTGAAAATTTTATATTTTTCATGAAAAATAAATACAATCAAACACACCCTTATTTAAGAGTATGCTAAAATGATAACCCTATTTTATTGTAAATATAGACAGTAAATCACAAGTGACTTTTTAATTGAAATCGAGAGAATTAAGTGATTTTATGGTATTTTTAACTTTGTGTCACTTGAAACTCATTTGTGACTTTAACGTTCACATTAAGGGTCCATTTGATAGAAATATGGAATTTGGGTAGAAAGAAAATGAATTACAGATAATTGAATTACCTAGAATTTGTTTTACTAGAAATTGCAATTAAATGTGTTTGATTAGTATAATTTTTCACCTAATTCGTTTGGCTTTATTTTTCATGCAAATAGTTTATTTTTGGGATAAATTTTTTTTTTTTTTTAATTGAGGATAAAATTTGTTTGAATTGCCAAAAAAATTTTGAAAAAATTTAATTAATTTTTTTTATGTTCATTTCGCTTTATTTTGCATGAAAATTGCCAATAAAAGTGATAATTTTTTTACCATTGAGTTCAGAATTTGTTTTCATTGCAAAAAAAAATAAAAAAAATTAGAATTTGTTTTCCCACCAAAGTGGTGGGAAAATATTTTTCTCAAAAATTAAGAAAATGCACGTGTGAGCAAAAGTAGGAAAATCAATTTCATGAAAAAATTGTGCCATCAAATACCAAAAAGTTGGAAATGGAATTTGAATTCCTGATTCTAGGAGAGGGGGAGGTTATCAAACATACCCTAAGGATCCGTTTGATTTCAATGGTGAAATTTAGGTGGAAAGAAAACGAATTGAAGGGAATTGAATTATTTAGAATTTATTTTACTGAGAATTGTAATTAATTGTGTTTGATTGGTATAATTTTTCATCTTAAAAATGTTTACAGTTTGGTGTTCGTTTGACTTTATTTTTCATGAAAACTGTTCATTAAATTAATAATATTTTTTTACAATTTGCTTTAAAAATTGTTCCAATTGTCAAAAAATAAATAAATAAAAAATCGAAAAAAAATTGTATATCGAATACCACTCGTTTGACTTTTTTTTATATGTTATTTGTCCATTAAAAGGATAATTTTTTTTTTTTTTTTTTTACAATTGGATTTAGAATTTGTTCCTATTGCCCAAAAAAAAAAAAAATATATCTAGAATTGATTTTCCCACCAAAGTGGTGGGAAAAGCTTTTCCCCCAAAAAGCTAGAAATGGTCACCGTGTAAAGAAAACCAAGAAATGTAATTCTAGATAAATTTGTTGTATCAAACAACAAAAATTAGAAAGTTGAAAAAAACTTTCCTAGTACTGGAGAAAATATTAGTAATCAAACAGGCCGTAAGTGATTTGATCACATGCAAATCTATAACTACACATATTTAAATAATTTGAGAATATAACCCCACTTGTAAAGGTCAAAGAACCATAATAATAAGTCCTTATTTGGTAGATATATATATATATATATATATATATATATTATGAAATGTGTGATTGTCTGATTGAAAGGTTGTGAATTTCATGAAATATGTGATTAAATTTATTTTTTGACTTCGATTTAGATTAGAATATAAATTTTAATCCCTACCAAACATGGATTAAATAAAAATAATAATGAGGACGATAATACTAAATTTCCTTTTAAAAAAATGGTTTACTCATTATTTTCTCTAGCTACTTTAATCTAATTTACTCATATTTAATATACTATTAAAAATAAAAATATTTAATTTTCACAACTTAAGGCTTATCAACCATCTAAAAATACTAAAAAAATCTTGAAAAATGGAATAAAAAAGCTTACACGTGTAAAAAACTATCCAACACTCTTGTGCTAAAAAAATTTTTCTAGGAACAACTCGTACTACAATAAACGAAAAACAAGCTTATACAAAATATAAGAATAGCGCATTGAGCTAAACAGCAAAAGTGAGACCTAAAGCGTCGAATGCTAAACCACTCCATTATTTTGCACGATCTCTCACTTAATAAAGTGTCGCGAGTTTGTATATTTACTATCTACACCGTGTTTAACTAGATATTGAATCATATCTTTTTCTTGTCGTTTAAAAATTAAGGGGTTGTCTGGAACTGCTTCTCAAAAAACTTTTTTGACCGCTGCCTTGGTAGGTGGGTCCCGCCTGTGAGTGAGTTGGTCAAGAATAATAGGCTGCTTTTGATATCAACGGTCCAAAAAATAATTTTTTGGCTTGAAAAAACTGTTCCAGACCGCCTCTAATTTTTTTAGCTACTTTTTTAGATAGTATATTTTGCGGGCTAGTTTATGAATGTCAAACTACTTTGTCCCCTCCCCGCAGCGTCCCATCCTGTAATTAGGTTGAGGGTGGAGGACATGAACCCCAATTATTATTTTAATTTATTTTATATTTGTCAAGTTAAATCTAAATTAATAAAATTAAATAAATAATTAAAAAGAATATTTTAATCACCGTCCATCTCACACACCATAATCTCCTATGCACCGCCATCCTACCATAGTTTCTGAAAGCAATTTTAGAATTATCAATGCGTTTAGGGGGTTCAAGCTCCGAGATATCAGAAATGCTCTCTGGTTCTCTTTTCTCGAAATTGTATATGCCAGAATTTGTCCAATTGTAATTACTTCATAACTCTATAACTCGTTGGAGATTTGTGGGGGGCAATCGTTTTCAGCTCAAATGAATCTTCAATTAGGGCTTCGAACTAATGCCTCATTTGATAAGACTGAAATTTCATGAAAAATGGAAAACAAATTTCATTTCCATCTAAAGTGACATTTAATTATTTTTTCTAGAATTGATTTTTTTGGAGTGGTCTTACGTGACCATTTTTTCCATGATTTCAAGGAATTTCAATTCCCACCTTTTTTTTTTTTTTTTTACAATAAAAAAAATTCTAAATCCAATGGTAAAAAAATTTATCCCTTTAGTTCACAATTTGCATGGAAAATAAAGTCAAATGAATGATATTCGGTATAATAATTTTTATTTATTTATTTAATTTTCTAACAATTGGTACAAATTTTAGATTTAATGGTAAAAAAAATTATCCATTTACTTCACAATTTGCATGAAAAATAAAGTCAAATGAATGATATTCAGTATGTTAAATTTTTTTAATTTTTTTTTTTGACAATCGGAACAAATTTTAGACTCAATTGTAAAAAAAATTGGGTTAATTTCACAAACAGTCACTGAAATTACGTCAAAAACACAAAACGGTCACTGAAATTCAAAACTTGTAGAAACGGTCATTGAAGTTTCTTGCGCTTTCACAAACGGTCACTGAAATTTCATACATTTTCACAAATGGTCATTGAAAGGCCTTTATGATTTAAATTCAAACTTAAAGGACCAAAACACGTGAACATAGAGCCGTGAGGACCTCAGGTGCAAATTCCATATAAAACTCAAAATCATTCCTTGTTTCAACCCTCTATCTTTGGACCACCATAACTCCAACCTCGGGCCACCAAAACCACCAGACCAATACACAAACTTGAAGCCCTCGATACCCTCTACGCAACCCACCCAAGAATCGCCCCCTGAAGTGGCCGGAATTTCGTCTCAAAGTTGGCCTCTTACATAGGATAGCATTGTCAGTCACCACTTTGGGACGAAATTTCACCACTTTTCGACAACCAAAACCACCAGACCAACACACTACCTTGAAGCCCTCGCTGCCCTCTACGCAACCCAACCAAGAATCACCCCTAAAGTGGCCGGAAAGTGGTAGGGAATTTCGTCCCAAAGTGGCCGCTAGTAGTTTTGTGTTGTACGAGCCGCCCACTTTGGGACGAAATTTCGGCCACTTTAGGGGCGATTCTTGGTTAGGTTACGTAGAGAGAAGCGAGAGCTTCAATTTGGTGTGTTGGTTCGGTGGTTTTTGAGGCCGGAAAGTTTTGAAATTTCGTTCAAAAGTGGCGGCTGACAGTTTTTTGCCGTGCAAGCCGCCCACTTTTGGACGAAATTTCGGCCACTTTCCGGCTGATTCTTGGGTGGGTTGCATAGAGAGCAGCAAGAGCTTCAAGGTGGTGTGTTGCTCTGGTGATTTTGGTGACCGAAAAGTGGTGAAATTTCGTTCAAAGTGGCGGCTGGCAGTGCTGTCCTGTGCGAGAGGCCAACTTTGGGACAAAATTTCGGCTACTTTTCGACCACTTTAGGGGCGATTTTTGGGTGGGTTGCATAGAGGGCAGCGAGGGCTTCAAGTTTGTGTATTGGTCCGGTGGTTTTGGTGGCCGAAAATTGGAGTTATGGTGGTCCAAAGATGACAGGTTGAAACAAGGGAATGATTTTGGGTTTTATATGGAATTTGCACCCGAGGTCCTCACGGTTCTATGTTTACGTGTTTTGGTCCTTTAAATTTGAATTTAAATCATAAAGGCCCTTCAGTGACCATTTGTGAAAACGCATGAAAATTCAGTGACCGTTTGTGAAAGCAAATGAAACTTTAGTGACCATTTCTGCAAATTTTGAACTTCAGTGATCGTTTTGTGTTTTTGACGTAACTTCAATGACCGTTTGTGAAATTAATCCAAAAAAATTATCATTTTAATAGATAATTTCTATAAAATTAAAAAAAAAAAAATTTAAACGAATACCAAATTATTCAAAATCTCAAAAAAATTTCAGATGAAAAATTATACCAATTAATCGATAATTCCCCATAAAATAAATTTTAGACAATTCAATTTTCTGTAATTCATTTTTTTTTCCAATTAAATTCGACCTTTGCAATCGAACGGACGCTAAAAAAACTCAAGATTATACTAGAATAGTTGAGAAAATTGATAATTAAATTCACGGGCATCTTGTAATTTGGTAGTTGTTATTTTTCTTCGTTGCATGTGAGTATCAAATTACCGCTGATGCAAGTTGTATGGTCAAATCTGATGCTTTTTCATCCAGAAGTTTAATCACAAGGCCACGCGTCAAATGTAAGAAACTTTTGATCTATGATTTGTTTCTATAGGGAAAAAATATCTACAATTGCGACAAATTCATTTTAATCCTGTTATTGATAGAGATGGAGACTTGTGGTTGATTTTCTGTAATCAAAGTCAAATTTTGCTAAAGTCCTATTTATTTTTAATTTATAGGTCAGAATCTTTTGCAATTCAAGCAAGGAATAGATCCCAGTTCATAGATGCTACTTAGAAGCTCATCAACACCAGTAGCTCAAGCCCCTTTCTCTCAAAGAGTCATAATAGATTACATACAAATGATCATTGCATAACCAAAATCTCACCTCTTCATGGTGTGCATAGTGTGAGTTCATTCTTGCAATTCATCTCCAGAGTCTCCTTCGAATTCTTGTTTACCTGATTTTAGTCCAAAACTCAATTCATCTCCAGAGTCTCCTCGCCACAAGTCAATGTTGCACACAGAACCGTCATTTTCTATATATAATGCGGAGGATAATTTTGAAGAAGCGAAGGAAAATGGAGATTCGGGTGACGGGAAATTGGAGAGGAGCACGACCATTGGAGAAAGTATTGAGGGTGAATTTAGTTTTGGAAGGAACGTATTGTGTAAGATTGAGGAAGGCGATAATGAACAAGATGTAGAAGAAAGAAAGAGAAATTTGAGTCGAATCAAAGATCTGAAAATTGATGTCGAAGGTGAGTCTGTGAGTCATGTAATTAATCATGATACAGGGGCCGGGATTGAACGTATTTGTACTGATGGAGGTATTGAACCATCAAATTTTAATGATGGCGATGATCCTGAGAATTACTACAAGAGGATGATTAGGGAAGATCCTTCCAACCCTTTGTTTCTAAGGAATTATGCTCAAGTTCTGCAGGTTAGATTCTTTCCTTTTTCATTCTGACTAAATTCGCTGCCTCGTTTCGGGTTTTTATTGATATAAGCCGTCACCATTTTTGCTATTTAACAAATAATTTAACTAGTAGCGAGCTAGAATTTGGTGCCACAGTTTCACTTAGACACCTCTGAATCTGTGCATGTAACGACCCAGGCTGTTATTGCTGTTCGCTTTGGATGGACATACCCAATACCTCTGCCTGATGAAAAAATTAAATTAAATCTTGATACCAATTGAATCATTTCATCAATTTTTATCAACATTTACTAAAAATTTGATTTTATTCCCCACCAAACAGGGGTTATATTTTGTTTAATTGAGATTCCAATTAGTACCAGATTCAACTTAATTCTCTCTTTGGATTCGAATCCTGAAAAATGCAATAGAAAGTCATGAGGAGGTTAATTGGCAGATATTCACCCAAAGCAGACACTCCGTAAGATCATGGCCTGGGTCATTACAGTGCCCCAAAATACGATTTAGCCATCATTTTCTTATTCTGAATAACATGTCAAACATTATTGACAGTTGAAGGGGGATTTTTTGGAAGCTGAGAAATACTATTCCTGTGCTATATTAAGAGATCCTGAAGATGGTCAAACGCTTCTGCAATATGCGAAATTGATGTGGGAGCTCTATCATGACCAAGATAGAGCCTCGACTTATTTTAAAAGAGCAGCCCAGGCAGCTCCTGAAGATAGGTAAATAATCTGTGGTGTATCTTATATTGTAGTGGGAAACAACCCAATAATTCACTTCGTAGAATTTAAAACTCGAATGTGTGCCAGTTTATTGATTCTAGACTGAAAAACCCACTTTGGAACACTATAAACTGTATTTTTTTTTCTTTTTCTCCAAACTAGCTTTTCAGTGGCTGATTCATGTTTCTTCTTTTCAGCAATGTTCTTGCAGCATATGCTAGTTTCCTTTGGGAATTAGATGACAATGTGGACGAAGACCACACACCTAATGACCCGAGTCAGGTGTTTATCTTCCTACAAATAATTTTGGTTAGACCTAGTTTGAGGGTTTAACTAACATTCTTTATAAATATCAGATTGAAGAAAACACCGTGCTGATTGACCTTCAGAGAACGCACTTTGAAGAAAATAAAATACCAGCTAGCCCTTCTTTACATCTAGCAATGGGACTGGGAATTGATGTGCCCAGTTTCCATGATGGCACTGGTACTGATGTTGAGGAAGATTACCGCAGGATGGTCGATGAAAATCCTCGTAATAATTTATTTCTCAGGAATTATGCTCATTTCTTACATCAGGTAAATGTGTATTCTTTCTGTTTTCATGTTGAAGTTCCACATCTACGTGATCATCGTATGAATTATTGTTGATTGACATTATTACAGTCTTAGTCGAACTCCATCTTTGTTTATATATTCAGCAGGTTCAATTGTGGTTTTTGTCAATATTAGTCGTGTTAGCATTCTTCAATTGACCCTGTTATTTAGTTGAGCACTCCATGGTTACAAGGTTTTATGTGCACGGTCCAGCTTCCATAAGTTAAAAGAGAATTCTTAACTCAAAAGATTATGATTTTCTACAGTGGGGTATTAATTCTATTTGACTCTTACTGATCTGGTAAAAAATTCCAAAATGGACAATTGGTATGTTATTTGTCAATCACATAATTTTAATAGACCTTCGTGGGGGTATAGACCACCAGCTAGAGTATCACAGGAGTATTTGAAATCTAAATACTTTGGGCTAAGTAATACTAGAATGCAATCAATGTCCTTTTATTTGAGAAGGAACAGGAGGATAGTGAAGTCACATTATAGGATCATTTTACAACAGAGGAATAAGGATTTTTTGAAGATTATGAATACATAAGTAAAATAGTTGGAAGAGGAAGAAATACACCAAATTTAATGTACCTAGCATGGAAAAATTAGATTTCTTTGGACCTTCTAGTTAGTTGAATAGAAAAAAATGGTTCAAAAGGATTCATGTAGCCATCCCATGTTTTATGCTGTCTAAACATTTCGCTGTCTTTAAGGATGATATCTTGAGATTCATAGCTTAGGCTTTTCAATAATAAATCATTCTCAATATCCAATTTAATCTCATAGTTTCAATATAATGAACTGTGTTTTCTTCTTTCCATCTACTACCCCTGTCAAATGGGAACCAACAAAATCATCGAACTCTGTATAGAAGCTTGTATGATTGTCCGTTTCATAATGTTCAAGTAATTTGCTATTTGGTTGGACAGTCGAAGGGAGATCTTATAGGAGCTGAAGAATTCTACTCACGTGCAATACTGGCGGATCCTAATGACGGCGAGACAATTTCGCAGTATGCTAACTTGGCGTGGCAGCTTCACCATGACAAAGACCGTGCTGTCACCTACTTTGAGCGAGCAGTCCAAGCGACTCCAGAGGATAGGTATTGATGAATCTCTTTCTTTCTATGACATCAAAGAGGTTAAATAAGTTAATTACTTATGTTGCAATCGTAAAGTCAAAAAGGCTATTAATTATTGAGAATTTTTATCCCATGCTCTTGAATTATGGTAAACTCTCAGCTTTCATGATTAACTGACCCTTTTTTCCCCCTATCTTTCTATCACTTTCAGCAATATTCTTGCCTCATATGCAAAATTTCTTTGGGAAATGGGGGACAACGGTATAGAAGATATTGCATAGGAAGCTCGTAGTCAATTGCCATTCAAAGGAGCGACAACCGCGGTTAATCCTTAGCAACCGATGAATAATAATTAATAGCCTGTTAATTTTTCTTAGCTTCCTGTGGTCATTTGAAATATATCGTTTATCCATGCAGAGATACAATAGGAGGAGAAGATTGTGTTTATCAGTACTAGAGTAATTTCTTAAAATAAAAGTAAAGTTCCCTACTCTGTCGCTTGGAATTTGGAAACATCTAAAATTTGAATAACTTTCGGTTGCATTTAGGGTGTTTCTTATGAAATTGATGTTGAACATGAAATTTAGATAATTATGTTATGAGGTGGTTCAATTATATTAGTCCGTGAAGATTTGAGTTCAGGTCTTGTCATGAACATGAAAATTGTTCGTACCTCAAGCCTGATTTTGTATGAACTTTTGTTCTCTCCTCATAAGTAAAATAAGTACTCAAACATGCTCTTAGGTTTGTTCAAACATTTTTTTTTTTTTGGGAGAAAAACTATATAAAATTGAACCATGCTACAAGTACAACATTGATTAACAACATTGGTTGACAATCACTCGCATGGGAGGGGGCCCACGATGAATAAAAAAATCGTGGATCCCCCTTCATGTGAGATGATTGTCAACCAATGTTGTCAAATAATGTTGTTCAAGTAGCAAAATTCTTTAAAATTAACAATTGGTGCGAACAAATAGCTGCAAAAGAGGGACGATATACTGTGTGTGGAATGGTTTGCCATGCCTCGTTCCAGTATACATAATATGTGCAAAAAAAAAAACTAAAAATTAAAAAACAAGAAAAAAACAAAAAACGTGAGAGAGAGAGAGAGAGAGAGAGAGAGAGAGAGAGTGTTAAGGATTAATATTTTAAAGATCTGACTTTTCAATTTTTTATTTATCGTCAGACCAACTCACTATTTTTAGGCTTGAACATCTAAAATACCACTTCATTATTAATTTTTCAGAAATTATAAATAATCATAACATGCTGGACAAAATGCAGAATATATTGCTATCCTCCAGTTCCACCCTATACCCTCCTTTGTCCACTTGTATGGTAGTTGAGGATCAAAAAATTTGTAAAGGGAAAAGGGTAAAAAGACAACGAAGGGAATTCTTGATTTGTGCTATATATACGCAAAGAGAGTATTCATCAAGAAACATTCTAATATCTTACTATTCTTCAAATATTTTTATACAAAACTTCATTGAGACAAATGGGAGTTAATATTTTCACCGATGAGCACTCTTCTGCAGCCGCCCCATCGAGGATCTTTAAAGCTTCCATTGTCGACTCTCATAATTTGGTCCCCAAGCTCGTCCCACAAGCTATTAAAAGCATTGAATTTGTACAAGGCGACGGAGGAACTGGAAGTATCAAGCAAATCAACTTTGCTGAAGGCAAGTTTTTCGAAAACCTTTTAGTTCTAGTACATTTTGATAATTAAATCATCTCGTTGCTCAAGGACGGAGCTAAAATTGTAGAGTCCTAAGAGGAAATTTCACAAAATTTCAATTGTGGAGGCAAAATTGAATACTATAAGGAATTTTTTGAAAATCTTGTGCAAAATCTTAGATTTGAAATTTAGTGTGGAGACAGCCGACATCACTAACCCTATAATAAATCTGCTACTGTCATTGCATATGCTGACCTCCATTTTTCATGCAGGTGGTGGTTTTGGTTCAGTGAAGTATCAAATTGACGAGCTTAATGAAAAGACAATGACGTACAAGTACACGTTGGTTGAAGGTGATGCCTTGATAGAAGGGCTCGAGAAAATAACTTATGAGGTCAAATTTGAACCATCAGCTGATGGGGGCTCTATCTCTAAGGTTACAAGCAAGTATTACACTAAAGGTGATTTTGTGCTCAAAGAAGAGGATGTCAAGGCAGGCAAAGAAAGAGTCCTTGGCATATACAAGGTTGTTGAAGACTATCTCCTCCAGAATCCCGATGCTTATGTTTGATGCAAAGCTCGTGTCGTGTGGGGGGTTTTGCAGTCGATCAAGCTATCTTCTCTTTCTCACGTTTTCCAGCAAATCGTCTTTGTTTGACAAATAAAAAACAACTTCTGATTTTGGTTTCTTGGGTTGTAATCATACATGACTTTTGAATAAAATGTATTTCTCTATGTTTTAAGGATTCATGACACTAAGATTTACATTGACACGTATACATACTAAGCTAATTAGGTACGATTCTTAAAGTATATTCTAGTCATATCCTTAGCATATCTTAAACATATTCCCTTAGACGGGAAAGTAATATTTTTATGTTCTCTTGTTTCGTTCTTTATTCATTTGAGTTGGACTCTAGAGGCGGACCTACTCAAGGCCGAGTAGGGTCGACCGTCTCACTCAATTTCTAAAAACCGTCGACTTGGCTTTTTAAAATTTCAGATTTTTTTAATTTTTTTCACAATAGAATGTTTTTTGCCTCACCCTCACTGAAGAATCAATCTGGGTCCGCCCCTGTTGGACTCAATTAGTATTGGCCGGTGATGATCTTCAACAAAATTTCTCCACAAAATAGAGATAAGAGTGGGCAAAAACCCGACCAACCCGATCAACCCGACCAACCCAACCCAAACCGATCGGTTTGGGTTGATTTTTTAAGTTCAATTGGGTTGGGTTGGGTTGAAAAATTGAATTTAAGGTTGGGTTGGGTTGGGTTGGGTCTTGGGTTATGAATTAAAACCCAACCCGACCCAACCCAACCCGATGAATTAAAAAAATTAATATTTAAGATGAAAAAAATAAATTAAATAGACATAATAGTAAAGATAAGATAATGACTTATAATATATAAATGTCAATTTTCTTCACATAGACCGATTCATATGAACACTATTTAAAATGCAATGTCATTTGACGTTAAAATAAAAATTAAAGACATGATAATGAAGTTATTGAATTTCAAAAAATTGTAAAAAAAAAAAATGCTTCTTAAATTTTAAACTTATTTATACATTATTTTTAGAAAGAATTCCTTATATTTGTGTTTAAAAAGCGTAGATTTTCAAGTAATTTCAAATTCTAAAAAATTATCCAAATTTAACAAATAAATCGAATCTAACTTTGATTGGGCCGAAGCCCAAACCGACCAACCCAAACCGATTTTGATCGGGTTGGGTTGGGTTGGGTTTAAATCAATAATTGGGTTGGATTGGGTTGATTTTTTATCAAACCGACCAAGTTGGGTTGGGTTTGGGTTGGATAAAAAATCGACCCAACCCAACCCACGCCCACCCCTAAATAGAGATGGTACCTGGTTATCAATGTATTTTACGTGGTTTTTCAAAGTTTCTACTATTTTGTTAATTTTACCCAAAAATTTACTGAAATATGTAGTAATGAAAGATGTTTCGACAGGGTACTACACTTCCATGATTAAGTAAAGCTGCTCAGATATGGTCATTGTATTGGCCTAAATTGTCCGTGAACGCTATAGGGAATCAAAATTTATTGAATTGACAGGACTCGGTGGTAGCCCAAAATTTATTGAACGATAGACACGTCGTCTTTTGTTTCTCTGGAATCCAGCGGGCTGGTCCTAGCCCAAGGCCTCAAAAAAAAGCCCAAAAATACCCCCAATCCAAAATCCCTCAAATCCCTAAAAAAAAAATTATTGGGCGGATGAAAAGACTTACAAACAAACCGACGTCTTTTAATTTTTTTTTCTCCATTCCAATGCAATCATCTTCACCAAATCAAGCCATTCTACCAGCAAAAATCCGGCCATAAATCATATTAAGGTCGGTCTCTTCGTCTTCTTCTCATGCTACAATTTTTTTTTTTTGATCGATTTCTTATGTCGTTGCACTGTTGCAGTTGCTGCGTTGTAGAAGTGAGAATTGAGAATCTGGGATGATGATGAATTTGGGGTGGTGCAACGTATATATACTTTGTTTTCGTCATCTATTAAAAGGTGGAAAATTTTCAAAGAAAATGTAAATGGTCTTACCCTTAAGACCTTGTCACAAACTCGTTGGGAAAGTCGTATTGAAAGTGTTAGAGCAATAAGATTTCAAGCTCCGCAGATAAAAGAAGCTTTACTTCAATTGGCGAATGTTGATGATCCTAAGACAAAAAGTGAGGCGGAGTGTTTGACAACATATGAAATTGACAATTTTGAATTCTTACTTGAGATTATTATTTGGTATGAAGTGTTGAATAATGTTAACAGAATAAGCAAACATTTGCAAGCAGAAGACATGCATATTGATGTTACTATAGACCATTTAAAAGGGCTCATTTTATTTTTCAAAAGTCATAGAGAATCTGGGTTTGAATCGGCCATGGTTAATGCTAAAGAGATTGCAAGTGAATTAGAAATTGAATTGATATTTCGTGAAAAACAGGTTATACATAGAAAGAAACAGTTTGATGAGACTTCTTCTGAATAGATAACACAAACAGTTGAAGAGTCTTTTAAAATCAATTATTTCATATATATAGTGGATCAAGCTCTATCATCACTTCATAATAGATTTGAGCAATATAAAAAATATGATGACATTTTTGGATTTTTATTTGATTTGAAAAGACTTAAATCTATTGATGATGATAATTTGAAGTGTTTTTGCATTAACCTTGAAAAATATTTGAAGCATAATATGATTTCTGATATTGATGGGATAGAATTATTTTCTGAGTTGAAAGCTTTAAGGGAAGCGATATCTGTAGATATTTTTGGAGTAATTGATGTATTGGATTACATTAAGAGAATGAACTGTTGTTTTGCAAATGCTTGGATTGCTTCTAAAGTATTATTGACTATTCATGTCACAGTTGCCTCTGCTGAAAGAAGTTTTTCAAAGTTGAAGTTGATTAAGTCTTATCTTTGATCGATCATGTCACAAGAGCGATTGAATGGATTAGCTATGATTTCTATTGAAAAAAATATGTTGGAAAAACTTGATTTCAGTAATTTGATTACTAATTTTACATTTCAAAATGTGAGAAGACTAAATCTTATGCTAGCCTAATCTCTCGGGTTGTGAGAGAAGTCTTAGTTTGCTATTCTATCTTTTGAATTGTGTAAAGTCTTCTTTTTAATATAAAAGTGTTAATTATTTAAATATTTAAATATTATTACAGTTGTAAAATAAAATATTATGTTGAAGGGCATCATAATAATTAATCACCTATAACCTCTAAATTCTCAGGGCCGGCCTGCTCTGGATAATTTTAAGTTGCATATATTCTACACTTTGTCGAGCCAACAACATAATAAGAACATCATGAAGTCGATTTCTGTAATTTTGTACCCTCCGTTTGCCTGTCTTAGTTGGATTTTGTCCTAAAGAAGCGTAGTGAAGTTGCAACTAACAATAATTTTTCTTTAATAACACATCGTTTTCCTATTATAACGAATTTCCTTAAGTTAAAATCAAGCAAGGATAAGAAGCTGAATGTAAAGGCTGTCCACTTGATTTTCGCCCAGCAAAGGATTTTCAAAGCCTCTATTGTTGACTCCCATAACTTGATCCCAAAGTTCGTACCACAAACTATTAATCCAAGGCAATGGAGGAGCGGAAAGTATCAAGCCAATCAACTTCGCTAAAGGTGGTGGTTTTGGCTCGGGTATCAAGTTGATGAGCTCAATGAAGAGACTTTGTCGTACAAGTACTTGATGGTAAAAGGTGATACCTTGATAGAAAGGCTAAACAAAAAAAACGAGATAATTGCAGCCGCAGTCCCTAATCTTTCGCTTTTTTGCAGACTTTACCTCAACCTTCAATTTGTACCACCACGGGTCCCAAACCTTTGAAAAATTATCAATTGGGGTCCAAATGGATGAAAACTGTCCAATTTGACAGTTAGTTGACCAATAAAATTGACCCTGATCAGATTTGACCAATTTAAAAGGGTAATATAGTAACTTTGTTATTTAACCACTTAAAAGAATTAAAAAATAAATAACTAAAACAAAATATAAAAATAAATAAAAGAAAAATACTATTCACCTCCTTCCCCACCCACCCCACCCCACCCCACCCCACCCCACCCCACCCTACCCTACCCTAAAAAACCCAACCTACTGTTTATCTTCTTCCCCCGTCCCTTCCCCCACTCCCACTCCCACCCCCACCCCACTGCTACCTCTTCCACCCAAGAAAACGCCATCACAAGTCCAAAATGCTATCGTCAATATTTTCCCCAAATATTAGCTCCCAATTTTTCTACCGTATTCTCCCTCTTTTGTGAAATCACTGCTCTACCTCTCTTCAACCTATTCATTCCCATTTTTTTCATCCTTTCCCTACTGATTTCACCACAGATTCATCCTCGAAATTGTCACCTATTCCATGTTGATTATATTCTTCCATATGTGCCTGACGATTTGAATCGGTGGAGATTGTTTCTCCTTCACTACCTTAAGAAGTTATTTTCCCCATCTACATTTATAGCAATTGATTTGTTCATTTTGAGTTTCTGTACACTGTTCGATTTTAGTATAACAACCTTTAAGTAATAGAAAGCTTTAGTACAATAAATTTAGTTACCTCAAAAACTGTTGAGTTTTTCAAATATGTCTTGATCTGCGAGATTGTAGGTTGGTATGAAGGTGCTATATGTGGCGCAAAGAAAATGGATATTCTTTACATATCAAAGCTTCTGTTGTGGGCGGAGGAAGATGGATATTCTTTACATATCAAATGCTATTATATAGGTGTTTTCTTGGGTGAAAGAGGAAGTGGGGGTTTAGGGAGGGGGAGGAGGGAAGAAGATGAACAGTAGCTTGGGGTTTTGAGTTTGGGTGGGGTGGGGTGGGGTGGGGTGGCGTGGGGTGACATGGGGAAGGAGGTGAATAGTGTTTTCCTTTTATTTATTTTTATATTTTGTTTTAGTTATTTATTTTTTTAATTCTTTTAAGTGGTTAAATAGCAAAGTTACTATATTACCCTTTTAAATTGGTCAAATCTGGTCAGGGTCAATTTTATTGGTCAACTAATGGTCAAATTGGACGGTTTTCATCCATTTGGACTCCAACTGATAATTTTTCAAAGGTTTGGGATCCGTGGTGGTACAAATTGAAGGTTGAGGTAAAGTCTGCAAAAAAGTGAAAGGTTAGGGACCGCGGCTGCAATTATCCCCAAAAATAACTTATGAGGTGAAGTTTTAGGCATCACCCAGCCAAGGGCTCTATCTATCAATGTTACAACTTACAAGCTAGTATTTTACTAAAGGTGACTTTGTGCTCAAAGAAGAGGATACCAAATCAGGCAAAGAAAGAGTCATCGGCATGTACAAGGTGGTGGAAGCCTATCTCCTTCCGAACGCTGATGCTTATGCTCGATTTGAAGCTAGTATGGGGATTTTTAAGTCGATCAAGCCATCTTTCCCTTTTGCGTGTTTGTCAGCAAGCCGTCTTTGATTGACAATAAAAACATTAGATTTGATTGTGATTTCTTGGATTGGATCATATATTTCTTTTGAATAAAATGTTTTTATCTACATTTTAAGGATCCATGACGACAAGATTTACATTGATCAACTACAATAATCGGGGTTTTACAAATATTTTAACAGAACACTAGTTAAAAGTTTACAAAGATGGTTTGATTGTTCATCTTAACCCGACAGTAAATATTCTTAGAGAAAATATAAAAAATCAACTAGTTAAAAGAACTAGCTCTCTACGCTCAAAGGAAAACTAAGTTAAAAGAACTGATACCTCGCTCTTGGACTCGGTTAGTTTGGACCGGTAGTTATCTTCAACAAAGATTTCCTAGGAATTCGAGGATGAGGTAGAAAATCTTAGGATTTAGTGGTAAATAGAGGGGTGGCCCAACCCATTTACCACAACAATCTTCGATCCAATTCTTATTGAAAAAATAATAATAATAATAAAATAATTGAAAGCAATAAAATCTCACTAATGCCCCTCATTTGAAATTTAGAAAGAAGAGTGAGAAGAGGGAAATCCACCAAAAGCAAGGTTGATTTTCATGTTCCATCTTCTTTTTCATCTTTATCTTCACTAATATCCAATGTTAGATTTGTGAGAATATTGGTTCTCTTAACCCTAGACTTAATGTGAGTCCTTGATTGAAATGGATGGTTGAGATTATTTGTGAGATATTTATCTAGTTTCTTTGAGAAGCTTTCTATCCCTACATTTGAAATATCCCTACTCTCTCACATTAGGTAAGCTTGGACCATACTTTCTTCACAAGACTCTCACTCTCGTTTTTTGCTCTCTATTTTTGGTGAACTCTCTTAGCTTCCTTCTCTTCTCTTCTGCTGTGAGATTCTTGTGTATACTTAGGCATGAAATAGGGTTAGGTTACATTGGTGATTCTTGAGTGATTAGTGAAGGAGAAGGGATTGTTACTTGGCTACATTTGGTAGATCTTTGGATCAAGGACCCAACCCAAGGTTGAGGGGTTCTTTGCCGATTTTTCTAGCTCTCTCTTGGAATGTGATTTGCATGACATGGAAGCCGTTCCCGAGCCTACAAATCAGCCATAAACAAAGGGAAGAAAGCTCCAGATTTTCGGTTTATGTTTTTGCCTTTTATGCATTGAATATAGATGAAATGATGTGTATTGTGGTTGATTAAACACCCAAGATCCCAACAAAATGGTATCAGAGCAAGGTTGGGGTGTTTTTGAGACCAAAATCTGACCAGAATCAAAGCAGAAAACCAGCAGAAAACAGAGGGTGAAGCTGTCCAGATTTTGAGTTTTTTGCCCAGAGCTTCAAACTCATTTTCCGGTTAAACGACAGATCTGGTGTAAAATCTGAGATCACCGGCGTGCTCTGCAGACTGAGGCGAACCAGGGTAGGTGGCGCGTCTAGCTGCGACGGCGCGCGAACAAGATTCCGATGAATGTCCCTTCAGACAGTTTGCTTATTTTGATGTTCTGAACGTACTGATGGGTTTAGTTTAGTGTTTTAGGTTATACAGAAAAATTTGGACGATTTTGCCCCTGGCTTGACGTCTACAGTAGTTCGGTTGCGAAACTTGGTGGTATATTTACTATTTTTCAACAGTAGTTTAGTAAGATTATTCCAAACTCTCCGTTAGGTTAGGTTTGGTATTCTTACCGATTTATGAATGATTGCTTGGTTGCCTATTTGTGAATTTTGCTAATTGAATTCTTTTGATTAATTTGTGACCTGAAAACATATTTACTTGCATTATACCTGTGTTTCATCGTTGTGCTTCATTTCTAGATATTTGTTTTAACTCTGCATTCAAATTTTATTTGATCATCTGGAAAATATTTTTTTAAAACCTTTTCTGTTATGTCCACGAGTACACGCCACTCTTTTACAGAATTTGTAATGGGTTCGAGAGTCAATTTATCGCAATTCGATGGCAAAGGGGATTACTCGATTTGGAAACAGAAAATGAGGGTCATTTTGGTCCAACTGAGAGTTGCTAAAGCTCTCGATGATCCTGCTATATTTTCTGATGAGTTAAAAGCTAAACCACCTGAAATTGAAGACATGAATAAAATTGCTTACAGTTATATAATTTTGCATTTATCTGATAACATTGTAAGACAAGTTGATAGTGCCAAAACTGCTAGAACTTTGTGGACTGCTTTAGATGCCATGTTCTTGACTAAAACTTTGCCTAATAAGATATATTTGTTGGAAAAGCTGTTTAGTTTTAAGATGAACCCGGGGAAGGATGTCGAAGGAAATTTGAGTGACTTTAGCATAATTTGGCTTATAATGATAAAAAATTTGTCGATGAGGATTTAGCTATCATATTGCTAAACTCTTTGCCCGAATCTTACAGAGAAATGAAAAATACAATCAAATATGGTAGTGACACTCTCGCTCAAACTATTGTCACATATGCTTTAAAATCAAGAGAACTTGAATTAAAAAGAGACAACAGAACTCATTCTTGAGAAGAGAGTCTATTTGTTAGGGGAAGATCTGAAAAGAAAGAATTTAACTTCCATAACAAGAAGGAGAGAGGAAAATCCAAAATGAAATCAAAATCTAAAGATAAAAGTGGTAAGAAATGTTATCACTGTGAAAAGTTAGGACATTTCAAGAAAGACTGCTTTGAATGAAAAATAAAACAAAGAGGCCCGAACAATACTGATCAAGATAATGCTGTCATTATTTCTGAATTCGATAGTTTACATGTCCTAAATGTGTTTGAAGAAGAATTTGACAAAAATTAGATCCTAGACACAGGGTGCACCTTTCACATGTGCCCTGAAAGGTCTTGATTTTATAACTATAAAGAGACTGGACCTAGGAAGGTCTACATGGGAGACAATAATTCTCATAATGTGGTTGGAGTTGGTGACATAGCCATCAGAATGTACGATGGGGCCGTCACACAACTCAAAAATGTTAGATATGTCCATAATTTAAAAAAGAACCTCATTTCTTTAGGTTCTCTTGAAGATGATGGATATACCTTCAAGTCTGGAAATAAAATTCTGAAAATTATGAGGGGTTCTCTAGTAGTCATGAAAGGGCCTAAGAGGAATGGAGTGTACTATCTTGAGGGTAGAACTGAAATACCACTAGATTCTAGCCTTTTTACTGTGAGTAAAGACAAAACTGAACTTTGACATAACAGAATGGGTCACATTGGGTTTAAAGGGCTAAAAGCTTTAAATAATCAGAAATTGCTTGGAAAGGATGACATTGAAGCTATGGACTTCTATGAAACCTGTGTTTTGGGTAAGTCTCATAAGGTGAGCTTTGAAGCTAGCTCTCATAGAACCAGCAGACCATTGGACTATATCCATGCTGATCTATGGGTCCCAGAGAAGCACTCCACATTTGGTGGAAGCAAGTACTTCTTGTCCTTAGTGGATGATTACTCAAGAAACGTCTAAGTCGAAAACTTTTGGAAAATTCAGGGTTTGGTTAAAGTCTGTTGAGAATCAGTTAGACAAGAAACTTAAAACATTGAGAACTGATAATGGATTTGAATTTTTGTAATTTCGAATTTGACAACTTCTGTAAGCAGAAAGGAATAATAAGACATAGAACTGTTAAATACACACCTGAACAGAATGAGGTCGCTGAGAGAATGAACAGGACCATAATGAACAAAGTTAGGTGTATGTTGATTAGCTCTGGCATTGTCAAAGGCTTTTAGGCTGAAGCTGCAAGTAATGCAGCTTATTTGATTAATAGGTCTCCGTCCAGCGGTTTAGGGTTTAAGACCCCAATGGAGTTGTGGACGGGAGAGCCTCCAAATCTAGAACACTTGAGGGTGTTTAGATGTGCTGCATATGCACACCAATCTGAAGGAAAACTTGAGCCGAGGACGGTCAAATGTGTGATGTTAGGGTATCCCGAGGGTGTCAAGAACTATAGGCTGTGGGTTTTAGGGGTTCAAGGCATTCAGATTATTAACAGCAAGAATGTAGTTTTTAATGAATCTGAGATGCCATGTCTAAAACAGAAAACTGATGAAGCTAATTAATCTAAACCTGAGAAGAGTGCTCAGAATGAGGTGAAACTGACCAAGCTTAATTCACCTATACCTGGAAATGAAGTTAATGACCCTATATATCAAGAACCTGAAAATGAAACTGAAACTGAACCTGAAGAGGTGACTGAACTTCAAGATAACATTGAACCAGTTGAAGTTGAATATTTTAATGATCAACCACCTAATCAAGATTATCAGTTTACTAGGGATAGGAGGAGGAGGCAGATCAGGCCAAATCCTAGATATGAATCCCTAAATATGAGTGATTTTGCCTTAGTTTCAGGTGAAGCCCTTGAACAGATAGAACCTGATAGTTTTGAAGAAGCCGTGAATGGAAAATATTCTGAAAATTGGTTAAAAGCTATGCAAGAAGAAATGAAATCTTTGAGTGATAACAAAACCTGGAAACTCAATTAAAAACCTAGAGATCAGAAATTGGTTCCATGTAAATGGATTTACAAGTTAAAAGAGGGTTTGAGCCCTACTGATCCTATAAGGTTTAAGGTGAGGTTAGTGGCTAAGAGTTAAACTCAAAAGGAGGGTGTGGACTATAATGAAATATTTTCACCCGTGATCAAGTACAAAACAATCAGATTGATGTTGGCTCTTATAGTTCAATTCAATTGGGAACTTGAACAACTCGATGTAAAAACTGTTTTTTTACATGGGGAGTTGGAAGAGGATATCTTCATGAGCCAACCACAAGGTTTTGTAGCTAAAGGCAAATTTGATTATGTGTGCAAGTTAGAGAAATCTTTGTACGGGCTGAAACAGAGTCCAAGACAATGGTACAAGAGATTTGATGCTTATGTACTGAAGATAGGGTTTAAAAGAAATGAATTTGATGCTTGCTTGTATTTTAATGACATAAAGAGCGGTTGTGAGATTTACTTGCTGCTTTATGTTGATGATATGCTATTAGCTGGACTCAGCAAGTCTCAAATTAATAAACTGAAATATTTTTTAAAATCTGAATTTGACATGAAAGATTTAGGGAATGCTACAAAGATTATAGGGATGGTGATAACAAGGGATGTGGCTAAGAATAGGTTAACTATTTCACAAGAAACTTATTTGAACAAAATTGTGACAAAATTTGGAATGAAAGACAGTAAAATTGTGAATGTGCCTCTTGTCAGTCATATGAATTTATCTCATGCTCATTCGCCTAAATCTGAGTCTGAATTAAAAGAGATGAAAAATGTGTCGTATGCTAATATTATAGGTTCTGTCATGTTTTCTATAATTACTACCAGACCTGATCTTGCTTTTTTCCATTAGTCTCCTAAGTAGATTTATGTCCAATCCTGGTAAGCTGCATTGGGATGGTTTGAAATGGTTGTTAAGGTATTTGGTTGGAACTTTAAATCTAGGTTTAGTGTATGAGAAAAGATCTGAGAAGTTGACTTTTAAAGGCTATATTGATGCTAACTTTGCTGGTGATAAAGATAGTAGGAAATCAACTACAGCATACTTCTTTACCCTAGGTGATAACTGCATAATATGAAAATCACAGCTACAGCCTTTAGTTACATTGTCTAGTACTGAAGTAGAGTATGCTGCCATAATCGAGGCGGTTAAGGAATGTATCTGGTTGAAAGTGATCTTAAAATAATTGAATTTCATGCATGATACACCTATTATATTTACTGATAGTCAAAGTGTTTTATTACTTTGTAAAAATCCTGTTTATCATGAAAGATCAAAACATATTGAGGTGAAGTATCATTTTATCCATGAGAAACTATCTCAAAATAAAGTTAAACTTGTTAAGATTCACACTGATAGGAATCTCTCTAATATGGGAACAAAAATTCTACCTGCAGGTAAATTTAAATTACACTTATTTTTGTTATATATTGATACGGGTTAATTTTTCTTGCAAGTAGTGGGCGATGATGATGAACAGTTCTTTCATGTGCAAATTCACAACCAAAAGAGTGTGTTTTGAGAACCAATGTGAATAATGTGAGAATATTGGTTCTCTTAACCCTAGACTTAATGTGAGCCCTTGATTGAGATGGATGGTGAGATATTTATCTAGCTTGTTTGAGAAGCTTTCTATCCCTACATTTGAAATATACCTACTCTCTCACATTAAGTAAGCTTGGACCATACTTTCCTCACAAGACTCTCACTCTCGTTTTTTGCTCTCTATTTTTGGTGAACTTTCTTGGCTTCCTTCTCTTCTCTTCTACTATGAGATTCTTGTGTATACTTAGGCATGAAATAGGGCTAGGTTACATTGATAATTCTTGAGTGATTAGTGAAGGAGAAGGGGTTGTTACTTGGCTACATTTGGTAGATCTTTGGATCAAGGACCCAAGCCAAGGTTGAGGGGTTCTTTGCCGGGTTTTCTAGCTCTCTCTTGGAAGATGATTTGCATGACACGGAAGCCATTCCTGAGCCTACAAATCAGCCATAAACAAAGGGAAGAAAGCTCTAGATTTTTGGCCATTGTTGCTCTAGATTTTCAGTTTATTTTTTGCCGTTTATGCATTGAATATAGATGAAATGATGTGTATTGTGGTTGATTAAACACCCAAGATCCCAACAAGATTCTATTCTAACCATTTATTTTTATTTTTATTTTGATTTATTTTGTATGGGTAGTTTAAAAATCTTTGATTTTTATTTGTAATCTTGATTGTGTTGAATATTTTATGAAACTTTGAAACTAGAAATCATAGAACTTGAAAATCTAAATTCCTTTATTGTCTACTCCATGTCAAATTATAAAGAAAATTATTAAATGCTGAACATGTCTTAATTCATTGAAAATAATTCCTTATTACTGAATCTTGATTCCGGATATTAAATTTTGAAACTTGAACTGCAAACTTTTCATGTTTGACTTCTTCACTTTTAATCTTGATTTTTGTCTCCTTGAATTCTTTAATTCTTATTCTTGGTTCTGCTTCTTGGTCTATAGTTTTGATTCTTGAATTCTTTCTTCTTGATTCTTGATTGTTGATCTTGATTCTTCATTTTCGATATGTTTTCTCTTATATTCTTGTGTTGATGGGATGACATAAAGAATGAGAATCACATATGAATTGAGAACCATAACCTTATATATAGTTTTCATATATATTTTGTCCATCATAAAATAAAATTCTAAAGGAATCTGGTCTCTACACATATTTAGACACACGCTTTATTTAGATGTCCAAAGCCCAATGACTTTATTCTTTATTAGATCACTTTAAAATGGGTTTATCTTTATGTATTATTTATATACAATTAATTATAATGAAAATTACACAAATCCATACTTTTCAAGATCGAACTTCAAAAATAAGATGCAAAGTTTGTTTTTCAAAAATCAAATTATAATTCAAATATTTAATATTAATAATATCATTATAAAATTAAATTAATTACACACCTCTACTCTACCCTACCCATCCCCACAAAACCTAATTTACAATTTCAATTTCTCATTCACATCTTGTTTCACCTCCATTGAGAGACCACTACTCCGGCACCTCATCTCCCTACCGACGGCGTCACACTTTCCCTATCGGTGGCATCATCAAAGAAGCGAGAACGCAGTAACAGCGCCGCGCTACCATTCGCAGCAACCTTCAACATTGCGCTTACAACGCAGTGCGGTGTTCAATCGCCATGGTTTTGGGAACGGTAGATCTGACAATGGAAGCAGCGTTCTAGACGTCGTTACGAGGTGCTGATCTGTGCGGTGTTCTACGCAGTGGTGATGTTGTTGCTGGCGTTACAGTAGTGGTAGTGGTGTTAGTGTTGGTGTTGGTGTTGGTGTTGTGGTGGTGGTACCGGCGACGCACGACGATGGTGGTGGTGCTTACGACCTAGGCACCTAGAGATTTTGAGTTCAAACCTGATTGTGACAGAGGAAGTTGTGCTTCGGTTACCTCCTTTACAAGATTGCATCAAAGTCAAATCCCAACCACTACTGAATTCGACTGGCGATTTTCATCTTTGTGAGGTGTTGGTGGTGGCGACAATGTGCGTTGAAGTGTGGTACGATACGGTGGTGAGGTGATTGATGGTGGTGGTGGTGGTGGTGGCGATGCCGATAGAGTCACAGTGTTGTTATTGGGACGAAAGGAGTGTGAATTAGGTTTTTGTTGATTTTTTGTTTGGGGCCGTGTTGCGCGAGCGATTTTCAGATTATGAGGTGGTGGTGGTGGTGGCAGTGTTGGATTGGTGGCGGTGACGGAGTTGGTGGTGGTCGTGGTGGTCGTAGCGTCGACGGTGATGGTAGTTTGAGAATTTTTTGGTTGATCGTGGTGGTGTAGTATGGTGGAGACGATTGTTGGGTGGTGGTCAAAGATTACTTTCTGATTATGAGCACTAAATTAGTTAATTTGTGACCAATAAAAAATATGTGATCAATTATTTTGATAATTTGTGACTAAGAAATAATATGCGATCTAAAAAATTGTAATCTATGACCAATAATATGATAATTTGTGACTGTATAATAAGTTGTAATTTATAATAATTATGATTTTGTGACTGATAAACAAATTGTGACCGATGAAATTTTTGAATCGTGATCATAAAATAATTTGTGACATATTAAAATTCTGATTTGTGACCGCAAAAATAAAATGTGACCTATAAAATTTTTGATTTGTGACTTCGAAATAATCTGTGACTAATTAATTTGACAATATGTGACCAATAAATAAATTTGTGACCAAATTTTATATATCGGTGACTTTTATATATTTAATTAATTAATTAAATCATAAATAATTTTAGTAAAAATCTGATTTTTGAAAGACGAAACTTGTTCTCTAATTGTTGAAATTGGTCATAATTAACATATTACTTATGAATTTTTCCCTTAATTATATATGTAGGCCCACATGACAAATTAATAAATTTTCAACAATCTCTCACTTGAGCCATATATGTTACCTTATAAATGTATATAACCTTATGAGTTCGAAACTTTTGCTATCATTACCAAAAGCATCTTCGAACAATTTTGTCAATCAATTACGTCAATATAAAATCAAAGCAGTCTTCGTTAGAAGTATCATAACTAATTCCATCAATGGTCTTGCATATCAACACAATCAAATGGCATAGATCAAGTGTGGATGTATAGCATGAAAATTACAAGTAATGTGATCCAAACATGCCTATTTACAACTGGTCCGACCTTATTTTTTAATGAGTTCAACCACAAACTTTAAATAGAGTAAAACTGAACTTTGTACTTTATTGCTGAAATAAATCGAATATCCATGGATAAAAATGTGTAAAAAACAAACATCTGAATAAAAACTTTCAATAAACTAGTATATCATCAAAAGATACAGGACACAGGAAAGACATTGGGTAATAGCCCCTTAGTAAGTGGATCCGTAATTATAGAGTGTGTCCTAATATGTTTCATAGTTACCTGAACACTCTGAATTCTTTCCTTAACAATTAGAAACTTAATGTATATAAACCTTAACATCTTTGAGCTCATGTTGGAACATATTACTGCTATTGTCATAGAATAACTTAAGTGTTTTTTCAATTCCATACAAAATACACTGCCCAGTGATGCACTGAAACTAAATTAACATCAGAACAGACTAAAGTGAGAAGTGTACTTTTCTTTACACGTCAAACGTGGTATTTAATATAGTCTCTCTTTATCTGTTCCAGATTTTCACAAACGTCATAGCCCAATGATTAATCATTTTTAGGCTTCTGCTGTTTCTTTTCTATTGTACTAGATACAACTTTCTTATACTTTAGCTTGAAATTGAAAGTATTTGTCGAGTGAGTACTTTCAATTTTCTCTTACTTTAGCCTTTCTTCTTCTTGCACGCAATATGAAATGAGTTTATTAAGAGTCTATTTTCCCTTTTGACAGTCGTAATTGATCGTAAATTAGCTTAATTGTGTAGGAATAGAATTTAAAACTAAATGCAAGAGCAAGTCATCAAACAACTAGAAGCGTATTAGTTTTGACCTTATCGCATTTTGCAAAAGTTATACAATTTCTTTAAGAAATTTTTTAGGCAGTAGCTATCTTATCAGACATAATGCCATTGATTGTTGTTGGAATTCTACCCTTCATGATTACAAGACTTATGAGGTTTGAACGATTTCACTTATCCGTGTCCCTTTATTAGAGAAACTTTTATTCGTAAGATTAGTGGGTTGTCCAGTCCTAAACGCAAGGTCTAGATCCATACTGCCAAGAAAAATACAAATGCTATCTCTCCAGCCTTTAAATTTTGGTTCAAGCAAAGGAATTGAATTGACGTTGGAAAATATTGCAAAAGTAGATAAATTAACTAAATAGAACTTAAACATAATTAACATGTTCACATGGAAATTCATATTGAGCAGTCAATAAATTTAGATAATGGTAGACCCCATCACAAAAGATAGGACAAAACATTGGCATTTAGTCTTTGGACAGAAATATTAATTTGTAACTGGTACTCTTGGTATAGTAATCAAATATTAACAATAAATCATGTCAAACATTAAATTTATCTTTGAACCGACTCAATGATCGTAACAAAACAATTAAAAAAAAACGTTATAATTATCACATATTTATTATCGCATGTGTGCAAATAATTCGACCAATTATTGTCATTCTTTTAGGCCAGTCAATACTTGCATGAGCTACGTACACAAAACATTCCTAAATTTTCAAATAAATTAATTTAGACAGGGGATGTTACTTTGGTAATATGTTGCTTCAATTAATCTATTTTAGAAAATTAATAATCCGAAAGAAACTTTAAATACCAAGATTTGAAATTGATTGCCCTTCAATCCTTTTCTTTTATTTTGAAAAAAAAAAATTGACAGAACTTTAGCGCTACCACACCCGGAATCGGGCCCTGGGACGTTGGATCTGGTAGCGCTACCTTTATTGCCTAGCAGCCACGCTGCTATTTTGAGATATATATTTTTAATTCACGTCATCCAATGCTTAATTCATTGCAGACGCAAATCTTGACTTGATCCATAAAGAAAATAATTGGAGAAAACTCCAAATTGATCAATTGATTAATTAATATAAAAAATGCAAAACAAAATTGATATTAACAGAAATAATCACATTGGAACAGAATATTTCCTTACCACTCAATTTGTTATTATTCTAACAGATTCTTTCCTATTTTACTTAGGTTTCTTATCACGTGTATTATATATAGATTGTTTTACATTCATCTAAACCTAATGAGAATTACTTCATTCAATATCTAAACTTAACATGGTATCAGAGTAGGAATTAAAGATCCATACCTACCGCCATGGCTGCCTCTCCTACAAAAATCGATGCCAACAAAGCACTCACGGATGCCTCTTCCTCATACTACCTGCACTCATCCGATCAATCCCACCAATTACTCATCGATGCACCTCTCAACAACGAGAACTACCTCACTTGGCGTCGATCCATAACTCGTGCCTTAAATGTCAAAAACAAACTGGGCTTTGTTCTCGGCACAATTACATGCCCTATCAACGACAATATTGTTGCACTTCTTTGGGATCGGTGTTGCAATATGATAATGTCGTGGCTTCTTCACTCCATCGATCGATCCCTTACCAGAAGTCTTATCTATTGCGATACACCCAATGACCTATGGACAAAATTGGAGACACGTTTTCAACAAAGCAATCGCACCAAAATTTTCAGCCGTTTTCAAAAACTCGTTTTCAAAAATGGGAAAGAGAACGCGTTTTCAATATTTTGGAAAATCGAAAACAGAAAACGGCCCGAAAATAACAAAGAGAACGCCCCCTAACCTTTTCTATTACCACCGGTCCAAAAATCAGAGGTAAACGATATAACACTATTAAAACTCTTTAGTTGTTCAATAGTAATTTTTTTTTTCTTTTGTTATATAATTTTATAGAATCTGAACGAAGAGTGTTTCTACAATAAGGAGTATACCTGGGTTGAAGATATTGCTACACTAGTCGGGTAAAGTGCTTTGACTCTATTATCGTAAGCGACATCTCTGCAGCAGCCACGTATGCAGTCATTCCTTCATGAAATCTTTCGTGTGAATATACATATGTGGAAAGAGTATTATTAGAATTGTCAAACACTAGTTCGATCTATTTTGGGTCGTTATCGACTAATTTTACTTTTGCAACTCCTTGTTATGTGCCTATTCAAATGTGTTGTGCTTGAACCGGGCTTCCAACTAAGTTTTTGCCACAGTAATTGCAACATACTTTTCAAATATCAACTCAATTTTGAACATCAACTTTCTTATGTGTCATGTGTTGCCAACAATCCGATGATTCTTTTTTCGACATTTTTATCTCGAGTACTTCTTCCTCTTCGATATCTTACAAAACAATTCGAACATTTTGAGTTGCATATTCGTAACCGGTTGGAGTACTCGAACTACCCCCAAACTGATTAATCTCATCACTGGTAAAATTTATCTATATTTAATGGTTATTATAGACTATAATAACAAAAAAAACTAGAATATTTAAGCAAATAAATTGAATATTAGAGCAAAGAAAGAAACTAGAATATTAGAAAAGTGAATATTAGAGCAAAGAAAGTAAGAAACTAGAATATTAGGAAAGTGAATATTAAAGCAAAGAAATTGGAGATTGAAGTTGAAATTATAATACTGCAATTTAAAATTGATTGAAAAAAATTGATATGAAACTAGAAAATTTAACTCCTATTTATAACAAAATATAACCGTTTCAAATTTTAAATTTGAATTTTTGAATTATCAAATCAAAAATTATATCTCGTGAATTTTTGTACAATTTACACTGTTATATTCAAGATCATTCCCAAAATGTGAAACAATAGCTGCCTCAACAGAGGCAGCTTTTTCCCTTTTTTTCAATTTTTTAAATTTTTTTTCACTCACGGATCGAAAAAGCTTGTGGCCCATGGGCCGTCCCGGGCTCGAGCCAATGTCTCAAAACGAGGCTCAGCCTGAGCCCGCGAGTATTTTTGTCACCACTAAAAACACCTATCAATTACTATAGTAAATTGAAAAAATTATGGGGCGAATTGGCATCCCTGCAGCCCACAAATCCTTGCACATGCGAAGCATCTAAAGCCTTATCTGAGATTCAAGATTCCGATCGGGTCTACCAATTTCTTACGGGACTGAAAGATAACTTTCAACAACTCCGATCCTAGATTTTAGCCAACGAGCCACTGCCTTCAATTGGTCGATGCTATGCCATCCTCCATCAAGAAGAAACCCAAAGGATGGTCCAACCTACTTCTCGCCTAGAGGTGTCGGCTTTACTCACCCGGTCGCCAACGTCTCAGAAAAACATCTCATGTCCCCGTCGTGTCTGGCCGTCTAGGACACCGCTTTATGAGGAATGCGGGAAACCGTGCCACCCCCATGCCAAATGCTTCGAAATACTTGGCTACTCGGAGTGGTGGCCGTCCAAAACCAAGCACACCACACCCGGGTCTTCACGGTCAACACATGGTTCCTCATCGCCAGTAGCAGCGCACCAAAGTACGGTGCCTGCGCCTGATACTTCATCTTCCTTGGGCAATTCGACAGCACCCACAGTTCACGGCTTCACCACCGATCAGTATACCCAGCTAATGGAACTCCTCCATCCTCTAAATCTCTCCTTCACAAGTTCTCTCTTTTCCCACTTATCTCCCCGCCTCTTGGATAGTTAATAGTGGTGCCTTACACCACATAACCGCCTTCCCTTTACAGAATTCTGAAAATACCCCTGGCCCTCGTTTTGTTTGCCTTCCCACATGTTCTCACGCCACTGTGTCCAGTTCAGGTGATATTAATTTATCACCCCGTCTCACACTTTCAAATGTTTTATCTGTTCCCGATTTTCAATTCAATCTGTTATCTGTCAGTCAACTAACAAAGTCTCTAAATTGTGTTGTCTCTTTTTTCCCACATTTTGTACTTTTCAGGACCTTGCCATGAAGAGGCTAATTGGAGTGGGTAATGAGCGCAATGGACTGTACTACTTCAAGCATACACCTGAGACTGCTCTCCAATCATTTAGCCAGATTTCTTTTGACACATGGCATCAACGTTTAGGTCACCCCACCCCCCATAATGTTCCCCATTTTATTTCTCATTCTCCTATTAATAATCATTGTGACATTTGTATTCGTGAAAAACATACTCGGTTACCTTTTCAATTACTTACAAATAAAAGTTTGATATCTTTTGAACGTATTTTTTGTGACATCTGGGATGACTATCACACCGCTTCTCTCTCTGGTGCGCATTATTTTTTAACAATTGTCGATAAATACACTTAAGTCATTTGGTTGTACCTAATGCGTTTCAAATCCGAAACTTTAACATGTCTCCGTAAATTTTTTGCTATGGTCCATACTCAATTCAATTCCAACATACGCCACATCCGCACTGATAATGGTCAATAATTTCTTGCTACTGCTACCCAGAATATTTTTCCGGACCAAGGTACCCTCCATGAACGCACTTGTGTGGAAACCCCTCAACAAAATGGCGTCGTTGAGCGTAAGCACCGTCACATCCTCAATGTGGCTCGATGTTTACATTTCCAAGCTCACCTTCCTCTCAATTTTTGGGGTGATTGTGTTCTCACTGCTGCTTATCTCATCAACTACACCCCGTCTTTCTCCTTAGATAATGTTTCCCCCTTTGAACGTCTTTAACAACACACACCCCGATATGACCATCTACATGTCTTTGGTTGTCTTTGCTATGCCCACACAATCTCTGTACATCGTGATAAGTTTCAACCTCGTGCTCGTCCCTGTGTCTTTTTAGGTTACCCTTCGACTCATCGCGCATACCAAGTATATGACTTAGAGAGTAGAAAGGCTGTAATCTCTCGAGATGTTACCTTTATCGAACATGTTTTTCCCTTCCAATTAATACCACAACCGTCTCCATTGTCCCTTGTCTTACCTCTCCCCATACCTAACCATCTTGTTTCCCCACCATCGACCTCACCTCTCGCAGAGCCCATTCCGGCTCCTCATCCCCCTCCCTTTCGTCCTTGTCGTCCTCTACAGTCTACACCGTCTTGTTCACCTGGCTGATTACATCTATCCTACTCTTCCATCGTCCTCGTCTATTGTGCACACCACCGCTCCAATCACATCTTCAGGTATGGCTCACCATCTCATTTTGTTTCTTACCATAATTTCTCTCCTGGTCATTTTTCCTTTTTATCTGCTCTATCATAATCTCCCGATCCTTCTCGATATTCTCAAGCTGCAAAGCATTCTCATTGGCGTGATGCTATGCAATCTGAGATTCGAGCACTTGAAACTAACAACATTTGGCAGCTTACCACCTTTCCCCCTGGTAAGACACCCATTGGTTGCAAGTGGGTATTCAAAACCAAACTTCATGCTGATGGTTGAAAGGGTATAAAGGTCAATTAGTGGCCAAGGGTTACACTCAGGTTGAAGGTCTTGATTATCATGACACATTTACCCCTGTAGCCAAACTTGCCACTGTTAATTGTATATTGGCCATTGTCGCTGCCCGTCATTGGCATCTTCATCAACTTGACGTCAATGATACATTTCTTCATGGTGATTTAGAGAACGAGGTCTACATGACGCTTCCTCCTGGATATGGTCACCAAGGGGAGGCTCGTGCTTGTCGCCTACTTAAATCTATTTATGGTCTTAAGCAAGCTCCGTGTAATTGGTACTCCAAACTATCCTCGATATTGTTATCTGATGGTTTCACTCAGTCTGCGGCTAACCACTCACTCTTTACTCGGACTGTTGGCTCCTCCTTCACTGTGGTCCTGGTTTATGTTCATGACATTTTGATTGCAGGTAATGACCTTTCAGCCATCACTCTCCTTAAAACATTCCTTGATAAGCATTTTAAAATTAAGGATTTAGGCAACATGAAGTATTTTCTTGGTCTTGAAGTCGCTCGCTCACCACTTACAATATTTGTCAATCAGAGGAAATATACCTTGGATATTCTTGCCGACTCTGGCAATTTAGGTTCCCAGCCTGCTGCTTTTCCCATGGATCAGAATTTGAAACTCTCTCCAGATGTTGGCACTATGCTCCCTGATCCTAGTCCATACCAGCGATTGGTAGGTCGCTTTCTGTACCTTACTATTACTAGTCCAGACATATCCTTCTCTGTCAACATGTTAAGCCAATTTATGCAAAATCCTTGGGATTCACATTACCAGGTTGCTCTCCATGTTCTCCGATACCTGAAAGGTTCTCCAGGGTATGGACTATTTTATTCTGTACAGTATGATTTTAAGCTTTCCGCATTTTCGGATTCTGATTGGGCCAGTTGTCCAACCACTCGCTGCTCCACCACTGGGTTTTTTTATCACACTTGGGACTAGTCCTATCTTTTGGCGCATTAAAAAGCAGACAGTTGTGTCTCGCTCCTCCGCCGAAGCTGAGTATCGTGCAATGTCCATGACCACTTGTGAACTTGTCTGGCTTAAGTCCCTTCTGCGTGATCTTGCTGTTATACACTCACGACGTATTTTGCTCTTTTGTGACAATGAAGCTGCTCTTCACATCACTCGCAATCTTGTCTTTCAGGAGCACACCAAATACATTGAAATTGATTGTCATTTGGTCCATGAAAAATACCTTTCTGGCCTCATTCTTCCTACACATGTCTATACTAAACTTCAATTGGCTGACATTTTCACCAAGGCTCTCGGGAATGACCTTTTTCATCATTCACTCGCAAGTTGGGCATTACGGATCTTCATACTCCAACTTGAGGGGGCATATTAACAGAAATAATCGCATTGGAACAAAATATTTTCTTATCACTCAATTTGTTATTATTCTAACAGATTCTTTCCTATTTTAGCTTAGGTTTCTTCTCACGTGTATTATATATAGATTGTTTTACATTCATCTAAACCTAATAAGAATTACTTCATTCAATATCTACACTTAACAATTGAAGTGACAGCTACCACAACTGGATGTATGCCTAACATCTTAATTGCTTAATTCAAGTAAAATTGAAACTCTAGTCCCTTAATTTTGTTTGACTTTTTCTCGAAAATTTCCCAAAAAAAAAAAATTGAATTATTTTTTCAACCACACTGGGACTGAGACATGACCCGAACTCCTACAGGACAGCGGTGAGAATCTTGACTACCGATGGGGCAAGGGCAATTATGATTTCATTTCTAAAATATTAAAAAAAAAAAAAAAAAAAAAAAAAAAATAGGGCTAGAATTCACATCAGAAAATTTAGAAATCCAAAGTATGAATTTCAAAATAAAATTTTCTCTTTATTCTCAATAGTTTAACATGGAGTCGATTCTAATACTATTTGTTGAATATTTTGTGAAACTTTAGGACTTTAAAACCAAAATTTATTTATTATCAAGATCTTCCATGTCAAATCACTAAGAAAATTATTTAATGCGGAACATACATTAATTCATTGGAAACAATTCTTTATTACTGGATCTTGATTCTAGATCTTAAATTTTGAAGCTTGAACTGCAATCTTTTAATGTTTGGTTTCTTCATTAATCTTCAATTTTGTCACATTTGATTCTTTAATTCTTATTCTTGGTTCTACTTCTTGATCCATAGTTTGATTCTTGAATTCCTTCTTCTTAATTATTGATTGTTGATCTTGATTGTGTGTTTTGGATCTTCCTCTTCAATATGTTTTCTCTTGTATTCTTGTAGTGATGGAATGACATAAAGAATAAGAATCACATAAATTTGATATCATAACTTTATATATAGTTTTCACATGTATTTTGCCCATCATAAAATACAATTCTAAAGGAATCTAATCTCTACACATATTTAAACACACGCTTTATTTAGATGTCCAAAAATCAATGACTTTATTCTTTATTAAATCACCTTAAAACGAGTTTATCTTTAAGATAGCATGTATACACAATTAATTACATATGTAGGCTCACATGACAAATTAATAATTTCTCAACAGATGAGTCGTGTTATTTATGGTTTTAGAACATGTATTGAGGTGTCTATGTGATCAAAATTGAAGAATGTGGAAAAATGGGTGAAAGGGGGAAAAGGACAACATGGTTGTTCCATTGTTTCTTATATAAACTTTTGCACGATGGAGTATGCTCTTGACATTGAATTGAGAGAAAATTTACATGCAATTGTAATTATTTGAGCTTTAAGAGCGTGATAGACGGACTCAATGACGATCATAAAAGTTTTTTGTGCCTATCATGCCTTTGGGAGTTATACCCCTGCGGTGCATGCAATTTTCTGGAAAAATCATTTACTCCCTGTTACTTCGACTGCTTAAGCCAATTGAAGGTGACATGTTGCATTTTGGGTTAAGGGATGGGAAGATAGTCCGATTTGATATTTGAGTTTGCCCTCATCATGGGGTTAAACTTGGGAAGTGAAAAGGCGACGAGGCCCAATATTCAACGGAATAAAAGATTGTTGAATGAATATTTTGGAGGCATGGCTACAGTTACTCGTGCACAGTTGGAGGTCGCATTCGAGAGTTGCTTGAACATGTATGATAAATTTAAATTATTGTTGGTGTTTATCCTAAAGAGTGTGTCAAGGTGCAAACTCCATAAGGCATCAATTGATCTTCTCTCGTTGAATATTGTTTATGACCTCGATGCATTCAACAAATATCAGTGAGACCAAAGAAGTTTTATGAATACATTGCATGTGCTCAACTCAAGAGGGCATGGTTATCATAATCGACCCGGTGGGTCAAAACCCTAATGCTTACGTTTGATTTGAAGTCTGAGTAATTTAAAGTCAATTAAATTATCTTTCCATTTTGCGTAATTTTCGCCAAGTCTTTGGCATAACAGTAAGCAATGTCCGATGGCAATTCTTCAGTTGTAATCATATACTTCTCTTGAATAAAAAGCCCGCCTACTTATTACTTGGTTCTGCAAATGCTAAGATTCCATTAAACTCCAATAACCCAAATTTTTCCAAGATTTAATCAAAGCACTAGTAAAGTTAACCAACATGATTGTGTTTTCTGAATAAGGATGTGCCCTAAAGAGGTCCAGATGCCTCGGGCACAAATTTGCATAAATTAGTATATAAATGTAACAAAAATTACAGATAGTAACCCAAACACAACTATTACAATTACTCTTCCCAGCATATATGATTAATTTACTTCCATAATATTGGAAACAGAAAAATTATGAATATGAACGTGATCTTTGAAAATTACTTGTTGGAAAACTGTCTCTAAGCATCAAAACGATAAGTTTGTTCATTCTGATGACTTTTTCCCATTTCTTGATTCTTCTTGGTAGCCAGAGAAAGATCTTTCTTGTCGAGGAGCTTGCCTATAGAAACCATTTCCTCTTGGTCTGTTGTAATCGCGGTCATTTCCATCTTGATTGGTTCCCTTGCCGAAACCCCGACCACCAAAGCGTCCCCTTATTCCTTCCATCTGGTAGCTAACCCTGCCTCTACCCCTTCCTCCTGTCCAAAACAATATAACCATGAAAAGAGACTTAAAAGCTCTATGTTCGATGGTCATCACAAGTATATTCCTCCAGATATTTTACAATCAAGAAGTCTGATTAGATTCTTAGCTTATCATTTGTTTCTTTTAGAGATTATCCAACCTTCGCACAAGTCATAATTGACACAAAAAGAAGGGTAGGTACTGCCCAGTGGCTTGGAAAAAAAATGTAATGCACTGAAATCTATAAAAGAATTTTAAATCCGAAAAATAAATACATACTTCCTCCACGAGTTAAGTTGATTCTATTTGGTCTCCGTCCTTCAATGTGGAGTTGGTGCCCACCAATCTGAACCATGGATGCCTAGAAGGAAACAAATGAAATGAGGGGCTACTTTACGCACAAATTCATAGCCAAGATAGTTTATCTTGCAAGCAAGTTAAGTAAAGAATACATGTCACGTATGAGTAATATAGAATATAGGAGTTTATTGTTTAAACTTTGTACAAATATATACAAACTGACAAAAGCATTTAAAAAGAAAGATTCACAAATTCTCATAAAGGATCTCACCTTAACTGCATTCTGCACCCCAGAGATATCTTCAAACTCTACAAATGCATAGCACACATCGATATCCTGCATCACTTCTGAAGTGTAAGATTATAAAGTTGACCTTATATGAAGCAAAAGTGTAATTACATAAAAAGGGGCAAGCCAAAAAGAACAAACCTTCCGCGTTCTTATGGCAACACCATCAAGCTTGAGTTTACCAAATTTCTTGAATTCCTCCGCAATTTCAGAAGCAGCCATTGTGGTTGGCACATTTCTCACATAAACCGACTTTACTTCAACTATAGATAATAAATGTTGAATTAAAGTAGAATTGTGTCAGTACCAAATATTTCATCCATAAAACAAACTTCTCTTGCTATAAATAAGGCTTCCTAAATATATACAATGACCCATTGTTTAGATATCTATAACACCCATACCACGATGACTAGCCATTAATATTAAATTTAGGACTTAACTGTTAGGATTTGAAAGCTTAGTGACCTATTTGCAATTTCCGAAATTTCAGCATCAGGCCATAGCTAAAGTACTCAAATTTCCTTGTCTAAGAAAAGAAAGGGAAATATTTTTATTTATTGTATGTCAATTAATATTTTAGGAACAGTGTTGACTGATTCAGGTGATTATGGTATAATATATTTTGCAAGTGTATACACGTTAATATGTAAATAAATTATATTTATTAGTACAAATTAGGATGTGTAAATAAGTTTATTTACTAGTATAAAGTGGAAATAGTTAGTATAAACTATAAACTAAGTACACTTTTTTTCCTTTTTTTTTTTTCTTTTGGGGGGTGGGGGGGGGGGGGGGGGGGGTTGAAAACATAGAATCAAATGTGAGCTTGAAAGAAAGTAGTTATGTTTGTGGACTAGTGCTTAAGGAAATTATTAAGGTTCCCTAGAAGGCATTTAACCAATTGTCAAACTCTAGCAACTAGAACAAATTTATACACGTGGAGAAAAGCCACAACACACTCCCCCAACTCACTCACACGTCCCTCTCTTTTTCTATCTTCTTCTCTCTTTTGTCTCTCTGACAAACAAGACACATACATTAAACTAGTGTTTTGTTATTGGAAAAGTCAAAGGGCCTTATTTTGTCCAAGGGCCAAATCATTCTCAAACTTTTCTATCAATCTTCAAGTGTACGTACGTTTTATTGTACATAAACTGTTTACATTGTTTTAAATCTTGGAAATCATGATTATGGGTTCCTTACGAATACAAATATGAATATTAGAATGATAGGGACCAGAGTTTTAGTAGCGCTATGCACATGAATTTTATCACCTAAGTTCGATAAACTTCTTGTGTTTCCTCTATATATGTTATATGAATTATTTTTTCTTGATTTTAAGCAAGTGATACAGATTACCAACATACTAACTGAGTATTATGTTGCCCACTTCCAACACCCCCTTACAGGAAATCACCGGTCGATGCGGAGATGGTGTGCAGCAGCAGGATTTAATAATGATGTCCATAGAATTTATTTTCATTTAAACATCCTTTCTCTCTTTAATTTAAACTTATAGAAAAAAGCAACTTTGTTTATAGTTTGGTTTATTATTACGAACGGGGTTTTTTTTTTTTTTTTTTTTTTTTTTGATAGATAATCAGGTAATTTTATTCATTAAAAGAGAACACACAAGAAGTGTACAATCACTTTAAGCAAGACAGAAAAAATATGAAATTAGGCAGTCCCTCTATAGGATTAATAACCGCAGCATTAAACCAAGAGTACAAAGTCAAATAAAACATTTTTCTCATCTGCTCTGTTAACAACGGTTATTCCTTTCTCTATGTATGAGTTAATGGCCTAATCACAGGTCGAAATCATTACAATATCCATGGTACTATTGACATGTCTATTGATATTTCTCATCATCATTGTGATGAAAATAAAAAATGCATATCTCAATCATCAATCGACCCCTAAGAAAAATAATCATTGTTCTTTCTTTTTTTGATAATGGAACAAATATAAGTCTATGCAAGTGCATATGACTAAAAAAAAGTGGTAGTCATTATAAAGAAAACAAATAGAGCATGGTCATGGATATGGAAAAGAGGGATGATATTTTTGTATTCCTTTTCAATGAATGTCCATATTTCATCTACCATTTTCGGAAAATTTTGCCAAATATCCACATTTTTGTGGATGTCTCCACTTCTTCAAAAATATACAACCATCCTGAATACGGACCATACTTTGGCATCGTTACGCAAATATTTAGCCACTATTTGAGCCCTATTTTGGTAAGAAAATATATTTTGGAATAGTGATTTTTTTAAGAATGTGTGGTTAAAAATGAAGAAAAAAAATTCAATTTATGTTTAAAATTATTTTATGGGAGAATGTATGGTTGAAAATGAGTTTTTGAAAAAATGGGGGACATACATAGGCTTAATATTCCGAGAGACATCTTCTGCACTTGAAAGTGCAAAAATCATGAAACCACAGAAGTGCAAGAAGACTATTATACCCATAGGGCATAGGATCCTTGCTATGTCAAGATATTGTCAGTTTGCATCCTCAGGCATCATGAAAATTTTAACTTGTCTAGTATTTTATGGTCATACAGACAACAATGAGAAAATTTATGTATAAAATTCCATTGCTAGAGTATTGTAGTATACTAGTATGATTTAATCTTTAATGAATTTTTATGCTCAAGAGGAGATTTGACTGGTGGTAATGTGATTTTAGACTAAAACTATGTACAATAACTTAAGTTTTATCTGTACGTGGATATTGGACTGTGTTTAGCTGTATTTGAGAGCTAGCTCTTACATAATTGGTCACTATACATATGTAGTGGCATTTATATATGAACGTGTTAATTGTACATCATTTGAGTGCTCGACAAAGTTTCACAAAAAATCTCCAGCACTTGTCCATCAATTTCCACAATTTTGTGCAAGATCCCATAATTTTTTATCGATATCGACAAATTAGTCAATATTCCCAAATTTGCAAAGCTTTATAAGACAATCAATATATAGACATTTATTAAACAAGGCATGGAAACATGGATAACAAAAAGATAATAGGAGAAAGTTACCATCATCTTCCATGGCCGATGCTTCATCCACAGTGTCCATCCCAGACCTTTCAGCTGGGTTTGATGATGCAGCTGACGGCTGGGTCGAAGATTCGGGTACATGGTGCCACTCGGAAGGAGTGGGCTTGTTAAAAGAAAACTGAGATGGCACAGCTGGAGCAGATTGCCCTTTAGCAACCTGTAACTTCCAATCATAATGTAACTCGTAATTAGTTTGAAAATATATGTGCAACTATTGGCATGACATTGCAAGGTTTAGATGTAATCACATACAATAGAGGCATAAGTATGCTTTTGGGGCTCCACAACAGGTTCCTCAATAGGGGAGGCCAAACGGTCAGGTACAGAATTTATAGTACCCTGAAGTGAACCGTTCGACTGCACAGCAAAATTATCTTCAAGGATCTTTTCAGTTTCAGGGACTTGATGAAGCTGTACCTCTGGATAGGTATAGCTATTGACTGGACCATTCTCTTCAATCTTAGCTGGAGCCATGAGCTCCCTAGGTTGGATATCTCCACCCAGCATGTAATTGGGGGGTACTGCAAAAGCGGTTGTTGAAAAAAATAAGAGAAAGTGCCTTTTGCAATACCTACATGTGAATTAAGTCATGACGATACAGTGATCTAGACACAGATAGTAGCACGATTAAGTCATTCAGAGACAGTTCGTTCCTTCGATGAATGAAAAAATTGATATAACTTGTTGTGCTCCAGATCTTGATGTCATGTTACAGTTGACGGACATTTTTAGTTTTAAATTGTACTGCCTCCATCCTAAAGAAAACTGTCTTGTTCATCTTTCTTCTGCATTATAGTCTCTGTGTACTTTCTGAAAGCAAAAGAAATCAATTCTACAATGTTTTATGGATTTATTACCCTTCTAATTTTATTATTCTAAAAACTTCAGATGCTAATATTACATTTACATGAAAAAATTTAAATGTTTAGCACCATAAGTCCACTAGGCAACTTATATGAGATTCTCCCTAACTTAATACTAAATATGAGAATCAACAAGTACAGCTAGTGAAATCAATTCTCAGCTAATTCTGGAAACAAAATAACCTTGGTCCCGAATTGCAGTTGAAGGATTGAGGTTGGTATCAAGATTGCTCTGAGGTAGATATCCTATGGGATGCTGCAGAATCTGTTCGTCCTCAACATAGTGAAAGATATCATTGAGAACAAAGTAGCCTTTCTCCTGAGGTGCAAGAAAGAATGTTTGCACAAACTTCCTCCTCCCACTGAAATCCTTTACATACACAGAACCCGAAACCATCACTAGAACACCACCATTCCAAGATTCTAAAGAATGTGCAGTCTTAATTTCGATACCAGTATAGTTGAGTGACATAATAAGTTGGTGGATTTGCTGCAAAGGAGAATTCAAAACATGCATCTTACCAAACTGTACAAGCCGAGAAAACAAAAATAAAAGGAAATTAATGAAATGATACACAAACATAACAAAAAAGGTACAGGTGCTGGGATCCAGGATTAAGCATATAATGAGAATTGAGTGAATGAAAAGAGAAGAGATGCGCTGCTTTCAATATTTCAACTTTGACAAAGAAAACTACAAACTTCTAAGGTACGCTTGCAACCAGCAGATCAAAGAACCAAAGATGAACAGGTTCACTGCTCCAACATCTAACCACTGGTTTCAAAGTTCATAATATCCATTCGTTGGTCAGTTTTAGTAATTAAAAACTAAAACTGGACACACAAGTGGTTAGAGGAGAAAGAGATAAGTGTCATGCTCATACACATAATATATGAATTGGTGTTCCCATCATTATATTACTGGATAAAAACCATCATTCTATTCCAAAGCTACATCTGATACAACACACAACGTAATCAGTAACAATTTTAAAATTTATCATTTTGTATGCAAAATTTGGAGGCTTAATAGCCTGTTGAAGCAAACTTCTCATTTCTTCCTTTATTACAATACTTCCAGTTTTTATGTATATCTGTTAGTATTAAATCTAAACTTCAATTCATAATGAACCTGACCCATCATAAACAAGTGATTTCATATAAAATACCAGCATAGCAGTTGCTGTCTCTCTGGTGTTGCTATCAATTCGAAGCATGGTGCTGGCATCACTGTAAAATTGGTGCACAAAATCCGGCTGGTTCTGTAGTAGCTGGTAGTACTGCCCGACAAAGTATGTCCCCATCTAAACAAAACAATGAAACTAAGAACAAACAACCCTCACTCGCTAATACATGCTTACAAAAACAGAATGACCATAAATAATTCTGTGTCTTGTTATTGTAGCAAGAGATGAAAAAATGTGGATGCAGAAAATGCATAAAACCAGAGGAAGTAATGCATATAAATGTACACATTCTGCGTATATAATGAGAAGTACACATAAACAAATTTATCATATGAAATCAATTAAAGTGACGGGCTAGTGTACCACAGGCCTCACAGTTTGTATGTTGCTTTAGCAATATTATAATCTCAGGCAGTAGACTCATTCAAATGAAAATAGAAACAGGCATTTAAAAAAATAAAACAAAATCATCAGGATATGTGTAGTATGATACATTGGCGAATTAGACTTAATTTGAGGGTAGAACGAATAATGGCCTCATTCCAAATTTTAGTTCAAAAGGCTTCTCCATAATAACTAGTGATATATTATACCCCTAAAATACCTTTTCCATAAAAGATATGTTCTAATTGAGTTTTCCATTTGGGATCAAGATTAATCCTGTTCACAAGTTTTAAGAGAACATAATATACAGATAGTATCACTCAGCAATATCCAAAATGAGATAAGAGAAAAGCCATCTGCAGACACATGTTTCATCATCAATCAAATTTTGGGTTTTGCATTAGTTATTAGAATTATTAAGACAAACATACCTGCACATTGGCTAAAACAGAACATTTTTCAGTCTTCGGGGAGGATAACTCAACCCTGAGTAGATTCCCAAGTTCATGATGAGACATGGTCGAGTTATCCTTGCACCCAACAGAAGAAATCATAGGGTCAACTCGACAGTGTTCTTCCACTTAAGAGAATCAAAGAGACGTGAACTAGGGTATGCATAATAGTTTACTTTCTTTTCTCCCTCCTATCATTCTTCTGTATTTCTATAGAAACTCAGAAGTCTAACTTCATAAGTCAATTACTCATATTCACTCCTCTCCAAAAATGGCTCATCACCGGTTAACACGGACGTATGTTTTCCTTCATCTTTTCCCTACTCCTCTTCAATTTCTTTAGAAGGCTAAGATTGAAAATGAATGGGTCTATAAGAAATATCAAAAACTGCTCCATCATCATTGTCGAAGAATATGAGTAGTCGTTCAGAACAGGAATTCCTTTATGTTTGAACTAGATTGGCATTTAGTTATTAATAATTGATAGATTAACAAAGGAAGACTTTGTTTAGGAGAGTTTTTAAAGAACGACTTTTTCATTTCCTCTCACTATCTACTTTAGCCCGTAAGTAAATTCCTTCTATGACTCTTTGAGGTATAATCATCAATATATTTAATATATACCAATAAACATACACATACAAATAGTCCGTGTTCACATGTATTATGTATCTACAGCATGTCTATGTACATACTTTTTTTTTTGATAGGTAATCTCTATATACATACATTACCGCATTGTATTTCGGACTACACAGCTTCTTATGTCTTATGGTGCAATAAATAGTCAGATATGCTCAGGCGGTGTCACTAACCATATTCCAAATACAAACATATACATTAACATGTATTGTAAATGTATAATGTGCATATATACATACACATAATAAATACATCAACATAAAAATGTACCCTTTAATTAAAGCCATCAACATCTGCACAAACTAAACACCATTACAGTTTCGCATACACATGAAAATACATATGTAAGACCCCCGAAGCAGGTATACGTAAGCGCTTACAGGTCTAGAAATTGCGAAAATTACCTGGGCAGCTGTGACAGGCAGAGGAAAAGCGGTAGCCATTGAAGGGAGCGGAAAAATAAACCCCAAAGGGAAAAACCCAATTTATCAGACAAACACCAGATCTGGAAACGTAAAATCCAAGATCTACAGACAAAAATAAATTAAAAAATCAATCCAAACGCAGATTCAGTTTCACCATTTTCACATTAGTCCACATCAATAATAGCAACCCACACTTCCAGTACTACTTGTAAAATCAATATTAAAGTAAGAAAGTGAGACGGAATTGCGGTGCGACTGTGTGTGGGCAGATTCCGTCTCGACTTAAAGACCACTGGTTCTGACTTCTGAGGTGCGAGTAGGTAGGTGATGATGTTTTTCGGCGTCGAGTGTAACGATACGTAATGTGAAGTGTATATAACCTATTTGTATCGAGGATTTTGTAATATTTTGATAATAAAATTCTTTAAATGAAAGTTTAGCATTAAATTTTGGGATAATTGCGGTTATGGTACTAAACATTTCATTTAATAGCAGGCTTTGTTCAAACCTTTTATTTATATCATTCAGAGTACCAAACTTTTTAAAATTCACACTTGGAGTTCGAACAGATAGCTTCCATCAATTTGACAGTTAGTTGACTATTTAGAAAAAAAATTGACCAATTTTTAAAATGGTAAATAGTAACTTTAAAATTTTAACTCAATAGTTGTCGTCTTTACCCACCCCTCCCGTCTCGTCCCATCCCAAAACCAAACCCAAGACAAACAGTTGCCACTCATCAGTCATTGTCACTGTCACCATCATCATGACACATTTCCCAATAGAATCCAAGATTTGTCACCATTTCCTCCCAATTCCACCGCCATGGCCACCATTAATGGTTATTGTTATCGGCCAAAGCTCCCACAATTTATCATTAATGGCGGTCATGGACAGTTCAGAAATATATGGAAACTTCAAATTCAACCAAAATTTTGAAACTCAAATCTATTAAGGGATAAAATTCCACATCGATTAAAGATGAAAATATAGACCAACTTATAAGGATTTCGGCTACCCCTCTTAATAAGAAGTGGAGTATTGAATTTTTTAATTATTATAGAGTATGTTTGACTTTCAAATTTGAAGAGCAAATCCCACCCTCTACTTTCGAAAGTTAAAATAGATGATCTCTTGAAACTTTATTTTAAGTATTGATTCTTCAAAATATACAGTATCTCGTATTTAGAGAGTTTCTTGATCAATATCTTACATATTTATATTATTATGCCTCAATTTGGAAATAAATTTATAAATAATTTATAAATTGAATCAAAGTTAAACATTATTTCAATCATACATTCATAAGCTACTATTTATTACAAGATGTTTATGCACATAATTAATCTTCGAATTTATCTCGTGTTAGTTTCGTCAACCATGTGCAACTACTGAATTTCAAATATCGCTACTACTTTGGTAAGTTCACGGTCATTAATGGCATTTTTTTTTTGGGTTATGTAAGTTTAGAGTAATTTATAGCATATTTTATTTTTTGAGTAAAAAAAAAAAAAAAAAAATTACCTCGGACTCGAGCATTTCGTGCTAACTTATTACTTAACCCATTTTTGGTAGTCATTTTTTTCAAAATACATTTTTCTCTCTCTTTTTTTCAATCATATATTCTTCAATAAAATAATATTACATGCAAACCCAAAACTTTTTCTTTATTTTTAACCACACATTCTCCATCAATCAACTATTCAAAAATACATTTTCTCTCCAAAAATAACTACCAAACAAGGGCTTAACAAGTTAACTGCAGTTGTCGTTGACTTAGCAAATCCATTTTCTATTATAAACTCTTTTAGTTTATCTAGTCAAAATTTCATAATTCGAAATGTTTTTCTTGGGTATTCTTGATAAATCAGAGTTTCTATATCGATGTAGGAGGTTTGTTTAGGAAGTAAGAAACCCCCTTGATATCTCTTCATCGTCATATATAAAAAATTGTAAACAAAATTTTAAAATTATAAATAAACTTAATAATTTAAGTTCCTTCTAGACACGGAACATTATTTTTGATCAAACCACCACCAAGTTTCATTTTTCTGAAAATGACTAGCAAAAATCCACATTATATATATAACGAGAAAAAAGGGTTTGGAATTCAACCTCCCCGGGGTCATTGACCCTTTTTAGTTTAGGATCCCCTTTCTACATTCAATTATTTATTGAGCCCGGTGTGGAATCACCTTTGTGCCAAAAAAAAAAAAAAAAAAAAGGGTTGGAACCTCCGCTACCATTTCCACAAAATTTAGTGCGCGAGTTTGGTTATTCGACTTTGGTAAAGACATGTTTAGCGTATGATCTTCAAAATTAACTATTTTGAAATAAGTTAGGGAGGATGAGACATCAAAATAAAATTTTGCATTATATTGCTTTTGCACATTATTATATATAGTTTCCGAAGAAATCTACTACTTATATGTCTTGAATTCAAACCCCTCCGGCTAAAACATTCACTTGCTGTAGACATTCGTGCATGTTTGGTTGGTGTTTAAATTTTAATTCAAGTGATTATAAGTTGTGGATTATAAGAAATATGTGAATATGTATGGTAATTGTAAGTCTTGAAAAATGTGTACACTAGAAGTGTTATAAATTAATCAGCAGCCAAACATGCTTAGCGCCCAGAAATAGCCCTAGTTATATATTAATGAATGTGCAGGGGCGGATGGAGAGGGGGGCTAGCCCCAGCCCATAAGCAAATGGGTATGGAAAAAATGGAAATTTTAGTCCAAATTCATGGTGAAATCAAAGGGAATAAATATTTAGCCTAGCCAAAAAAAAATTATTTTAGCCCAATTAACTTCATTTTCAATCCAATACCAACATTCAGGCCCCGTTTGATTCCCATTTTAATTCTCATTCTCATTCTTCTACTCATTTTCAACCATACATTCTTCAATAAAATAATATTTTCTATCACATCAATAACTTTTCCTTCTTTTTCAACCACACATTTCCCATCATATCACTATTCCAAAATGCATTTTCCCCAAATAATGCTTATCAAACACACTCTCAATTATTCAAATTTAGTTTAAGATTCTACAACAATTACATATTTATTTTATTCACATTCATGATACACAAATAACTCGTTATCAGATTAGGTATTTTATTTCATATATATATATATATATATATATATATATATATATATATATTTATTTATTTATTTATATTACAAAGTTTAAAAAGTTCACTTATAATCAAATTAATTTATTATATAACAAAGTAAATGACATATTTTAATAGTATGGAATATCACATCTTTGACTAAGCTTAAAAGTAATTATATTTTTTCTTATGTATTTTTTCATATATTACTTATTTATACTTATGAATTAAGAATTTATTTATTTCAATCATGAAATAGATGTTATTATCAAAATAAGTAATAAGCTCTATATTTAAGTTTATTAGTAAAACATATATTTGTTAGAACTTTGTCATGAGTATCCGAAAATATATTCTGACTCACTTTGTCACGAGCATCATGAGTTTAACCTTTTAAACTAAATCTCGTGGACAAATAGCATCTTTTATGGTATGAGTTTATTGAAAAAAAAATTAAACTTCAGCCGACCCTAACAAATCTTTCTAGCTCCGCCCCGGGATGTGGTTTGACTAAACCTATTTGAAAATTTAATCCCTTGACGGGCCTAATTCTACCTCTGCATTATGCTCATTATCCTTTAGCTTGTATAATGAGACTAATTTCACGGCAAGAATGTACTTAAGATTAGACTTCAATGAATGAACCATACAAAGGGAATTCTATAAACACAACAAAAAACCGTACTCTTCCTCCATAAATTTGAGGTCAGTTACATAATCTTATTCCACCATTTTGCGCACTTCATTTCTAAATCTATATAAGTATCTAAAGGAACGAGATTCTTAGCAACTATGAAATTTCACGTTATATATTGTTCACTCTTACCACTATTCAATTTCTTGCTAGAAATCAAATAGATTCTTAGCAACGATGAACTTGCCATGTTATATTTGGTGTTCTCCTCTCTCTTTTAACATATTATATATATTGAAATCGCATTACTCTTATGAACACGAGCCGTTATAGAGAAAAAAAAAAATACATTAAACAATATGTTGACATTCAACACAAAATTGGATTACCTCCAGGCTCTTACAAAGGGAATACATGTACCTGAAATTTCCATACAAAGTGTTTCTGCAGAAAAATCAAGCATCAGTAAAACAAGAAATCAAAAGCATTCCTGTGTCAACTAGTTGCATTTGCAGCAGAGGCAGATCCATATAGTTGTCCGTTTCTCTGATCAATCGTATTCTAGACCTTCAACAAATGTGCACAAATCTGCTCGTCATCTTATTGTTTCTTCCCTTGCGCTAGGCTAACACGCATTACACGCCCCTCTAATTCCTGAAGAACCAAGAAATGCAGATATAATTTAACATCCAGCGTAGGAAATTAGTGAAATTCTTTTGGCGGTGATGACTATGTGCTTAATGAGTTTCAAGACGAATTTATACCACTCCATTGAGGGCTTGGAGTGCAGTGTCCATCTCGGCTTTAGTGTCATAGCATACGAATCCATAGCCACGAGACCTTCCCGTTTCCCCATCATATAGAACTCTTGCTCCAACGACATTTCCATATTCTTGAAATGCTCGTGTCAAACTTTCTGATGTGACTGACCAGGCTAGATTTCCCACGAAAAGTTTATAGTCTGTTTCTGGATACAAGGGCTCCTTTGGTTTAGGCTTGTCGGAGAAATTCACCCTTAAGGTTCGACCACCATATTCCTGTAACGAGACAAGTGAATAATGTTCACATCAGAAATATTTCCAAGAGGTAATTCCTAAAGATAACCGGAGTGTGTTCGGATTTAAAAGAATGAACCGGATATTGACAGTTGGATAAGATTCTTACACTTCCATCTAGATTTTTGATGACTTTGTGGCAATCCTCGATGCTGCTCATGGTCACAAATGCAAATCCTCTGCTTTTTCCGGTATCCCTATCGTAAAGAACCTAAAAAACTTGCGCGTATTAGTGACCAATGACATTACCTTAATTTGTGAAGAAATAAAACATTGTCGTAGACAACATGACAAGAGTACTACTTAATCCGCTTCATCTTATGTAAATTGTAGCTACTATGATGTCAAATCTTGAAATTCCTGAGGCATATTTCATAATCACACTGATTTATACTTTTATTTATGTCCTAAATTCGTTTCGAAATTGATACGCATAAAATAGACAATTTGGGATGAAAGATGCATTACATCAATACCTCCAATCCATAAGAATTTAATCATGAATCAGTAATCAAATTGCTGTCAGCATTCATCATGTTCAATTTTCATGATCAAATATATTTTCAAATTTTTGTATATGGTGAATGCTTATTTTGCAACAAGAAAGTAAATTTACCAACCTCAACCAGCTCTGGACTAGCATATTCTTGAATAATTCCAGCAAGTTGAGCACTGTCACAAAGATAAGGCAAATTTCCGAAGTAAAGCTTAGTGTTCACAGTATCACTTTCAGCAGCATCTCCTTCGCTCGTCTCTTCATTTCCAGCCTTCTCCTCCTCCACCGGAGCTGCCTCAACCGCCTCTTCTTGCGCTACAGCAGCCGTTAATCGAGGCACCCTCGACTTGCCACATATAGAACCAATGGGATTTAACTCAACCCAAAGAGAGTGAGCTATTGATGCAGGTTGTAAAATTCTATTGGATGGTACTTTTACCAGATGATCACAAGCCCAACTTTTTGAGGAGGTTAAACATTTCAGGCTTTGCATGGAGGTCGAAAAGGAGGCGGCTACAGCCGCAGCAGCGGTGGCAGCCATTTCAATGGTGGTTATGGGGTGGAACTGTCAACTGTGGGGATGTTAGCTGATCAGATCATATACAAGAAAAGGCCATAGAATGAAGGATGGGGATATGGGATTGTGTGTGCTGATGTGGGGAGATTTAGTCCAATGAGATTGGAAGAGATATATGGGAGATAAGGTTTCAGTTTTTATTTTCTGGTTTTTAAGTGGAACAGAGGCTCTTTTACCTTTTACTTTTGGGGCTTGGTGCATTCTTGGCCTGCTGCTTAATCATAAATGAAAATTTAACTTTCAGACACACTTGGTGTACAGAAATTTATTTTAGAGAACTTATACAGACAAGACATAATATGGGGAGTGGATGAGTGGAGTGGATGAGTATTTTTTGGACAATAAAATACTCACATGGGGCCACCTATGTGAGTATTTGGAAGAATTTTGTACAAACAGAATTTTTCTTTGACTTTAGCTTGCATTTCGATTTCGAATCGATTTTTTTCGGGTTTATAGATTTTCGATCTTTATGATTTTTAGTTGGAAATTTAGATCTTCGACCTTTCATATTTGATATGCAGGATGTTTACTCTTCAATTGTATCATCAAAGTCTCTCTAAAATTAGTTAGGAAAAGTAGCGAGGAAAAAAAAAATACTATGTAATTCTTGCACATTCTTTCTTTTTAAGGCTATTTTTACTTTGAATAAATTTTTGAGATCAACGAGTTGAATTTAAATTGTTGGGTTATTTAAGTCTATCTTATTTTGTTAGAAATTAAAATTTTAGGAGATTTTGATAATAGTTGATGAAGCTGATAATTGTTGACTTTGACTTAATTTTTTATTATCTTTTTTAGCTAAATCAAACGATGTTTAATTAATTTTTGTTCCTATCTTTCAATTGAGTGGCGAGTAAACAATATTGTCGACAACTTTAAATACAGAGAATATAATTAAGATTTAGTTAGATATTTAAGCGTTCCATTTTTTTCAAACTCATTTTTAACTTTACATTCTCCATAAAATAATATTACACATAAATACAAAAAATTTCTTAATTTTTAGATTTTTCAAAAAAATCATTATTCCAAAATATATTTTTCCCAAACCATCATTGAAATGGAGCCCAAACAAGGCTGAATGAAATTGTCATTTTTAGTATAACATAAAGGGTAATTTTCATAAGTAAGAGTATAACTTTGACCCATTTCAATAATAAGAAAATAAGTTTCAACTTTCAAAAATCAGATTTTTATTATTTATTATTTATTATTTAATTAATTAAATATATTAAGGTCACAGATCTATATAATTTGGTTACAAATTCACAATTTAACTAGTCACATATTATTTTCGGTCACAAATCAGAATTTTCAAATGTCAAAAATTATTTTACGTCACAATTCAAAAATTTTATAGGTCACAATTTGTTCATCGGTCACAAATTCACAATTTAATTAGTCACATATTATTTTTCAGTCACAAATCAAAATTTTTAAATGTCACCGATTTTTTTACGGTCACAATTCAAAAATTTTAAAGGTCACAATTTTTTTTTTGGTCACGGATGAAAAATTTATAAGTCACAAATCATTTTCAAGGTCACGAATCAAACTTTCAATAGGTCACAAATCATTTCTAAAGTCACAATTCAAAAATTTTACGGGTCACAATTTGTTCCATTGATAACATATCAAAATTTTACTCGTCACAATTTATTTATTAGTCACAACAAATTACGGATTAATTTTTAGTCACAACTTATCAAATTTTTGGTCACAATTAAAAGTCACGGTCACAATATTCAGGTCACATATCCAATTTCGAGTCACAAGTGAAAGTCACAATCACATTTTTCCTCATAGCCAACGTCACAGCAGTTAGCACCATCTCCTCTACCACCACCGTAGCCACAAGATTTGAACCTTACTTCCGACCTGAATGACGTGACTCACCATTTCCCAACCACAACCAAAACCACCACAACAATAGCACTGTCGCACCGCACTTTCAGATCCACCACCATCAACAGCACCGCACCGCCCCGCCACTGCACCACACCGCCATCAACAGCACCATAACCCACCACAACACCTCACCGTAGTATCCACTACCATCACCACAACCGCCAGATTCGCCACCGCCAGCCACCAATAAATCAGATGCAAAACAGTCAACACCCTACAAACATCATCACCCAACAACCGCCGCCAGATCTGCTACCATCACCCAACCAACCAGCCGCCAGATTCACCACAATCACCAGATTCGCCATCAACTGCACCATAACCCACCACAACACCTCACCGCAGTATCCACTACCATCACCACAACCGTCAGATTCGCCACCGCCAGCCACCAATAAATTAAATGCAAAATAGTCAACACCCCACAAACATCATCACCCAAACAACCGTCGCCAGATCTGCTACCATCACCCAACCAACCAGCCGCCAGATTCACCACAATCACCCAACCAACCACCGCACAGCGTTCCCACCATCACTCGATCGACGCTCGTCTTCCTTGTCACTACGCGAACCGGCGACGTCGCATCGGATCTCGTTACTGCGCCTGAGAGAAATCAGATTCGGAATTGTTATTGGCGGTGTTGGTGAGGTGTGGTGATTTTGGTGTTGGTAGGTGCGGTGGTGACAGTCGCGACGGTCGTGGTGGTGGCGACAATTGCGAAGATCGTGCCGGCGACGCGAGAGAGAGAGAGAGAGAGAGGCGAGCTTTTCATATAGATAGTGAGAGAAGAAGGGGCGGGGGGAGGGGAGGAGTGAGGGAGATATAATTTAGTGTTTGATTTGTGGAAGATAAATTAATTAATTTTAAAATATATTAATTAGGAAAAAAAATTAATTTTTGTATAGTTAAACCTTCCACCTTATTTTAGATTTTTAAACTAGGGTTTTGTATAATTTCCACTAAGATAAATCGTCCAATTTTCTTTGACATGTAATGGTCCAATTATTTTTGTTCATTTCAAAAGCCTCCCTCCAACATAAATGGGGTATGGGTTTCAATTGTAAGTTCATTCAAGCCTTCAAACTTACTCAATCTGTCTCTTTGAAACGTTTCTTGAAAATTCGCACATTGAAAACGCTTTCCAGCTTAAAACCATTCAACTCAAAGCTCTCAAATTTAATGAAAGATGGCCTGGTGTCTGAAGCACAGAAACTGTTCTATGAAATGCCCCAAAGAAATACAGTCACATATAATGCTATGATAAGAGGATATTTTCAAAATGGATTTTTTGAACAAGCTATGGATTTGTATATTCAAATGCCGATTCGTGATATTTTCTCGTATAATACTATGATCTGTGGGTTAATGCAATATAGGGATGTTAAAGGGGCTGAAGAGATTTTTGACTGTATGGAGTGCACAGATGTTGTCACTTGGAATTCAATGATTTCTGGATACATTGATAATGATTTGATGGATAATGCAGTGAGAATATTTAATGGGATGCCTATGAAAGATGTTGTTTCGTGGAATTTGGTTATTGCAGGACTGGTGAAGGTTAAGGAGTTTGGTAAGGCTGAGCAAATGTTTAGGGGAATGAGTGCGCAGGATGTTGCATCTGGTACTATTATGATGAAGGGGTTTTTGGGAGATGGTCGAATTGAAGAAGCAAGGGAATGTTTTGATAACATGCCTATAAAGGATGTTCAAGCTTGGAATACAATGATCAGTGGTTACGTGCAAACTGGACTTGTTGAGATTGCGGAAGTCTTGTTTCACAAGATGCCTGAAAAAGATGGGAACTCATGGAATGAAATGATGGATGGGTTTGTAAGTGTTGGTAGGATAATTGATGCCATGAAGCTTTTCGATGAAATGCCTCAAAAATGCGAAAGATTATGGAATTTAATCTTGTTTGGATTGGTAAGGAACGGTTTGGTGAAAGAAGCTCATGCCTTGCTAGAGAAAAACTCATATAGTAATATAGTGTCATTGACGAATGTGATGATTGGATACTTTAATAATGGAAACGTTGACAATGCCTTGAAAATTTTTGAATGGATGCCTGTTCGTGACACAACTGTATGGAATGCCACTATATTTGGATTGGGAGAAAATGATCGTAGTGAGGACAGTATAAAATTGTTCATCAAAATGAAAGAAGATGGTATGTTCCAGGATGAAGCTACACTTACAAGTTTACTTACCATATGTTCAAACCTTTCGTCCTTAAACCTTGGGAAAGAAATTCATGCAGAAGTAATTAAGGTGGGGATTGATTGCTTTATCCCTGTCAGTAATGCATTGGTGACCATGTATTTTAGATGTGGAAATATGGACTCTGCAGTACTTGAATTTTATTCCATGTCTAGCCATGATGTTATTTCTTGGAATTCTGTAATATGTGGATTAGCTCACCATGGGCATGCTCAACAAGCTATAGAGATGTTTGAGAAAATGAGATTGTCAAATGTGAAGCCTAATCAAATAACTTTTGTAGGTGTCCTTTCTGCATGTGGCCATGCCGGCCTTGTTGAACATGGTAAATATTACTTTAATATTATGCAAAATGAGTATTATCTTCACTCAACAACTGAGCATTATACTTGTATTGTTGATCTGTTGGGTAGATTTGGACTTGTAGATGAGGCAATGAATATTTTGGATCAGATGGGCTTATTAGGACTAAAAGTTCCAGCAAGTGTTTGGGGAGCATTGTTTGGAGCATGTAGAATGCACAATAACATCACTATAGGTGAGATTGCTGGGAATAAGATTCTGGAATTAGAGCCTTCTAACTCTGGTGTGTATATGATTCTAGCTGAAATATACATGGCTAGTGGGAGGAAAGATGAGGCAGAAAGGATATGGGTTCGCATGAAAGAGAATGGTGTTAAAAAGCAGCCTGGCTGTAGTTGGATTGAGTCAAACGATGGTGGCCAAGTATTTCTTGCAGGAGACAAAACGCATCCTGAGTTTAAGTGCATCTGCCATGTTATAGACTTGATATATATGGAGATGGAGATAGAACATTTGAAATCAGATTCTGCTTCATTCTCTGAATCTATAGAAGGCATGTAGCTAATATTTAAGCAGCTGTTGCTTGAACTTTTTGTCTGTGGAAAATGATCTATTTTCTGGAATATAGAAGAATGTGTATTGATGAGTATTAGAATCTCTAAAGAGAAGACATGGTCCAGCCATCATGAGGAAGTGGAAGTGTAATACAAAAGAAACTATTGATTGCAGAAGGCAATGGACCTGTCTTCGCCTAATGTAAATTGTGTGGCTAACAAAGGTAGTTGAATGACTCAATCTCATGATCATATTGTGGCTGACTACTAAATTCAAATATCAACTTAATCTCTTTGCTGGCCTATTGTGTCTAGCCCCATACAGGATCCAGCATAGGGACTGCTGATCACACAGGTAAGTTATGTGTGTATAAGTCAGATGCTCTAACGGATGGATGAGTTTTCCAACCTGACTTCATTTATGAGGACAGGGAAGAAAAATACTCCTTGATGGATTTCTCCACCATTATATCCCTGGAAAATAACTCAATTAACATAATGCTGGGACCTTGTATGGTGATGATGATGACATCATCAGGCTATATCATTCTTCCGAGAACCTGCATAGATGCTATTTTGGAAGGGATCTTACTTGCCAGACAACTTGGGTTATCGGATCCTTGGGTGGAAACAGACTCAATGTTGGCCATTCATTACATCGTTCAGGGTGGAGGACCTTGGGTTATATAGGATATTTTACGATGCATCAGATACCACCTCTCTTTTGATCGATATTCAGTATCCCACATCTACCGACAAGGGAACCAGGTTGCCTACTTACTTGCATCTGAGGGTTGGGGCCATCACCGTTATCAGAGTATGGACCTCTCGAACTTCCTCACTAGATGCTTGCTCTTGTTTTGATATACAGACATTGTCTTCCGAACTTTAGGGGTCATTAGAGACTTACATGCTTTATCTTTGTGTGGGAAGTAAAACTCTCCCATTTATTTCACCTCTTCATATGTTGCACTCTTTTATGTTCGGAGGTCAGGTATATGTCCTTCGATATATTAAATAGTTGGGAAATCCTAACCTCCATTTCTTGGTGGAACCTAAAAACTCAGTAAGATTGTGTTGATGCTTTGCTTTGAGGAAAAAAAAATGTTGTATGGATGCTATTTATGTGGTTAATCCAGCAATTTAAATAAGCACTTTCCATCCGGCTGTTAAAGCTGTAAATTTGCTAAAATATTGAGTTCAGCTTGTTTTTCCGATTTCACAAGTAATTGTTTCCTATTTTTCTCGCTGCTATTCATCTTGTTCCTAGTGGCCTTTGGTTTTACGCAACAGTTTCATTTTATCTTTGTAAGCAGAGAATTTGTGTACCATTTAAAGCTTACCAATCTATTTTTTACAATAAAAACCCTACTGATGTAAATGATAAGTTTATTAGTGAATGACAATTATACCTTTGCAGCCTTGAAAATTATTACCGTTGTATTTCTGATTCTTTCCTATAAATTTAGGACTTTGGTTCTTTACAAAAACATTTATTCTCTCCTCTTTTTTTTTTTTTTTTTTTTTTTTTTTTTTTCCCTCTTTTCATAACACGTTATCAGTACGATTTTCTTAGAAGGTGATAATTTTCAAAAACATAATCATCTATCACGTATATCGAAATTAATTTGATGACACTTAAATTTTCTTATCTACATATGCATTATAATATTCGATCGAAATCAATTCACGCCTCTTTAATTTGATTCATCCAATCAATTCTGTCTACTATTTTTTTTTTTCCTGAAAGTCTGTAAAAATCAATTTTTTTCGCTGGCAATTTTTTTGGTCTGCTAACTAGAGAGAAAAAACCATGCTTTTTTTATCGCAATTAATTTTGCCTCAATCATTCTGCCGAATTGCATGACCAAAACCGAATTGTTTAACATATGCATCCTATATCTATAATTATTTTATTGCTTGTACACACATCCCACTATTTAATTATTTTATTGCATGTGCATGCATTCTGTTTGTATGTCTATAATGATGCAATCGAAATATGTTTGCATGAATTATTACTTACTAATGAATGTTTAGCAATGGTTTCTACAATGGTTTCATCATTCTCCATTATTTAATTATTAAACTATTTAATGAATGGTTTTGTACTCAATTATTTAATAATTTAATGAATATTTAGTAATTATTAAATTATGCATGCATAATGTTTGTAATGATATCTATATTGATTTCATCATTTTTTTTAATTGTTTTAGCAATAAAACTTCAGTTTTTGAATTTATTCTTAATTGTTATTGTTCTTAAAAAAGTACAACTTTATAAATAATACCTGAAAGACTAATATTCTTAAATAATAGTTTCTTGTTAGTTCTAAAGTAGCACAACATTTTAATTGATATTCCAGAAGAAAGTCACTTGTTCCCGAAGAACATGAATTATAATTTTCACTATTTTAGAGGAATATTGACATTTTGCTCTTAAAGAAGTAATAGTATAATACAACGTGCTTCCAAAATAACATATGTTTCGAAAAACATATTATTTTAAATTAGTGTTTATCATTGAAGGAGAACACGTAACTTATTTCATGTTGATATTGACTACTTGATTAACTATTATGTGACGTTTAATCATATTCTTCATAACTAATTGTATTTTCTTTATTGTGTAGGCAAATGCTATTCGTACACGAGTAGATCAAGGTGTGCAACGAGCAAAAGTCATGATTCAAAAATGGAAAATATCACAAAACTTGAGCTTGCTGCATTTGATATATCTGGCAACAATTATCTGTCATGGGTACTTGAGCTGATATTCATCTTGTCTCAAGAGGTTTAGGAGAGACAATAAAATAAGGAAACAAAGAATCACTACAGGATTGTGTAAAAGCATTCATCTTCCTTCATCATCATTTTTTCGATAAATTTAAAATTGAATATCATATTGAGAAAGACCTACAGGTTCTTTGAAAATAAATTAACTGAAAGATTTGATCATAAAAAGATTATAATCCTTCCCAAAGTCCGCTATGAGTGGATGCACATTTATTTGCAAGATTTCAAAACTGTTAGTGAGTTGTATGAAGAAAAATCACTGATGAAGACATGTTGGGAAAACGTTTTTCCAATTTTCACGTCTCGAATGTGCTTTTGTAGCAACAATATTATGAGTGTAGTTTCAAAAAGTACTTACAACTCATATCTTGCCTATTTGTGCCTAAATAAAATAATGAACTGCTGATGAAAAATCATGGATTACATTGAAATGGTTGTGTACCATTGCTTGAAGCAAATGAAACTGCATTGTCTGAAGCAAATGCAATATCAAGATAAAGACGTGGACGTTGACACAGATCTGGACATGGACGCGGACGTGCACGTGGAATAAACTGCGAACGAAATAATCAACAAAACTATCAGCAACAAGACAACAATTTCAAAATACACAAAGCAAACAAAAGTAACATATTAAAAATGGAGCATGAAAAAAGCTGATTTAGATATAAAATGAAATGGCATTGGACACGTACCTGTCATACGTCAAAATATCTTGTGGATCTCTATCAAAAATCAATAAAGGGAAAGAGAAAAGTGGGGAAAAATTTTGTTGATTATGATGACCCAATTGACGTGACTCATTTGGATGTATTTGATTCTTTTGCTGATCCAAATGAGAATATTGATTGTTTGATTGTGGGTGGCATGATGAAAGATATAGAGTAGTTTACTTTCTAGTATCTCCAGTTGTTTTAGAAATTCAATTTGAAATATGTTTTTACTTTTCGCAAAAAAAAATTAAAAATTTATTATGCATCGTTAATTTTATAATATTTAATTATGTTTACTCTTTTAAATTTAAATTCAAGTTTTAAAATATATCCGCTTTGTTATAGATTTATGATCAATTGTCAAGATACATGTTTGGACTTAACATTAGCAGAAAATAATGTTAATACGATATTAGGTTAATCGAATATTATTGAAAGCTGGGAAAGAGCTTGTATTATTTTATCAAATAATACAAAATTATATATTGATGATGTACTTTATTTTAGCAAATTCAGAATAAATTTGCTTAATTTTAAAATATTCGCTTCAATGGATATCACATTAAGACGATGTAAGAAAATAATGTTGAATATTTTTGCATGACTTCTCTTATATCTGGCCAGAAGCAGATAAAAGAAAATTTAATGTACTTCTATCTGACATGTATTATACATTTATAAAAATTGTTGAATTATATATTGCCACGAACCAAAAGTTCGTTGACCAAAAAAATATTTATACTTTGGCATGATCGACTTGAACATCCAGGAGTTATAATGATACGTCGAATAATAAATAACTCACATGGACATCCTTTAAATAACCAGAAAATTCTTTTACCTAATGATTATCCATGTGTAACTTATTCACAAAACAAGTTAATCATTGGACCTTTGGCTACAAATGTCAATACTGAATCCCCAACCTCCTTGGAAAAAATTCATGGAAATATATGTGAGAAAAAAATTATGGAGATATATCTGGATCAATACACCTACCATGTGGAATATTTTGTAATTTTATGGTATTATTTGATTCTTCTACTAAATGATCACATGTTTGTCTACTTTCTACTAGGAATATAGCTTTTGTTAGATTGTGTGCTCAAATCATAAAATTACTAGCTCAATTTCTCGATTACTCAATCCAAGACAATTTGTCTTGACAATACTGGTGAATTTAGATCGCAAGTATTCGATAATTATTGCATGTCAATTGAGATTGTTATCGGACATTCAATTGCATATGTCCATACACAAAATGGTTTAACGAAGTCATTTATTAAACGTCTACAACTTATTACTATACCATTACTTATGAAAACAAAACTCTCAGCTTGTAATTAGGGTCATGCCATATTACATGCTACGTCATTGGTTCATATAAGACCAACTGCTTATTTTCAATATTCACCTCTACAATTGACATTTGATCATGAACTTAATAATTCTCACGGATTTTTTGTTGTACTGTCCAATTCCCTAATTTACCCCCTTCCCACAACGTACTAAAATGAGTTTTCACAAAGATTTGAGATTTATTTAGGTTTTGATACACCATCTATTATTAGGTATCTTGAACTTCTAACGGGTGACTTATTTACTACATGTTTTACATATTGTCATTTTGATGAAATGAATTTCCCAACTTTGGGAGGGGAAAAATTATATCCTAAAATAATGAGGAACAAAATAATATTATTATAGACTGAACTTCCAACGGGTGACTTATTTATATGTTATCTCTTAAATAATAGGAACAAAATGATATTATTTAGACAATATTTTCGAATTTGGCGTTGTTCTTGATATTATGTAAAATGAGGATCTTGAGCTACAATCAGTTAAAAACTGTCAACATAGAAATAATTGACTAAAATGGAAAGAAATCATATTGGCATAATTGAATTCCTTAAAGCAACAGAAAGTGTTTGGACACGTAGTTCGAACTCCTAAAAATGTAATCTGTGTTAGATACAAATGAATTTTTGTACGAAAGAAAAATGAAAATGATGAAATTACAAGATACAAAATCCAAATCGTTGGACAAGGTTTTTCACAAAAATCAGGAATTGATTATGAGGAAACGTATTCTCATATAATTGACACTATCACTTTAGATTCTTAATTAGTTTGACTATGTCACAAAAATTCGATATGCGCCTTATAGATTTAGTAATTACCAATGTTTTGAAAATCGACCCGATCATCGACCCGAAAAATGTAAAGGGTCAAGGGTCAAAAAGTTCAACTAGGGTCGAACTGGAATCGAATCAGATGCAATAAATACCTACAAAAATAATAAAATACGATGAAAACAATAATTTTCTTAGTAAATCTATCTTTTTTCAATTAGATTCATTATCCTACAATTAGTCTTGATACTTCAAAAATTAAAAATCAATATGTTAAAAATAATTTGCTTTGTTAAACTATAGTTTAAACTTATAGAAAATGATATCTAACATTAATATATTAATAATCAAGTGAAATTTAAATTAAATAAATGAAAAGATGAAGGTGGATATTACGATTTGGTTAATTGGGATTTAAAATCAAACTAGTCAATTAGGCATACATTTGGAAAATGATTTTGATGGGAATTTTAACATTTTTTTTTTGTTATGCCACTATCCCACATTGGAAGTTTATGAAACTATTGAAGAGAAATGCACTTATAAAAGGTACTATCCCACATTGAAAGTTTATGAACTATTTGAGATAAATACATCTATAAAAGAAAAATGTCATCCAATATTTCTCTATGAGCTTTTGAATTATAGTTTATGAGATCCATTCACGAAGTTCAATTTTTTTTACACTTAAAAAATGGGGAAAACCACAAAACCGTGACCGGTTCACCAGTTCACGGTTAAACCAGCCGGTTGAATGAGTTTGAAGTCGGTTTTGTCATATTCGGTTACCCGGGGGGTGATTGACCCGATTTTGAGACCGGTTCTCGATTTTACCGGTCGGGCAGGGCCGCGCCGCTTTTGACAACATTGGTAGTAATTACCTATCTATATGGTTCACTTGATAGTGACATATGTATTAAAAGTCCTCCGAAGGACTTAAAGTGCAATAAACAAATGATACATGCCTGAAAATCGTGTTCTCAATTAAATTGCAAAAATCATTATATGAATTGAAATAATACGGAAGCATGTGATATAATCTTCTTAACGAATATTTGTTGAAGGAATACTATAAAAATGATGATGTTTGCCCATGTATTTTCATGAAGAAAATAAATAATGAATTTGCTATTCTGATAGTATGCGTTGATGATTTAAATTTAATTGGAACATCTGAAGAGCTCAACAAAACTGTAGATTATTTGAAAAATGAATTTGAGATGAAAGATTTGGGAAAAATCAAATTTTATTTTGAGTTGTAGATTGAACATTTTTCAGAATGATTATTTATTCATCAATCTACATATACAGAAAAGTATTAAAACATTTTTATATGGATAATACAGATCCATTGGCATTACGTAGGGTTGTTCAATCACTTGATGTGAAAAATGATTCAATTCGTCCACTTGAAGATGGAGAAAATGTTCTTGGTCTTGAAATATCATACTTTAATGTAATTGTAGCACTAACTTATCTTGCAAACTGAACTCGACTTGACATAATTTTTTCTGTAAATCTCCTTGTAAAATATATTTCTACACCAATTTAAAGTTATTGGAATGGTATTAAACATATTTTTCGTTACCTAAAGGGTACTATTGATTTGAGATTATTTTATTCTCAAAAGTCGGGATCCACTTTAGTGGGATATGCAAATACATGTTATCTCTTTGACCCACATAAAGTTAAATCACAAACATGATATGTATTTAAATGTGAAAGAACAACTATATCATAGAGATCTGTTAAGCAATCATTGACAGAAATATCATCAAATCATTCTGAAATTATTACAATCCATAAAACAGGCCAAAAATGGGTATGGTTGATGAACATGACTCATCATATCCAAGCATCATGCTGGTTAACTTCAACAAAAGATAGTTCAACAATTTTGTATGAAAGCAATGCAGTTTGTATTGCACAACTCAAAAGATGTTACAAAAGAATGACGATATCGATGTCCTACAAATTCGTTCAAGTGGTCATGTGACCGATTTATTCAAAAAAACATTGTCGACATCTACATTCAAGAAATTGATTCTTGAAATTGTAATGTGTCGATTCAAATATTTTCAGTGATCAACGTCAGGGAGAGTAGCTATACTCTTTTTCCTTTGCTTAAGTTTTATCTATTGAGTTTTCCTAGCAAGATTCTAATGAGACAACTTTTATTTTTAATACTTCAAAATAATTGTACTCTTTTTCATTCGTTTTGATTTTTTTGTTCCTTTGAATTTTTATCAAACGAGGTTTTAACAAGGTAGATATTTTGTAATATGTCATTTAATAGGGAGTGTTGTGAATGATAAGTTTATTAGTAAATGACAACTATACCACTGTAATCCTAAAAATTATTACCGTTGTATCCCTAATTCTTTAATATAAATATGAGATTTTGGTTCTTAATAAAATTCACACAAGTCTATTGACTTTTATTCTCTCCCCTTTTTTTCTCTCTTTTCATAACACCGACATGTATTTTCATAGAATTATCTTTTTCTATATTATGGGGTATGCTTGTGATGTATGGACTTGTTCAGTTTTGTCAATCTATGTTTCGATATATCAGATAGATAGAACCAAATAATGTGGCCTTAAATGATGAAAGTTTCTTGGTCTTCTCCTCCCCAGATTCTAAGGATGAATAAAGACTCATTCGGTTCGGATTGTTTGCAGTGAAGATGTAACACTCGGGTAGATTAAAAATTAAGGAAAATTGCAACAGCGGTTCCAAACTTATGAATTTTTTTTTTCCAGACTTTACCTTAACCTTTAGTTTGTATCACCAACGATCCTAAACCTTTGAAAAATTAGCACCTAGAGTCTGAATGGATTGAAATCGTCCATTTGACTGTTAGTTGACAAAGAAAATAAAAATTTGAAATATGTTGACCAAATTGAAAAGGGTAAAATGATACATCTACATTTTCTCAAATATTAACAATTAAACTAAAAAAAAACAAAAATAAAAAAAGAGTATCGTTATTTATATCCACAATTTTTATACATGCATCCCACTCTATATACATCCCTATTAAAATATTAAAAATTTAAAAAAATATCATTTTCCTCCACGTCAAATTTCAATATTGTTCTTATTATATTCATTCATCTAAACATTATAGATCCATACAAATTTATATATTCATCCCACTATAAATACATTCCTAATACAATTTCGAAAAATTACTATATTCATCCAATCACTATAAATATTTAATATGGTTCTTACTTTTTATTTTTTATATTATCATGTCGGTACTTTTATATTTATTTGTAAAGGTTAGCAAATATCTTTTCTTGAATTTATAAGATTCTTTCAAAAGTATGTTGCTCACACAATCAAACAAATCCCTCCTCGAATCATATGTTAATTAATTAATTTTTATTTTTTTGCTTATAAGCTCATAATTTTGGTTGTTTGTGTTTTGGTTGATAATTTAAAGTTTCTTTCATTTTATAATGTAAGAATATTGAGACATGTATTGAAAAAAAAAAAAGATTCCATTTTTAATATCATGAAAGAATTATAACTCTAATAATATATATATATATATATATATATATATATTTTTTTTTTTTTTTTAAATTTCCATTGAAGTGGATATTATATGATTAGGGTTTTATAATTTTAGTTAAATATGATATTTTAGGGTATATTTTATGATTATTAGAATTTTAGCTAAACATTAACTCTAAAAGAATGTAAAAATGTTTAAAAGAATTTATGAAAATAAACATAAGTGGATGAATTTAAGACAATATATGTTTATTTAATTTTATATATGTCTATCTATCTACAATCTACATCTGCAATATATTAAAAGTGTGCATTAAGGAGAAACTTTTGATTACCAAATTTACCCTTATATATTTAGTTATATGTCAATTCTATCCTTATATATTTCATACAGTACCATCTAATATAATTTAACTTCATTTAATAACCATTTAAATATAATGCTCATTGTTTTATATTAGAGTACTAAGAATTTTACATTAATCAAGTTTATTTTTCAAATTAAATTATTTATTTAAGTTATTACTTAAAATTGAAGCTCACACATAATGGTAAATTAATTACAATATAAAATAATATTTGTTATAGTTTAAAAATTAAGTCATTTGTACCCGAAGTTGACACTCCGGGTTTTCCAATTCCACCGATACCCTCACATGGAGGTTGGGCCCCACTTTGGACAAGAGTGCGGGCCCCGCCCCAAATGTGAGAGGACGGCTGTGGATCGAGTAACATAGAGTGTCAAATTTCGGGTACATGTAGTAAGATTGATAGTTTAAATATAATTATTTTGTAGGCGAGTTTCGATTTTAAGTGATTAAATTTAATTATTATAAAATTATTAGTACTCTAATATAAAAAATGAACTCTATACTTAAAAGGAAACTACATGAAATTAAATTGTAATTTATCTATCATTAATGGCACCTTTAATATATTATAATATTATCTCATATATATATATATATTATATTATTTATATATACTTGAGCTTCACTTAAAATCAACGTTCATCCACTTATATAATTACAATATATATAAAAATAAAATGTAGAGATAGATGAGAAACGTTCAATTTACCATTTTGTCGTTATATAACACAATCAACATTTTCATTCAAAGATTATATGAAATCCACGTTTAATTAATATAATAGTTAATGTTAGTATTTAAATACAAAGGACAGTAAATTGAAAAGAAAAAAAATGCTTAAATATGATCAACGGTTCAGAGGAAAAGAATCGAAGATGAGATAAATTATCCATTAATCTTAAAGATCTTATCAATTGTTCCTAATATGTAATTAGGAGTTATTTACCCTTACCAAATTTGTATCCACCTCCACTAAATATAAACATCTCAATTGCAACTTTTTTTATTAAAAGAAAATTTGTAAGTATTAATTAAAATTAATATTATGTGTTCCAAACATAATTAATATAATATTGAAAATTTTACTTTTATTGCATGTTCATTTTTGTACAAGCATAAAAATTGATGTTAATCAAATTATTATTAGATATAAATATATAAAGTAAAGAATTTTTTTTTCTCTATGCATTTAAAGAGAGAATTTTTATTCCTCCATTTGTATTAATCCTATTCAAAAGAAAAAAAAAAAGAAAAAAACGCTTTCATTTTATGAATTTTCATTTCTATATTTGTTTTGAATGTAACTTTGATTTTTAATTTAAAATTAATGCTATAGATTAATATGACGAGTATGATACATACGCAATTTTTGTTTCTAAATGTGTTTAGATAAAATACATTTTTGTTTTCACTTTTTAAGATAAAAAGTTTATGTTACAGACAAAATGAGTAATTTTTTATTTTGAAAATCATTTATGTATCTTTAATTTACTTACAAGTAAACATTTCAACTTAGTCAAATATACATCTCTTAATTCGATTATTCTTCGTGTCTATCTGTAGCACAAAGTTGGTTGATAAGTAAATAAAGCATTACATTTTAAATTTATTCAACATTTTCACATTATGTACGTAATTTCATAAACTTTTATTCATATATATATATTCTTTAACAATTTTAATTTTTTCTTTAGCATTATCAATTTTCTTACTTTAAAAATATTACATATATCATCTATTCCGTACATAAGACGTGCAACGCATGCGCTTACTACTAGTTTATGTAAATTTACATAAAATAAAAAATATAATATAATTATCTTTTTAAAAGTGGATATATATAAACTGTGGATATAAATAGTGGTATCCTACAAAAATCAGCCCCCACCTCGATCCCCACAAACCCCAGCCCTACCTTCATTTTCTCCAAACCACCAACACACTGCCATCCCACGCCCAAAAAAATTAGAACCAGAGCCGTACCTGTGTTTCACGGGGCCTGAGGCGAGTTTCAGAATTTGAGCCCTTAAGTCATAGCAAGCAATCCATTTTTTTTTCATTTATAAGAGTTATTCGATGTTCCTTTATTCTCTTTTCTTTTCTTGTTATTAAAGTACTTATCTATATCTCCAGTCTATCTTCGAATTAATGCCTCTACTTTTTCTCTATTCTTCTTTTTTTGGAGCTCCAGATGCATATTTAGGAGCCATGGTATTTGACTCATGTCACTCAATTACTAACACTTACTAAATTGTAAAATTAGAACAAGAATTACATCAATCAACTCTCCTTTTGTTTCACAAAATGTTAATAAATTAGCTTTAATGAAATGCTAGAAGTAACTTGAGTTTAGAATATTATTTCATAGCAGTCAACAATACATATTAATAAATAAATAAAACTGAAACTCATAAAGTGAAGCAGATAACAATTTTCTACAAGCTCGAATAAAATTCTGTTTGCACATTAAATAAATCTTGCTAAATTAATCCAACCAAATTGCAACTTTATTAATGCAAAACTACACAAACGAAAAAAAAAAATCCAAATCATAATTATATCTTCACTTCTCTTAAGTCTTATCTTCAAAGATAATTAGATAAACGTGAAAAAAAAGGAACAAATTACGTTACCAAAAGTATAATTCAAGTGAAAATCAACAACAATTGCTCACCTAAACCATAAAATCGATTATTGAAACCTTCTATGCTTGCAATTTTTCAATAAACTGCGTAAATCCCTCCAAACAAACCTTTGAATTTTCAATTCCAAGCAAAACCCAGAAAGTAAAAGATTACAAATAACAAGAAAAGGGAAAAGATTAACCCTTAAAAAGACAGAAAAAGTTAACTTGTTTCATAGGGAAGAAATAGCTCCAAAACAAGAAATAACTGATTTTTCACCACGCAATTCTTAGTTGCAGAAAGGTAAAGCAAGCTACAAAAATAGATACCCACAAATCTAAAGAGAGAAATGAGAAACACAACTAAAATTTTTGCCCTTTTGAAGCATCGCAATTTGTTGGGCAGGCAAACACATATAATGGAGTGGGTTTTTTTTTGTGAAAATTACACAATACCCTACTTTAAGTATTCAACATTCTAAAATCAGACCCCAAGTTTCACAATTCAAAAATCAGAAATTTTATTTTAATTAATATTTTATAAAATAAATATTTATACTCCAAATCCTAATTTTAGATTCTCACTCTCCTCTCTCTCTCTCTCTCCATTCCCCCAACCAACCGCCTCTCTCTCTCTCGACACACACAGTGACTCTCTCATCTCTCTCGACAGCCAGAGGCGATCCACACACAAACCACTCCGGCGACCCATCTCTTGGTCTTCGAGAGACCACCGCAGCGGCTTCATCGCCTCGTAGGCGTTGCGGCGACGTCACTCACTCACTCTCTACCGTTCGCAGCAGCGATGAATCTGCTTGGGGTGTGGTCGTGGTGGTTATGGTACTTGCAAACGCAGTAGTGGTGGCGGTGGGTGGTGGTATTTTGGATTTGATCTTTGGTTGTGTTTGGGTGGTGGTGGCGGCGGCGGGTGGTGGTGGTAATTTTGGATTTGATTTTTGGTTGTGTGTTGGGTGGTTTTGGTCGCGATTTTGGCTGCAATGGTGTTGGTAGCGGTGACGTTAGGGTGTGGTGGTGGTGGAGTCGGCTTGTCACAAACGTGAGCGTCACGACGTGGTGGTTTCGTGGGGGGATGGATCTGAAACTGTTGTTGTCTGTTATACTCTTAGTGGTGGTGTTGTTACTGTCGATGGTGTTGGCGGAGATGTCGACGGCGGTGGCGGTGTTGGTTGGTGGTGTTGGAGAAGAGGAATGGTGCCTATGGTGGTGTGGGTTGGTGGTGGTGATGTGATGTCATGGTTTTTGGTTTGCCGTTGGTGAGGCTGTGTTGGCGACGTTAGTGATGGTGGTTGTGGTGAGTTGCCGGCTATGATAGCAGCGGCGGAGTAGGTTTAGGGCATGTAAGACGGTGGTGGTGATGAAGTGGTCATGTATAGTATCTGTGACCAATGCTGTGACCTATGTTGTGACTTATGTGGTGTTGTGCACGGTGGTGGTATGGTGTTGTGCGCGGTGGTAGTGCTGTGGTGCGGTGGCGGGAACGAAGGTGTGGTGGGTGCGATGGTGATGTGCTATTGTGACGTGGTGGTGATGCGGTTGTGTGGTGTTAATTTTCAGATTCAGACTTTGTGCGGTGGCGGTGGTGTCCAGATCCAATTTGTGAGGTGGTGGCGGGTCAGCGATGGTTTGGGGCTGTGGTCACAGATTATTTGGTTAACTGTGACCACTAAATTGGCTAATTTGTGACCAATAACAAATCTGTGACCAACTGTGACTATAAAATTTCAATTTGTGATCTCAAAAATAATCTGTGACCTAATAAATTATGACTTGTGACCTTGAAAATAAATTGTGACTTGTTAAAATTTCGATCCGTGACCTCGAAAATAATCTGTGACCTAATAAATTTTGTTCTGTGACCTAATAAATTTCGATCCGTGATCTCGAAAAAAATTTGTGACCTAATAAATTTCGATCTGTGACCAAACTGTGAATCTGTGACCAAATTATGTAAATCTGTGACCTTAATTTGTTTAATTAATAAAATATATAATTAATTGAATAAATTATAAATATTTTTTAAATGAATATCTGATTTTGGAAATTTGAAACTTAATTTCTGATTTTGAAAATATACCATTCTTAAAGTAGGATTTAGAAAATTTTCCCTTTTTTTAAAAAAAAAAAAAAGAGTCAAAAAAAAATTTTGGGCCCTTAAAAAGCTGGGCCTGAGGCAGAGGCCTCTTAGGCCTCTCATCAGGTTCAACTCTGAATTTAGAACCCATTTGTGCAACACATAACCTCCAACAATGTCCACCTTCATCTTCTTATCCATTTCTATACCATCACCTCCAGCAATGTCAACGTTTGAGCCACCAACCTCCCAATCAGCACACCAAAAAAAACCCTAGCTCCCAAGCTTTCTAGATCTAGTTAATTGATTCTTCAAATATGCTCCAGTGAACTGATTCTTCACATATGTCTTCTTTGTGGCATATGCTCCAATTAACTGAGTCTTCAAATAAAATTTTCATATCTTAGATTTTGAAAAATCCAAAAAATATATGTTATGATGAAGACAATCCACAGTCCGAGAAAGCCTGAGGAAGAAAGAAGAGAAGAAGCAACCTTGAGAGGAATCAAAAGAGGAGGGAAGAAGAGGCAACGGTCACAGATTTTGAATAGGCAACGTACGGTGTCGTTTTGTTTTCCCTTATTTTGTTAAAGTTGTAATATTCCAAGAACACGTTTTTTCCTTCTAGCAATTTCCCATTCTGTTATAACAGTAGGGAGGGAGAGAGAGTGAGGCGTGATTGATGTTGTGTGAAATTTCCTCACTATATTCTCTTTCTAAACTTCTTCTTCTTCTTCTCTGTTCTTATTTTCTTTTGCTACTGTGATTAACTTCGTTATTGCAATTAATATAGTGGATACTGAATTTCCTATTTAACTTTGAGTTATTATCACTGATTTGTTGGATTTGGTTGAGAATCTAGCTCAACCATAACAATATACACGTAAAAATTTGAAAAGTTATGGGTGCAATTATTTCTAGAGTTGGGTTCCGCTTTACTTACAATTGATCTTGGAGATGAAGGTTTATAATCTTGAGATTGGGTTTGTGTTGTGTTTGGGTCTGGGTCTGGGTTTCGATCGGTGCAGGTGGCTACGGTGACGATAACATAGTATTGCACCAAGAAGATGAATTTCATTTGTTTGTTTTTGGTTTTCGGAGACGGTGGTTGGTGCAGTGCGATGAGGTAGCAGTGGTGATAGTGATTTTGTGGTGCAGCAGCGTAAACGATAGTAGCGGTCGGCACCTACTGGGTTCAAATTTTTTTGGGGGTGGGATGGCGGTGTGTTGGGGGGTTTGGAGAAGATGAAGGTAGGGGTGGGGTTTGTGCATAGGGGCGGGCTGGGGGCTGAATTTTTTTTTCTTTTTTGGTTTAATTGTTTTAATTGTTAAAATTTGAGAAAAAAAAATAGATGTACCATTTTACCATTTTAAATTTGGTCAACATTGGTCAAATTTTTATTTTCTTGGTCAACTAATAGGCAAATGGACGGTTTTCATCCATTCGGACTTCGATTGCTAATTTTTCAAAGGTTTGGGATCTTTGATGGCACAAAATAAAGGTTAAGATAAAGTCTACAAAAAATCCAAAAGTTTGGAATCGCTGCTGCAATTTTCCCTAAAAGTTATGGCTCGATAAGCTGAAGCAACCATCACGCAATCATCACGCAGGTAAAATGAAGTAAATCCTCTTATATTGATAATTTAAATATGAATTCAAACCAGAGTACTTTGAAGCATTTCAGTACTACACTACACCTTATTCAGCGTAAAATGCAAATACAACATTTCTAGGAAATATAAATCACTCAAATATATAATTTTAGGCAAAGTGTAAATTTCAGCAACATGTTTAATTGTAGGCATCAGGATTGGCATGGAGATAAGCCTCGACAGCCTTGAAAATTCCAGTGGCCTTTTCTTTACCTTCCTTGATTTTCTCCTCGGCAATCTGGGCATCACCCTTGGTGTTGTAAATGCTCCTGTTCTTGCAGATAGATCCTCCATCAGCAGTCGGAACAATTTTGATATGGTAAGTGATCGACTCCAGATTGTCCATAAGAGCATCCCCTTCAATGATGCTATAGCTATATGTCAAGTTTTCTTTGTCAATATTATCAACATGGTGCTTGACGCTCTTAAACTGGCTGCCTTCCCCGAAAGTGATAACTTTGATGGTTCCGACTCCACCATCTCCCTCAAGGATTTCGACACTTTTGATAGCTTGAGGCACGATTTTGGGGATGAGGTTGTCAGCGTCGAGGATAAGGGACTTGAACAACTTTCCGGCTGGGATTGATGTAGTGATCTCCATATCATAAGTGATGGCACCCATGATGATTTCTCGAGTATGGAATAATATGAAAAAAGATTGCTAAAATTGTTTGGTGGTGAGAAATGTGAGAAGTTGGATTGGTATTTATGTTGTTAAATAGAAAGTTCTCTTTCATATGAATTATTGACCCAAATGGGAAGTCATAAATGAGGTTGGGACACAATGAAAATTGAAGATTAACGAGTGTGTGGACATGGTTTGATTATTACACATCGAGCACTCCGTTATAGACGAGTTAGCTTAATTATTTCTTGACATTTATCTCTATACTTGTTTTTCAAACTTGTAGGACCTGATATTTGCAGTGTAATGTCATGGGAACTGGGAAGTAGATTGTAGACTTGCTATTGGACTTGCCTTGGAAGGAAAAACTGTCTCCATACGTGTCACCATGGTAAAAAACTGGAATCCCTCAATTTGTACCAGCGTGGGGCCCATTATGTGAAGTCAAGCACCCCAACCCCAATTTTATTGCTTCACATGAATCCCCCCACTAATTATAAACAACTCTGTACCAATTAAAAAGTGTTTTATATATACATTAATAATTATAGTCAATTAATATTGCAGGTTTATTTTTCTTTACCCAAATTTTTCTTTATACACGTATTTTTAGTATTTAAATTATTTATGATGCAGAACCTAATCACAAAAAATGCAACAATTTTCTAGTCTCAACAAATTGAAAATTAATTAACTCTTATGATATAAACGATAAAATGTCTACAGCCAACGACGACTTAGAAACGATACATCAATAAACGACTTACAATCCGAGGGAAAAGGCACATATTTCGTCTTACAAACACATTAATCTAACTTCTAGAAAAATCAAGACCTATGGAAAGTCACCCGAGAAATCGTTGAAATCATCATATGTGCCACTAGCAATACTTGTGAACCTATCATCCTGTGAGCAATCGTACGAGAAATGTGGGTGATATGGCTCGTCAACAAGGTGCGACCTAATAAAATTGATGCAAGGAAAAATATTTTTGTACGCATTAGTCTAGAAATAAATAAAACATAATAATTATGAAAATGAATAAACACGCCGCTTTTTTCTTACCGAGGTTGCAATATCGGGCAGGTTCTTCTATCGTGTCCAGCCATACCACACACCCTGCATATTTTAGAGCTTTGTGACATGGCTTTCTCCTTAGATGACTTCAATCGCTTCCCACACCCCTTTGTCCTAACTGGAACTGGATTGCAGACAACATGTGTCTCCTCACGACTTTTGCTCATGTTCCTACTCATTCCAACATCGCCTCCATCATCAATACCTTGGACGATTGTTTTGAGATTTTTGAACTCGGCCAGTAAAAAGGTGCTACGAGCCTCTGTTAACGACCCTTCTTCAACCAGTTCCGACGCTGTATGAGCCAACAATCCATGTCGGGAAATTAAAGATTGACCATGTGATAAACTGGCACATGTTTCGAAAATAGGGGCTTGTTTGGCCTGCTTTGTCCACCTTGTGACTATGCATTTTTCTGGTAGAAACAAAACTTGTTTTTTCTTCATAAGGCAAAGTATATGACGATATGGATATCCCTCGAAATCAAACATTTGACAACTGTATGATATGAAATCACAAGAGTTGAAATAAGTCACCCGACGCTGTCGATCATAGGTTTTACCTGCCTCAAACCGCATAACAGTGTATATTTTACCTATGGTGGAACTTGAGTTTTTCGAGCAAAAGTAGAAATTACTTTGCACAAGTTCATCCTGGAATAACAAAAAAATTGCCTTCGTATAGATCTGCACCTTCTGATTTTCCATCACTAAAGCAGTTGTTACTCGTGGCTGTTCTGTTAAATTAACATGGATAGCGGTTAACTCCTCATGTCTCTGATGAATTAATGCCCTATTAAAACGTGTGATTAAATCCATCAACGAGTTTTTCCTGTTAACATATCTCTTCAAGAAGGAATGGTTGGTCTCTGATCTTTGGCTACTAGACATTCCTGCAGCAAATACATGTTTGACATACGCTGGCACCCATCGTTGTCAAATTTCATACATACTGCTCAGCCATTCATTATCCCCTAACTCAGTAGTTTCCATCACCTCTATCCAATGGTGTTCGAACTCGTCTGGGGCCTTTGATGTTTTAATTATATGCACCAACTTGTGATAATTCTCTTTAAACAACAACACATTCATCTTTTCAGAGAATTTCTTCAGTATGTGCCATAAACATAACTTGTGCAAAGTGTTGGGAAATACCTTTGATATGGCTCGTGAAATAGCAGCATCCTGATGAGTGATGATAACCTTCGGGGCAGCTCGATTAGGCATGGCTTGAAGAAATTGTGAAAGCAACCAAACAAATGATTCAGTTTTTTCATCGCTTAACAATCCAGATCCAAATATAGTAGTCTGTCGATGGTTGTTGACACCAACAAATGAAGCAAAAACCATAGAATATTTGTTGGTGTTATATGTGGTGTCGAAAACCATTGCATCACCGAAATAAGCATATGAGCTTCTAGACTTGCAGTCGGTCCAAAAACATCTAAGGAAAACACCATTCTCGTCAGTCTCATATGCGTAATAAAAGCTTGGATTCCTCTGTTTCTCCATTGTGAAATGATCAATCAATGACTTTGCATCATGACCCAAATGTTCCTTACGTACATCCCTCTCGTGGTTTCTGAGATCCCTCTCCGTATACCCCATCGATGACGGACCACCAGCATCTATCTCCATTAATCGAATCTGTTGACAAATGAGAATATTGGCTTCTGATAACTGTTGTGCAAGTGCATTTTTTGTAGCCAAGACTTTCCTATGTGATCTTAATAGGTGCGTCTTGCTAGGTGTAGAAAGCATGTGGTTATGCTCTTCCGTGAACATGCTAACAACCCACAAATTCTCAGTTTGATGCTTAACCACAAATAATCTAGCTTTGCACCCGCGTCGTGTATGTCCATGTTTTCTTTCCCCTGACCGTTCCACTGTATTTTTTATCTTAACCTGATATGTCTCGTCTGTTTTTCCTTCCTTTGAACACACATATAGTTTCCATGCTACGTCACCCGTTTCCTTATTTATTTTGCTGTTAGCTATCCTTGTACTAAACCCCGCAAGTCGCGAATATTGATTGTAAAATTCCTGCGCATCATCGGGTGTTTCAAACTCTTGTCCAACTTTGGGAATAGCGCCGACCGTAACTTGAGGAATAAACATTTTATCATCACCTTCCGATTCCATCCCTAAAATAAATTTAACAAAATAAAGGAGTTAAAAATAAGCTGGTGTTGTTAAAATAATATTGGGTACGATTTTAGGGCTCAAATGAATCATCTAAATTTACCTATGGAAAATATTAATTGTTTTAACCTATTCGTCAAGTTACCTTTGCACCCCACCGATAGTGACAGAGAGAAATGAACAATGAACAACGAAAAAGAAGAACAAATGTTTTTTAGTAGTTTACTGCTTGTACAAGTGGTTGTGGATTTAATACATTAAAATAGGGTTGGTGGGTTATTGTTGGGTGGACGTGTTTAGTGTTTAATGCATGCAAGGGGCCAGGGGGTGTATTAGTGGGAAAGTAATAAAATAAGGGGGTGGGTGGGGGCGGGGGGTTGTTATTGATTTCACTTGCTGGCATTAATTGAAAGTGAATGATTTCAATTCTTTTACCATGGTGACACATATGGAAACGGGTTTTCCTTCCAATGCCAATGACGGGCATTGGAACATGACTGTTGACTTGTATGCATGAAGAGTTGCTATTTACCGTTTACTTTCTATTAATAATAAAATTAGTGAAAGATTTATCACAAGTTTTCAACAATGAAAACGTGAAAACGAACTTACAATAGCAATTAGTTTTCTAGTCAAATACGGATTCTTCTCCTATAAATACAGGATTACTTGCAAGTTGTTTGGTCGAGGCCCTACAGCTTTTATGCTGTGTGTGTGGGGGGGGGGGGGGGGGGGGATGTGAAAGTGAAAGTAATGGTGGAAAATCTAGAATAGGAAGACTTGTCCAGGATTGAATGCTGAATGATAAATTTCTAAGTTGAGTATTAAACTAATTCACACAGGAGAATGTTCTGTGTTACACTGAACAGCCATTCTGCTTCCCACATTTTCCAGCACCAGACACACAAAATATCCATTTAATTGGGTTTTTCATCGATCACTCGTTCTTTTTCATTATCCTTTGTACCTTAAAAGGGTGCCATCAGTTATTCTATGGAGATTACTTCCTCCAAAAATAAAGTTCCTTGTACAGAAGAGGTTGACATCCACTCACATGTGCATAGGTCCCACGTGAATTAAAAAATCCAAAAAAAAGAGAGGTGAGACTCTCCATTGTGAGTAGATGTCAACCTTTTCTGTACGAATAGCAAGATTGACTTCCCCAATCCCTGTGGCAAAGATGTTAAGGCCGTTGTCCTTGACCTAACAACCTATCTTTGTATTCTATCTTTGTATTTAACATGCTAGGTTGCGAGAGAGCCAGTTCAGAAGTGAGGGGTAAAATTGTGAAAATTTCTACCAATAACTTATTATTAAGTTGAAAATTTTAGCAAATATAATAATTGTTGTCAAATTAATGACTAGTACAATCAAAAGAAAGAAAAATAGAACGAAGATGAAGCGAGGTATGTCGTAGAAATCTCTTTTAACACATATTTCACCCTACATGTAGTGGTGCCAAAAGAATAATTGAACGTCCATCTCCCAAGATATAATGCTGCTTCCAAAGTAGGTACTGCACTATACCAACATTGCCGATCGAACCAGAGTGTTGACAATATTCTTTTTGAAAGGAATGAATTAAAATAGTTTAACGGAATTTTATTTTTAAGTGACTTTTTGAAAATTGCATCTTTTAAAATAAATCACAGTTTTTCATATTTATTGTGTAGATTGCACATGCTATCAAAAGGTCATGACTTTTCATCATGCACCTTTTAAAACGATCACACCCATTCAAAACAACATGACTCTTTGTATGAATCCTTCGCAATTGAAGAGTTGTACTTGTTAAAGATTTATTCTAGTTCACACCTATAAATAGTAACCATTTATTCCAACAATAACATAACAAACTAGTCATACTATCTGAGTCATTTATTGATACAACACTCCTTCCAATTAGCAAAGGTAATAACATAACAAAATTCACAACAGTTCCTCTTGAACTAGTCATACAATTTGAGTCATTGATTGATGCAAAAGTCTGAAAAAGTAAATTCAAAAGATGGATTTATAACATTTCTCATTGATTTCATCGACAAATTGCTCAAGAATTTAAACAAGGTACTCCGCAGTCATTTGAAAAAGAAGGCTAAGCATTGTAGTCTAATCAAAAGTGAACAAGGCAAAAAAAAAATGGCAGCACCTGGGTAAGAGCGCGACTACTCGGGCATGATCCAAGAACAAATTCCCTCTGAAGAGGAATCCCGTCCAGACTGCCTGATGAATTGCCAACTAAATAGATTGAATCTGGATGTGGTTGTTGCTCCCCAGTTTCCACTATACATATGTTATGTTCTAACTAAATACTCAATACCAAAGAGTTCTTACTCAAAAATTCAAATGCCGTTAAATTATTTAACAGAAGGATAACGTTACATTTTTCCTAGAAGACCTTAACTCATGTTCCATGCACAAAGCTCACATTTTATATATGTTTAAATGATACTACAATGGATTATGCAAGAAATGTCTGCTCTCTGTTTACTGCATTATTTCACTTCAGATGGATTCAGAGTTTTCATTCCCAAACTCTGGTGTCCAATTTTAACCAGCAGTTGCTGTCCTTTTGCGCAAAAAATTCGTTATCTCAAAATCTTCGAGTGCTAGTAAGATGCAAATTAGTCATTTTAAGTCAACTTATCGGCCTCATTTTAATTGGATACTGGGGTTTCCTTCTCAAAGGCCCTGATCTCAGGCTTGAATCAGCTGGGACTGCCCTTCCTTTTGCTGGAGGATCATTTTTTCTTTCGGACGCTTCCTTGTCGTTTACTAGCATGCTTCCAAAACTTTCGGCAACTGTAGATCTTGGAAAAACCTTATGCTGTGTATGTCTATTTTTACCCGTATTATGACTTTTTGTACTTGAATGTAGTTCTCGTCTAGCCTTTGTTTTGCTTCCAATGATCCCATCATTATCTAGAGCAAAATAGAGAACGGAAATCTCTTTATCGAACTCTAGAATTTGCTTACACGGCAGAGACTAGGTTTACAGGGAGAGAAAATACTGTGAAACGTAAACATAATCGGCAGATCGTCCATATTTGTTATATCACCAATCATCAAAAGACTTTGCCCTGTACTGTACTACAGAACCACTGGGCAACCTAATATGTTTAGAAATAGTACAAGAATCTAGGACAATAAATGTTTAAAAAAGAAAAACATCTTGATGTCCCAAAACACAAGGACCTCGAGAAACGTTAAAATGTCATTTTAACCATTAAACAACTCCTTAAACTGCTTGTGTTCATTTTCAATTATCTCTTTGTATACCTGGTGAGTTGGTCATCCTAAAACCCAGAAAAAGAATGTAATTATTATCATATGAAGAAGAGTCCTCATGGTTGCATCTATCATTGGCAGGTTACTTATTTCTGTGTAGGATACAAATTTTGATACTGGGTAAGGAAACATTTAATAAACATTTAGTGACCTAAACATCATAACTCAGCCTACATAGATCAGACTAAAGAAAATGCATGTAAAAGTACTATCAGATCTAAAGACTTCTCAGAAATAACATAACAGGCATTTCACTTCGTAGAAATCCTGTTTTTGAACAATTAACAATTAATAATAGCGGAAAACATATTATACAAACAAAATCTAAGCAGGCGTGCGCACGTACCTGGACTAGACAAGACAGCACGTGGACGTGGGACTGAACTAGCTCTTACAGTTTTCCGGTTCACCGCCGAAACAGTCTTCGTCTTGTTATTTTCTTCTCCTGCTCAACAGAGTAGCAACTAGTTCAGTATAGATTCTTTTTGGTATTTTGATAGGAAATAGAACCAGTAAACAACAAACCTTTGAATATATTAAAGGTAGATATGGGTGATTTTGGGACATTAGAACCAGGAATTCTTACAACTGATGGTGGGGACTCGTCTACACATCCAAAAAGGAGAATCACTTTATGAATTAACAAAGACATAAATGGCAATATTCCATATCTAAACGCATATAGAAAACCATAACTTCACATCACGAAGCTTAAAAAAAAAAAAACACTTGTGACACATGCCAAGTGATAACTATAATAATGTTATAACTGCCCCTCGGGGCATAGATCAGTGGTACAAAAGACAGGAGTGAGGTAGTCTCAATTGAGCTAACAGCTGCAAAGTGAGGGTTCGATTTTTGCCTCTTACAAGGTTTGAAATTGGACTCTTTGTGGGCACCAGTATGGTAACTCTTGTACCCTGGCCTGCTAAGACACATTCCGCAATTTACCTCTTCCACAATGCTCTAGAGGCAGGACGGTGGGACCCTCAAGGTTGGGGTTCAACCTTTATAATAATGTTATAACCAGTGTTCTAAAAAGCTCGCTTAGGCATCGCCTAAGCTTGAAACTCGAGCAAAACGCCTCGCTTCGCGCCTAGACGCTTTTTTTTTTTTCAATTCCTAAACGATTGAATTTTTTCCTTCATTTTTTTTTGTTTTCCGTAGACGCACTTTATTAGTTTTTTTAAAAATCATTTATTTGACTTTAGCTTATTATTATTTAAAAAAAAAAAAAAAAAACTTTTCATTTGACTTTAATTTCAAGTTTCAAAAGATTTTATCTGTACAAAAGTTAAAAATAATTTTATCTAAATAGTTAAATAAGATTTAAGTTTTGATATTATCTACATTGCGTAATTATGATCTTGAGATTTATTTTATTACAAACTTCAAAAGCATGTATAAAATTCCTATAAATATATTAAGTGAAACTTGTCTAGTTGAAAATTGAAATTACGAAAAATATTCTAATTTTTGCATTTCAAAAACTTGAAAATTGTATAATTGACTAATAATAGGAGTTATCAAGTAAATATTGTATTTTATAATTTCTAGATACTTAATATATATTATTTTAATTTTTAAATATTTTTTAAATGATTAAAAATTAAAAATAATATTATAAATAAATAAAAAGATTTTTTAAGCCTAAACCTCACCTAGACTCGCTTAAGCTCGTAAAGTTTGAAGCGTCATCTCCACGCCTAGCCACGCTTTACGCTTTTTAAAACACTGGTTATAACTATAATAATTATTGCTAAGCCCTTGTCCAGCAAAATCTATAAATCATTCATCCAGCACTAATTTCTATCCATTTATAAATTAAACCCCTCAATAAATTCTTCTACCCGAACCGAGGCTAATTTGTATTTGGGAAATAGTTTTCTTGCATGAGCAGTTATGAAGGATTACAATTTCATAGAAACAGAGGGCAGAAAAAAAAATGCTTCCATGGTAGCAGATTACTCAGTCTATATCACACCGTGTAAAATTAATATCCATACGTCTACTCATAAACAACAATTAATCAGACCGATCAGAGTATAAAAGTAAAGAAAAAAAATCAAATCTTGTCATGGTCGGGTAAGTATGGTTACACATTTGCCCAAGCATCGAAAAATTGCATATCCAAAATAAAATTGCAAATAGAACATCATGTAAATCAAAATAATAAGAATATTCAAAGGGAAAAGAAAAAATAAATAAATAAATAAGAGAAAATGAGAGAGATGGGAAGAAATTTGTACCTGACGAAGAGAAATCATTCAAAGAAAGCCATTCAAAGGCCTTCACGGACTGCAAAGAAATTTTCTCATAAGCATATTGATCATCTTCTTCCACTTGTTTTCTCACTTTAACCCTCGGATACACTGGAAAAATTCAACAAAACCAGAAAACCCATCTCATAAATAAGAATCTAAAGGCAAAAAAAGAATCGTAGACCCAAAAATCAACCCAACAGCACAAATCAAGCTCATTGAAACTAGCTTAACAGACTTACTTTTCTACAGCAGATGATTCAGGGATTGAAAACTTCTCTGAAACAGGTGGTTCTGAATTCAGGGTCCGAATTCTTGGAAATTAAAAAACAACGAAAAAGCATGTGTTAATGATGAGAATAATATTGAATGATGCCAAAAATTGATTCTATGTTAAAAAAGTGAGATCAATTTAGGTATTTGTGCTGTGTGAATTTTAGACCTGAAAAGCAAGATTTGTGGGAGTTGCTATTTGAACAGGAAGTCCAAAGTTGACTAGCATTTTTTAATGGGCTCCTGTTCTGCAGTGGGTCCTACTGTTACGCACTTTCGACAGAAGTTGACGGAATTGGATGTGCTAGGGAATTTGTCAACTGTTCGTGTTTAATTTTTTTTAATTATTTTCATAGACTATTTTTTTAAAAACTGATACACGAAAATCATTGTTCTAAAAAATTTAAAATATTTCTTGATATAGAAGTTAAATTTTAAATTTTACGAACCTAGATAAGGTCTAAGTGTACAAAAATATTTTCTTATTTTTAATCATTCTAAAAATTATTTAATAATTAAATAATACATACCACATATCAAAAATTATAAAGTACTGTATAAAGCCATATTTGACAATAATTAAAAAACTCTTTTTTGTTAACTCATTTTTTATCACGCATTCTCACAATAAAATATTCTGCACACAAACTTAATTTTTTTTTCCTATTTTTTAATCACACATACTTAAAAAAATAAAAAATAAAAAACTCATTTTAATGATTGTCAAATAGGGGCTAATAATTTATACAATAATTAGTCAATTATACAACTAGTAAACGAAAAACTTAAAAGTAAAATCAAATAAAAGATTTTTAAAAATGGAAAAACAAATGAAGTGTGCCTAGTCGTGCATTAAGCAATCAACTTTGCAGAGTTGGTCGCTTAATTTCGTCCTTACGGTAAGGATGTGGTGTTTCGTCCGCATATCACTTTTTAAAACACTGACAAGAGCTCGTGGATAGACTCGACCTTTGTCTACACAGGTAGGATCTATGGATTGAACAGGGCTAACCTCTTGGTCAATAGTCGGGCCTCAACTCAACTATTGACCAACGAGCCAATCTCAATTCGTACAAGAAGCTGAATCATCCAAGCTTGATTCATTGCCAGCCCCTCTCTCTCTCTCTCTCTCTCTCTAACTTACTGCCTTTTGGCTCAACTCTCATATATATACTAATCAAAAACTTTTAACACTGAATAGAAGTAAAGAAAATGCACGAGTCCAAAATATTGCAGCTATGAGAAATAAATCTTTCTCGTTATATGCAATAAAATGTAGAATAAAATTTTGGAGTTAGTTTTCTAGGCAACCTCATACTCAAATGTGAACATTGTCATTTAAATCATGACGGAACTCACTTTGAGAATCACTTTTACACTCGATTTGATATTAGATAATAAATAGTCTCAATTATTACATTGTAGTTTCATCGTTATGGATATGAGTAATATGAGATATCTCGTAATAAAATCAATTATTGTTGCGTTCTTGGCATTTCCTTGTTCCATACTTAAGCTTGAAAAGAAGAGTGGATAATAAGGTATTGAAGAGTTTCACCTCTTCTAAAACAACCCCAAGCATTATTTTATTAATTATTGAAATACTATTAAAATTCAGTTACCCTAATATATTAGCAATGAACCTAATGGAATGACAAAAAGTAATTCTGAATTTATTAGAAACTATCTTAGATTGTTGCATTGATATGATCCAGCACAATCAAATGAAAACTAATGGGATCTTCTCATAGTATTCAACAGCCAACTTGATCCTGTTTAAAAATAACTTTTAATCTCTAGTGAAAATAATTAACTTATATGTCATTCAAATTTTTTTTTTCTTTCTTTTTTATCTTTATAAAAATGCAACCCCTTAGAACAAAAAGAAACCTCGATTGACATGAGATGAGGATATGTACCCACGAGACATCAAGAATGAGGAAAAATACAAGAACCTCTCTATTTCAGCTCGAGTTTATACTTCTAAACCATGTTTAATATGTTGGATTAGATATGTAAGACTTGACGCGGCAACTGACAAATTTATCACAGACATACATTCGTGGTGATTCCTTAATCCAACTTACCAAACATGCCTGCTGGTGCTTTCCGACTGTCAATAGAACTTGCTGCAGCTAGTATATTTATGGCTCTGATAGGAAGAAAAGGGAATGGGAGAGAAAACCCAAGGGAGTAAAAAGTATAGACTAGAGGTAATGATGGAGAGATGATGATTTTAAATTTAGCAAAGAGTCAATAGGCAATGCAGAATGGAACCAACAATTTATGAAGGCTGGAGATGAGTCAGTCCTTTCATATCATACCTTTGTCATTGTGTTAATTCATAATGAGATTTCGATGCCGTAAATTCGATTCTTTCATTCCAGTTCATAATCTGATTTACAGATAGCTTTGCTTGCTGCTTACACCAACCTGCACGAGGCAAAGGATAACTTTTGGAAGCAGAAAGCAGGGAAATAATGGATTGAAGTGCAAGATTCAAATACTGGTTACTTTTTTAGAAAAATGGCCCATAACGGTTATAAAAATATGAAGCACATGGTTGTGTAGACGTTTGAAATATGTAGCTGATTATGTAAATCTCTTTATGTTGAAGTTAACTTGATACATCTCTTTACGTTAATGAGAAATGTTACAAGTACAGAATTTTTTTTTTAACAGATTTTATACAGGAAACACACTTGTCTCACAGCGATTTTCAATTGTTAAAAACAGTTTTTGGCAACAGCAAATCACAGAGAGACAATTATAAAATCTGGTAAAAAAATTTGTACATGCAAAATAATTCTACGTTCATTTAAAATACTTCAACAATCGAAATTGACATGATGAATGAATCGCTAAAACAGGTAACTTGCCAGATTATATATTAGAGTGATACTTCAAGTACACTTTTATCTTACATGGAGTTTGACACTCCACTCACATGCGTGGGGTCCGCGATTAAATTTAATCATGGACCCCACACTCCACATGTGAGTGGAGTGTCAAACTCCATGTAAAAAAGAATGTACTTGAAGAATGGGCCAATATGTCTACGTAGCCCATTTTATTATTTTACGGGACAACATGGACTCATCTGAACAACGCCAAAATTTCATGAACCATTTTTGCATCTTCCACAATGTGAGGAGGCAGATGCAAAACATTTTGAATTTGTAGGGTTTGATTTGTACAATTAAGAAACATCAGGGACCAATTTGTGCCAAACTAAATCTTCAATGCCTAATGTTTCCCCCATAAATAATGTTCGAGGATCAACATGAAACTGTCCAAAAGTTCAAGGACCAATTTGTAGAATGTTGAAACCTCAGTGACCAATTTGCACATTCCAAAAATGTAAGAGACAATCTTACTTAATTCCATATTAAAGGGGCCAAAATGCGAAATTCTACTAATACAGGGGGTGGTCTGCTAAATGTAGATAAAAGGTTGTTTAGCACTTGGGATGATGTTTTTATTACTTACTAGCTAGGTATCGTCAACAATTTCAAGAGCCGCCTTGTAAAAGTGGAAGCCAACTTTTGAGATGTAGTAGGACCTAGTGACCGTTTTTGTAAGGGTTCCAAAAAAATCTTCAATCATGCCAAAATACATGTTTGTTAGTCCATCAAAACGGTGAAAGAAAGAGTACGGTCAAAATCAAAGATATAATTCACAACGATTTGGATTGTACGAGTCTTGTAATTATACAATTAATTTAGAAGTAGTCGTGTCGTCCGAGTTGAATTGATCAAGTACGGAGGCATCCCAAGCATGTTGCAACTAGTCAGTTCTTCCATATGCGAGATGAGGTAAAAGTATGAGTAACACATTTTTACCTTAGAGTTACCTCGTTAATATTGGGGATTGCTTGTGATAATAACTTTGCACGACCATCCTCGAGAAATGATTTTTGAATTTGATGATAAGTCTTCTAAATAACTAATGACACATAAGAGTAGGCATAGATTGAATTGGTTTGATTTTGAGACCAGCCCATAATTGAAATGACTAATTTGATTTGAAAAATGACCAATCCAAATCAAACCAAACCAATTGGATTCCATACACCGAACCAATTCAAGTCGATTACTTCAGGTATGTTTCAATTTGGTTTATTCGGTTTGGATTTAGATGAGAGTGTTCAACTTAAGACAATGCAAAATATGCTTAACCTTTATTTGACCCTCATTTTATAAAACTCATTTACTGACACGCCCAAAAGGGGGTCAAAATAATATTCCTTACTTTTATGAAATTTGTCGTTCAAGTAGTAATGTGGTAAGTAAGGGTCATTCTCGCAGAGGATTGTTTTCAATTACGCCAATTGCAATAAGAAAGTAAAAAAAAAAAAATAAGTAAATGGGGGGAGGGTTTGGTTGGATTAAACTAATGAAGCGATAAACTAAAAATTTAAAAGACAAAAATGACAAAGAACACAAAGAACGAAAATGTGATCGAGGGATATTTCTTCGCTGCTAGAATGAATTTCTAATCGATATTCGCAAAGGATTTTCATTCGAAAGATTAACAACAATTCGAGAATAATCACAAGTTCGATTACCTCAAACTCTCCTTATATAGTTGAATAAAACAAGCTCTTTACCCAACCCTATTCATTAAACAATCTAGGATAAGCTCACTAGATTTAATTTAACAAAAGCATTACGCCGAGAGAGTTGAATTGAATTAAGCGCAAACACACAAGCTCGGTTTGTTAACTTAAGTGATAATTCACCTACATTTAATAGAAAATTCCTCATAATCCATCAAAGTGTAGTTGCTACTAGGTTTTGGTTAAATTAGCGATTACGTACTAAAATTTCCAAAATAGCATATATTGTAAACAACTCAATCATCTAGTTGTTCCGCTAAATAACCGAGAAGAACAATAAAAACAATGAGCACAATGAATTAAACACATCAATCTCAAGAACTATAAAGCACAAATTGATTTAAAATCATTCTAGGGTTAGAAAATACCCCCAAATCACAATAGTTTTAGTTACACATGGATGATTCAAAAATAACTAACAAAATACTACAACACATAGATGAAAACAAAATTAAAGGAAAAAGAAAGGCTTATTGATGAAAGGATGAATGGATGGAAGCTTCTCTATCAATGGAGTCCTTCTTCTTCCCCATAATCATCAATGTTGAAGGAGAGCTCCCATATCTTTTCTCTTCATTTGGTTGGCTCCCCCTCTCCTTTCTTTCCCTAGAAATGGCCCCAAAATGTTGTATTTATATTGTAGGAAGAAACTGAGATAAGTTGGGTAAAAAATAAGCCAAAAACGGGTCAAAAAAATTGGATTTTTCGCTACTCGGGAGGTCGGGCGCCGCGGCGCCTCTACAGGTGGCGCCGCGGCGCCAAAAACAGAAGTTAGGGCGCTGCAGCGCCATCCCACAATTTTTCATTTTTGCAGCTTAGGTCCTCCAACTTTCGATTCTTGTGCATTTTGGTCCCGAAATTTATCTTTTTGTGCACTTTTGGTCATTTTTCTTTCTTTCTTCCGTTTTAATCTCCAATTTGGGATTTTGGAAATGGAACACCTACAAAATAGAATATAACTATATTAAATAACTAAATATTAATGAAAACTCACAAATATTTAAATTTAATGGTATAAATTAAGTGCAAAATCCGCACTTATCACACTCCCAAACTTAAATCTTTGTTAGTCCTCGAACAAAGTTATAAAAATAAATATGTAAACACACAAATAAAAATCAAAAGACAATCCTATATAATAACATAAACTTCAATGTTTGATAGTTTGCCGTTTTGCTTCAATTCTCACATGCTATTAACTTATGAAATGTACACAAAAATGCTTCAACAAACGCTTTTGAACTTACACCATGCTTGACTCGTGTGTGTGTGTTGTCATTCCAATTCATCGCATTACACAAGTTGGTGGTGTTCCCGACCCTCAAAATGGTCAAATTTCCCTTTCTCGCTCGAGGGTTGCGCACTCCCCCAAACTTGATATTTTCTCTCTAGCCAAAGGTGTTCAAAAACATAGGTTTTCTCTCAAATCACTCAATCTTTCTCTCTCAGAAATTCGATTGGATTGAACCGGCAAATTAGATCATCAAGTCATGTATTAATTCACCAAAAATTTCGAGCGTTAAGACTACAAACTTTCATTAGGCAAATAACGCACAAATCACCAATCATTCAACAACATCAACAAGGATATAGCATCCATTTTCTTTTGCTTCAAATTTTTTTTTTTTTTTTTCCAATGTAGGTAGTTCACGCTCCGGTCCCTAAAGGTAGCCTTCTTCATTGGTAGATCGTCTCCTACACATTGGAGATGCATAAGGCCAGATTACTCAACGCTGACTTACACTCTTTAAGGTGGGCAACTTTTTCCTACAGAATTTTTTTCTTTCGATTGTGATAAAAAACATCTAACTTTCCATTTGAAGTTCATGAGCACTCCATTAAAATAAATTATTTGAACAAGAAATTAATACACTTCTAAACAATTTCCTTCACCGGTTCAACCACCCCCAAACTTATCCTTTTATAGATAGTGATCAAAGAGTTTTTATCATCAACAATGTGGTCATTTAAGTTCATAACAACCTCAAGTGCCACCAACAAGTGCGTATGATGAATTTCATGACTCAAGTGCTCCATAAATAGTCAAACATGGAATAAGTGGATGAAAATAAACAACATATAGCATTCATGTCCACACTCCATAAATCAAAGCAATGTAATAACCAAAAACAAAGCCGGCAAGGCTACCAACCAAACAAGTATAAATCATCACACACAAACTTAATTTGTACATAGCCCTTAAGAATAAAACTTGAAAGGGTAAGGGCAAGGGGTTCAAGTACTCCCCTAAGTTGGTTGTGAAGTGTGGTGAGATTTCTTGCAACTATCTCTGGTAGTATTTTTCCTTCTTGCAAGTCTTGATACTTCAAATGCTCGGGAAATAGTATGAATTCAACATTGGTAGCCTGTACCACCAAAGGTAAAAATTTCTCATTAGAAATTGGAATAGTAGTACATGAAAGATTATACATTGGTGGATTACACGGTAATGGCTCAAGTGATGTCATGGTTTTCATACAATCCTCACAAGCTAAGTCATTTTCTTGTGTTGGTTCCTTAACATGATCTTCCACCTCCATTGGTACCTCTTCAAAACTTTTCTCACTCTTTAGTGTTTCCACACTAATATTTTCCTCCTCAGTACTTGAGAATGAAGTTCTTCAAATCTTTGAGCCTCCATTTTCTCCACCGCGCTAGCCAATTCACTCACTTGTGCCTCCAAATTCTCGATTGAAGTCATTGTCTCTTGTTGAAATAACTCTTGTTGAAATTGCATAGTCTCTTGTTGGAATTGTATATTATTTGAGGCCAAAGACTTTACCATTTCTTCAAGGGACATATCCGAGCTTTGAGTTGGAGCTTGTTGATTGCTCGAAGCCAATGACTCAACCATTTCCTCTAAAGACATACTAGCACTTGAAGTTTGAGTTTGTTGACTAGGTTGAAAGTATTGCCCTTGGTCTTGTTGAAATTGCATGGTCTCTTGTTGGATTTGCATCGTGTGTTGTTGCAATTGCATCGTGTTTGATGCCAAAGAGTTAACCATATCCTCAAGAGACATACTAGATACTTGAGGTTGATCTTGTTGATAGAAACCATGTGGATGATATTGTGCTTGTGGAGATGTGAAATAATTTTCTTCATAACCGAGACTAGGGTGATCACTAAATCCATAATTATACATGTAGGCATATGGATCATACCCTTGTCTCGGTTGCATTTGATAGCCCCCAATGACATCCGCTCGTTCAAAGGCGCTTTGTTGGCTATTCTCATGAGCCACTTGTTGTACAAGAGATGCAAGGTCGGTCAATTGACGATCAAGTTGAGAAGTTGCCTTCATCTCACAATTTTTTTCAACCAACCTATTCACTTGCTCCTATGTTGTGGTGTAATGTGTTCGTTTTTCCCAATCACAACCTAAGTCACAAAGAAGATAACAAAAACAATGCAAACATAAATAAAAATAAAAATAATACAATTGACAAATTGGAAAAACAATCCCCGGCGACACGGCGCCAAAATTGACACGCCCAAAAGGGGGTCAAAATAATATTTCTTACTTTTATGAAATTTGTCGTTCAAGTAGTAATGTGGTAAGTAAGGGTCATTCCCGTAGAGGATTGTTTTCAATTACGCCAATTGCAATAAGAAAGTAAAAAAAAGCAAATAAGTAAATGGGGGGAGGGTTTGGTTGGATTAAACTAATGAAGCGATAAACTAAAAATTTAAAAGACAAAAATGACAAAGAACACAAAGAAACGAAAATGTGATCGAGGGATATTTCTTCGCCGCTAGAATGAATTTCTAATCGATATTCGCAAAAGATTTTCATTCGAAAGATTAACAACAATTCGAGAATAATCACAAGTTCGATTACCTCAAACTCTCCTTATATAGTTGAATAAAACAAGCTCTTTACCCAACCCTATTCATTAAACAACCTAGGATAAGCTCGCTAGATTTAATTTAACAAAAGCATTACGACGAGAGAGTTGAATTGAATTAAGTGCAAACACACAAGCTCGGTTTGTTAACTTAAGTGATAATCCACCTACATTTAATAGAAAATTCCTCATAATCCATCAAAGTGTAGTTGCTACTAGGTTTTGGTTAAATTAGCGATTACGTACTAAAATTTCCAAAATAGCATATATTGTAAACAACTCAATCATCTAGTTGGTCCGCTAAATAACCGAGAAGAACAATAAAAACAATGAACACAATGAATTAAACACATCAATCTCAAGAACTATAAAGCACAAATTGATTTAAAATCATTCTAGGGTTAGAAAATACCCCAAAATCACAATAGTTTTAGTTACACATGGATGATTCAAAAATAACTAACAAAATACTACAACACATAGATGAAAACGAAATTAAAGGAAAAGAAAGGCTTATTGATGAAAGGATGAATGGATGGAAGCTTCTCTATCAATGGAGTCCTTCTTCTTCCCTATAATCATCAATGTTGAAGGAGAGCTCCCATATCTTTTCTCTTCATTTGGTTGGCTCCCCCTCTCCTTTCTTGCCCTAGAAATGGCCCCAAAATGTTGTATTTATATTGTAGGAAGAAAATGAGATAAGTTGGGTAAAAAATAAGCCAAAAACGGGTCAAAAAAATTGGATTTTTCGCTACCCGGGAGGTCGGGCGCCGCGACGCCTCTACAGGTGGCGCCGCGGCGCCAAAAACAGAAGTTAGGGAGCTGCAGCGCTGCTACAATGGCGTTGCAGCGCCATCCCACAATTTTTCATTTTTGCAGCTTAGGTCCTTCAACTTTCGATTCTTGTGCATTTTGGTCCCGAAATTTATCTTTTTGTGCACTTTTGGTCCTTTTTCTTTCTTTCTTCCGTTTTAATCTCCAATTTGGAATTTTGGAAATGGAACACCTACAAAATAGAATATAACTATATTAAATAACTAAATATTAATGAAAACTCACAAATATTTAAATTTAATGGTATAAATTAAGTGCAAAATCCGCACTTATCATTTACAACCACACATTTCATGTGATCTACAATTTTTATCAATCTTTCTACCACACATTTCATTAACTTTTATTAAAGTATATTAAAAATACAATTTTTAGCTAAATCAAACGAATGTTGTATTCGATTACAAATATGACCAGAGGTAGATAAAAGTCATGAGCTTAGTTGCAACATGTGTTCTGAATTAAATTACTAGACCTAGAAGATAAAAATGCAATATAGAGATAACTTTGGGCTTGGAATTTTATTTCACTTACAAGTGAAAGATTAGAACTGAAGTTAATTTACTGTTAATACTTGTTGAAATAGCCTACGACCCCTTCCTTTTACCGGAGTAATGAAATCTCACCACCATTATTTAAACTATGTCTTTCGTGGGAAATGAATTGATCAACAACCACAGCCTACGATTCGACCAAACGAGTGAAAATGAAAGACGAGTATCAAAATTAATATTTTGGGCTTTGGGTAAGCTAGACGAAATGAGAGAGGGGGAGTCGAAGTTTTTAGGGTTTGAGTCTTGGGTTAAAAAAAAAGCATACTGATTTGGTTTTAAAATATCATTTCGATTTGAGCTTTAGGTTGGTTTGGATTTTGCAAAGAACCTACAACTCATATTGACCAAAACTTTTCACTAATACGGAGACCCCAACCAAGAATTAAACTAGTCAAACAGATTCAATGACACGACTTATTTATAGGGAATGAGTCGATTGTTTTTTATTAGCAACTTTTTGTTAACTGCAAATAAAATTTCGTCAAGTGTATATATGTAAAAAAAATTCTGTCGACGAACCTATTCTTGTAGCAGACTTGACCTGACCAAGAATTAATTTGTTGGAAAAAAAAGTTGAGTCAGCCCAGTTATTTTGATCTGAATTGGTCCGTTTGATAGGTTTCGCGGTATAAATGCTCACCCCTAATAAAAAAGTTGGAGGCCTACTTTGACCTATTTTGATTTTAACAATTTGAAAATGAAGACAGCTGATTGATAATAATTAAAAAAAAAAAAATTATTTCAATCGATATACCCTTAGACATAGGAATGTCAACGAGCTGAGCCAGCTTGGAGCTGAAATTTGAGGCTTGAGCCTTTTTTCCGAGCCGAGCTTCTGCTCGCCAAAAAAAAAAGAGGCTCGACCCGAGCTTTCGACTGCTAATTTTTTTTTTTCTTTCTTCCTGTTTTGCTGCCTTAAAAAGGCAGCATTTGTTGCTGCGAGGTTTTTTATTTTGAGCTGCGGGTCGAGCCGGCCAGCCGCCCTAAAATAAGGCTCAAGCCGGGTCCGGACAGTCCGAGCCAGCGAGCCATTTTGCAAAAATCACACTTAAAAATGGTGGGCAATTAGGCAGAGGGATGGGTGTTGTAGCGTCATCAAATAATACTAGTCTTGGATAAGAATCTACAGCACACTAGAACGTCCTTGTTGACGATCCTTTACTCGAACAGTATCTAAGATAGTTCCTTGAGCAACGTGATATCTTACACTAAATAGAATATAAAAATCTATGTTTTTTAGAATAATTTCATTTCAAAATGAAAAGAAACAAGAAATAAAATAAAAAAATCTGCGAACTATGGAAGTTGATGAGGGTGTGCATTTTAATTAAAAATGAACCACTCGAATGAAATTGGAGATTTCAGTCCAATTCCCAAAAAAAAAAAAAAAAGTGAAGGAGAATCTGAACTGAGAATCAACAAGATCCATGACGGTTCTTGGTTCTTAAACTGAAGAATGGGTACTCAACTCTCAGTTCACTTTCTTTATTATGCACCAAAAATATTTCTAAAATAATAAAAATTGTGCAATAAAATTAAAATTACATTTTAATTAGAGGTAGAGGGTGTTATTTCTTTACCAGAAATATAATAAGTTATTTCGAGCATTGAAATAACCGAACTAATCCCACCATGTCTAGGCCTAAAAGTCGAGACACCAATTACATATAATAATGGGTATTAGAGAGAGTTAATTTGACCAATGTCCCTAACCACGGTGAATTTGCAAAAAGGCTTGGTGGGGGTAGGAGAGGGTAGAAGCACTCAACGTAGTGGGCGAACAATGGAGAGTCATTTTGGACGATGCCAATGGGCGAAAGTTGTGACATACCGTCTTCAAGCGCCCTCTTCTCCATTTTCACGTTGAAATTGACAACTAGACTTGTCTTGGATTATTTTTGTTTTAAGGGTATTTTGGACATATTATACTTTTAAAATTTATTTTAATTCAAATATTTTGATCAAAGGCTATTTTCAAAAATTATCTCTTCTCACCCAATTTCCATCTATAATAACTTACTAATTTTAGAGAAGTAAAGGTTTTAGGGTTTAAGTAAGAGCACAAATCAGCTTCTTCCGCACACAACAATGGCATCTGTAGGAAGAAAGAATCGATCCTTAAGCAGATCCAACCGAGCCAGCGGCAGCATACTGTCCCGAGTCTCTGATTCTTCGATCGTGCGGAAAGGCAAGAGCACCGTCTGTGACACGGCGTATGTGGCGAAGCGTCTGATGAAGAGCACCGGCAAGGCGGCGTGGATTGTGGCCACCACTTTTATTGTTCTGGGCCTGCCGCTCATAATAGAGATGGACAGGGAGGCGCAGTTAAATGAACTCGAGCTCCAACAGACGTCTCTTCTTGGCACTTCGGCTTCCCAACCTTCCTTCATGGGCCCCTCCTTCTAAGTGATTTTAGTCTGTAATGGCTTTAATTTTATGATTTCGGAACTGGGTTTTGTGTTTTGGGTTTTGAGAAAACTGGATGATATTTGATGGTATTATAATCTTCATTGCTAGTATCAGTATTTGTCCATATTTCGAGATTTTCTTGAATTTTGTTACAATTGTGTCCAATCCAAATTTCGTAATGATCTTGTTTAGTGATTTGGAAACTGGGTTTCGTGGAAAGTGGATGTTCTATGATGGGATTATAGCGTAGGTTGTCACAGTTAGTTTTGTTGGATATTCTCAATTAGTCTTGAATTTTGTTACAATTACGCCTAATCCAAATTACGTAATGACCTTTTTTAGCTAGTTTGGAACTGGGTTTTTTTTTTTTTTTTGAGAAAACTGGATGTTCTTTGTTGGGATTATAACGTTAATTGTTATTATTAATATTTTCAATGTTGTGAGTTAATCTTGATTTTGTTACAATTGCGTCCAATCCAAATTTCTTAATGATCTCTTTTAGTGATTTTTGAGCTGGGTTTTGTGAAACTGGATGTTCTTTGTTGGGTTTACAATGATGACTGTTAGTATAAATATTTGCCAATATAACGAGGAAGTATTTGGATTGCGTCCAATCTAAATTTTGTAACGATCTTTTTTTAGTTATTTTGGAACTGGGTTTTGAGAAAATTGGATGTTCTTTGCCATCAGACACCATCAATGACACCGTCTTCACGTGGGATGCGTGGATTTCATGCGAATAAAATAATCTCGACTCCTCGTTTGAGTGTATCACTCCTGCTGTCATCCATGCGGTGCGGGCCATGTAATGCAGTTGTTTGTTAGCATTAGTGTTGATGCTCTTCGATATGTTCACCTAGTGTTCATGGAATTTGTTTGTGCGCATGTGTGTGAAATGACACGATAACAATGTTATAGTGAAATTTGGATGATGTTCGATGTGACAATATATCTGATTTTAATCTTCAATTAACAAAAGACAAAACGTGCTTTTGATTAACTTACTGAATTTCCTCTAATTAGAGTCAGGATTGCGATCCTTGTTTTTAATGTTTGATGTCTTGATTAAGTGCATGCCGTTTTCTTAAACTTATTCATGTAGATATTTGACCCGTTTGATTCCCAGCCCTTGTTTGTTTTTGGACCGTTTATTGCTAGCAAAGTGGGACCCAGTTGTGAGAGAAAGAGTCAAATATTGCAGTTGATTGAGTCCCCAACGGTCCCAAAACTCATTAAAATGGGGTGAAAAATGGATAACAAACAGTGGCTCATTATATTAGAATGTGAATGAAAAATATAGTTGTTATGGACCATACACAAGAGATAAAAAGTCAAAAATGGTAACTGAATGTGATTGATACAGTAATATTTTTCATTTTTATGGATGATTAATGAGAAACAAACGGTACATAAAAACTCGAGCCCATTTGATTGCAAATGTGGAATTTGGGTGGAAAAAAAATGAATTGCAGGGAATTAAATTGCCTAGAATTTGTTTGACTGGGAATTGTAATTAATTGTGTTTGATTGATATATTTTTCCACCTGAAAAATGTTAAAAGTTTGGTGTCCGTTTAGCTTTGTTTTGTATGAAAATTATCTATTAAAGTGATAATTTTTTTTACTATTGTGTCTAGAATTTGTTCCAATTGTATATATATATATATCGTACCGAATATCATTCGTTTGACTTTGTTTTCCATGATAATTGTCAATAAAAGTGATAATTTTTTTTACCATTGGGTCTAGAATTTATTCCAATTGCAAAAAAAAAAAAAAAAAAAAAAAAAAAAAAGGTGGAATTGCTTTTCCCACCAAAGTGGTGGGAAAACATTTTCAATGATTTCTAAGAATTGGTGCACGTGTGGGAGGGGGGGGGGGGGGACAATTTCTAGGGAAATTTTTGGCAATCAAACAACCAAATTTGGAGAAAATAGAATTAACTTTGGAAAATGGAACAAATCAAACATTGCCGAAGTGTGAATTATATTTGGTTTTGGTACATCTGAATTTGACCGACTCTTGAGGTCAATTCGATTTTAAATTTGGAATAATGCTAAACAAACTAAAGGAATGACCTAAAGGTTGACATCCCCCTCACATGACTGTAAGGGTCCCATTTGAATAAAATAATATTTTTTCCTCATGTGTGAGGGGGATGTCATCCCTTATGTCATCCTTTTGGTTACCATAGCACAACTCTTAAATTTGTGTTCAGCATGCTGTCATTTTTGCCTGAAACTTGCTATAGCATCATTTGAACTGGAAAGAATTGTTTACAAATTTCACGAAAGAGAATTTATACTTTGGAGTGTGAAGTTTGAAACGCATGATTTCTAGATCTTAAATTCATATTTTTTTTTTAGACAATCACATTTTGCATAGTGGTGGTTGTTAATTTAGGCCGGTTTGCCATGATTTTGCTTTTGCTTCTTGTAGAAAATCTTCTTGAGGAGATTATGTTAATTTTTTTTTTTTTTGTTTGAAAACTAATTTCTAAAAGAACTTATTCAGAAGTGTTTTTGGAGAAAATGACATTTGATTAGCTTCATTTAAAAAACTCTTTTAACTAGAAATATTTTATAAAATTAATCAAACGAGTTCAAAAGTTGATTTTGATTTTTCAAAATTCTTGTCAAACATTGGTAACAGAGCAGAGAAAATAGTTACAAATTAGCATCAATTTCATTGCCAGCATTTTCCACCATGGACCAGTCTAAACCAGCCCCATTGCATCCAAAGTCAAATCTTAAGACCAGACCAAGCCATTAATTTGCCAGTATTTTGGGTTGGACTGGGCCGGTCGAACTCCTTGTGTTTTATTCTTGTTTTTTTTCGTCTTTTCTAAAAATTTAGCCCATGGCTGAATTGGCAGGATCACAAAAACGATGCGAGGGGTCAAGTTCTCAAGCTAGGAAAAAGGCTACCAAGGCAGCTGTCAGTCCCAAAGCAGCTACCATAGAATCAAATATAAAATTAAGCCATACTTATAAAATAAATTAAAAATTGATCCGTCTATGAATTACATTGTTAAATATTAAAACCAACTTACATGTCGATGCTTTTTCTAAAGCATAAGTTTCTTTTTTGAACAATCTGAAAATAATATATTGATAAAATAATCGTATTGTAATTTAAACAACGTAATGAGATGATCAACATGATCAGAATGTTAATTTGAGGCCACCGATTCACAATATTTCCTTAAAACTAATTTGCTGCTTTCAATGTTGCTAAAAGTATGCAACAATCGTTTTTGGGATATAACAAATTTCTTTTCTTAAGGAAGCAGCACATCAATATGCAAAGAGTTCCAACGAACTCAATGAATTATTTTCACTCGAGAACAATATCAGAACGGGAAAAAGAATAAGATTCAAAGTAGAGAAAGTTTGTAATGAAAATGGTGTGATTACTTTGGTAGCAAGGCATGCTATTTATAGACTCGTTCGTGGTCATTCGAAGAATTTGATTAATTATAATTTGATCCAAAAAAATTAAATGAATTTTATCTAAAAAAAGTTAATATAGTACAAGGACTCACCCGCACCAGGCTCTGGCACGGGCACGGGCACGGGCACGAGCACGTGCTCCTACTGAGCCGGTCGGATAGCAGCTACGAGCTTGTGGGATTAAGATCGAACCCAATAGGGTATAAGTCTCCTCTTTCAAAGACATTTGGTACCCCCTTGGAGCTCAAACTCAATTCCCAAACTTTCACTACATAAATCACACCAATGTTTCCTAACTTTCCTTTGTGGGATGAGTGTTTGACAATTTTCAATAAATCAAATTTTTCACTAGTTTATAATTTCAAATGGGTTACTTTGACATCAAATATTTCATTCAATTCTAAATAATTTTCGATAAATAAATATATCACATTAATCATCTCGAGGAGTAGAATGTAAATATGCTTGGTCCTGTTAAAATTGAAGTACAAGTCTCACTAGAATTTGGGCTCAAAGTTGACCCATTTCACTAAGGAAAAATTTCATAAGTAAGAGTATAAGTATGACCCATTTCAATAATAAGAAAATAAGTTTCAACTTTCAAAAATCATATTTTTATTAATTTTTATTTATAATTTAATTAATTAAATATATTAAGGTTACAGATCTATGTAATTTGGTCACAATTTAGTTAATCACATATTATTTTTCGATCATAAATTAGAATTTTTAAATGTCACAAATTATTTTATGGTCACAATTCAAAAAATTTATTGGTCACAATTTGTTCATCGGTCACAGATTCACAATTTAGTTAGAGTGTGTTTGGTAGAGATTTAAATTAGATTTTAATTAAAAAATTAGCGTGTTAGTGTGTCCCATGCGTGAGATAAAAGTCAAATATAACGACTATATTTTCAATTAAAATCTCTACTGAACAAGCCTTTAGTTACATATTATTTTTTTGTTACAAATCAAAATTTTTAAATGTCACAAATTATTTTACAGTCACAATTCAAAAAATTTATAGGTCATAATTTGTTCATCGGTCACAGATTCACAATTTAGTTGATCACATATTATTTTTCGGTCATAAATCAAAAATTTTAAATGTCAAAAGTTATTTTACGGTCACAATTCAAAAATATTAAAGGTCACAATTTTTTCATTGGCCACATGTAAAAAGTCACAATCTTTATCGGTCATAGATCACAAATATTATAAGTCACAACTTAGTAAACAATAACCAATTATCAAAAATAGTTCAGAATTAATAATTTTTTAGGTCACACGTTATTTTTTTTAATCACAGTTCATTTTTTTCATTAGTCACATATTAACCAATTTAATGGTTACAGTCGATCAAAAAAATTGTGACCACCACAACTATCGTCGCCACCTAAACCACCACACAAAATACCATCACCACTGATGTAAACCAATATTGACAGCAACACCACCGCCGCCGCCAGATCCGCAACCATATCCACTACCGCAACACGGCCACCACACAAACACCGTCACCACCACCACACAAAACGCCACCACCATCACTGCATCAACCACAACCATTTGCATCACCGCAGCCCACAACCACCTGCATCAACCAAAACCACAACAACCACCATCACGCCACTGCATCAACCACAACAACGAACGCCACAAATCGAACAACCACCACACATTCACAAATTCACAAATCCACAAAATTGTCACAAAAATCACTACAAACCACCACAGAACAACACAAAACTGCTGCAGCGGCGAAGAGCCTATCGTCACTCAATTCGCCGCTGAGCATCGTGGCTCAGATCACCGACCTCTTGGCACCCACTTGCTGCTCCAACTGCGGTAGAAGGTGGCGGCAGCGAAGGAACACCGATTTTGGCAACCTTTGGAGGCTTGCCACTTCGATGGTGGTGCTCTGAGCATCGTGCAAGCGACGGGCGCGCTGTTACTCGCCGCCTCACGTAGAGGGGTAACCTGGGTGAGGAGAGAGCGAGAGGGGAGAGGAGAGTGTAATTAGATTTTAGGGTTTGGGAGGAGGGTTAATTTTGTAATATAATTATTAATATTAAAAAAAATCTAATTTTTGAATTGTTAAACTTTCCATCTGATTTTAGAATGTTGAATTTTTAAAGTAAGATATAGTGTAATTTCAACTTTCACTAATAATAAACAATTTCCAACAGTAGAATCTACAAGTAATATTAGATGCATAATTGTTGATTAAGAAATTGAGTCGAACAACTCTTTTTACTTTGCTAAAACCTCCTATATTTTTAGGGCCTGTTTGGCATGCATTTTACTTTGCTTCATGTAGAAGAATTTTTGAAGGAAGTCATCTTAATTTTTGTTTATAAATTATTTTTTTAAAAGAGTTTTTTTAATTCCGGAAATCCTTTTAGAGGAAATTGCATTAGACCAATTTCATCTAAAAGTTTTTCTAACTAGAAGAAACATTTTTATAAAATTAACCAAAGGGGTCCAGAAGCAGCTTTTGGATCTCAAGATCTTCTTTTAACTTTTCAAAAGTCATGCCAAACAATCCCTTAATATATCAGCCTTTTTGTCTGGTCTTCAGGGGTTGTTGAGTTGCATAATCAAGCACGGCACGGCCTGTTTCATGAATAGGTTTGGACTGGGCAGAGCTAGTTTCAGTTCGGTTCTTTTAATGGGTTGGATCATTCTCAACTTGGACCTTTGCCCATTTCGACACTATTATCTAATCAAGCAAATATCAAACCAAAGGGCATATCGAATACAAAGAGTTTTTACGTAATTAAGTGAGAAGTATACACATCTTCTTGAGCTCAAGTTCCCTTGGCACTATAAAAATGAATTTTGATTGCTGAAAAATCAGCAAGGAAAATACACTTACAGAATAAAACAACTTCAAGCCATGTATTTAAACAAAACGATGTAGGACCTATAATAGGCAAACACGAAGTATGAAATGCCACTTCTAGCCGGAGTAGAATACAATTCCTTCTGAGGTCAAATAAATGACATCAACAATGACTTTTTCATGTTCTATCCGTGCTGCTAGCATAACTAAGAAGAAGCCAACTGATGTTGGTGCAGTTTGAACTGAAACTGCTTTCTCAAGAGGATACTTTACTAGTTCATTTTTCACAGAATCGTGAGCAACTAGAAAGAGATTCTTTGAACAGAACATACAAATCCATCCCATTCTGTCAGCAGAATCAGAAATAATACACAAAACTCTAAATTCATGTTTGAACGAGTACATTTCCATTTCAAAGACTCAAGGAAGACGTCAATCAGTTTCAGCTCAGCGCAGCCCAGCCATGATCGTTTTTGGTAATATGTTAAACAAACTTTAGTTGTCGCTTCTAACTAAATTACCAATAATCACCACAACTACAAGTACCATTCAAGAACCTATGGTATCTACGAATATCCCGTACTATTATCTCCCTCTCTACTACTCTGCTAATATACTTGAATGCTTCATGACAATCCTTACAAATCCTCAAATTCTTTAAAATCCTCAAAGCCTTTCCAGGAGGTGTAACCCCACTCAACAGCCCAAAAGCAACGGCCAGTTTCTCACTGTGATATGAAAGCATCTCCCTCTTCTCGTTCTTCTCTAATTTGTGCAACATTTCTTCCCAAATCGGCACATAGCCTAATTTCTCTATCTCCTCCATCAACTCTGCTAGCTTTGCATATATTTCCTTGTTCCTCACGTGCCTTCTATCTCCGGAAAAGAACACATGAACTGCTCCCTGGACTTCAATCCAACTTCTCCCAACTTCCTTTTTCACTTTCCTATCTTTCATTATTTTCCAAACTTCTTTAACCTCATCCCACCTCCCTGCACTTGCGAATACATTTGCCAAAATCACATAAGCCGAATCATCATTTGGATCAATTGCCTGCAATCTCTCACTCATTCTCCAAGCGACGCTGGCCTTTTCATGATTCATACAACTTGACAGCAACACGCGCCACATGGCTGCATCAGGCTCACATGGCATTGTCAAAGCAATTTTCTCCGCCTCCTCTAACCTTCCAGCTCTCCCTAATGCACCTGCCAGACAAGTGTAGTGCTCAATCCAAGGCTTCAATTTATACTCCATTTCCATCTTATTAAACCACCTCTCAGTCTCTATGGTCATACCAGCATTGTAAAATGCTGTCAAAACTGCCAAAAAACTATACTCATCCGGCTTCATTCCTCGACTCTCCATCAAGCTGAAAAGCTCAATCACATAGTCTTTATCCCCATGTTGTGCATACCCTGCCATCATTGCATTAAATCCAACTAGATTCAATTCCAATCCCAATCCATTAAACACTTTTCTCGCATCCTCCAAGATCCCACATTTTCCATACCCATCAATCAACGCAGTCCCTACGATCACATCCAAATCCAACCCGGTCACCATTGCGTGTCCATGGATAATCTGGCATTGCTCGAGCATGGTCATCCCAGATGCAGCGCACAAAGCTCCAGAAACACTATACGCATTTGACAACTTACCTTCCCTTCTCATCTCAATAAAGTACCTTAAAGCATCAATAGGCCTTTTATTACGAGCCAATCCATTGATCATCGCAGCGAAACAAACCCCATCTCTTTCACACGTTTCATCAAACACCTTCTCTGCTGAATCCATATCCCTAGTTTTGCAATAAAGTGACACTAAACCCGAACTGGTAAAGGGATTTTCTTGCAACGAGAACTTGACTACAATTGCATGTAATTGAAACCCAAAAATATAATCTGGTAATAAAGAACAGGTTCTGAATAATGTTGCCAAAGTGCGAGCATTGGGGAACGAACTGGTGGGGTGGCGGAGCATGGAGAGAAAGAGGTGGAAGGCGGTGGAAGAATGGGAGAAGGCAGAGATTACCGAAGCCCATGTGACAGTATTTGGACAAGAGATGGAGTGGAAGAGTTGGAGTGCCGAAGAGTGAAGATTGGACTTGGAGTAAAGGGTGATAAGGTTGTTGAAGAAGGAGATGTTTTGGGGTGTTTTAATGGCTTTTGCATGTGCACAGCGAGGGTCAATATTCGTTTCGAGTGAATTCATCTTAGTTCCACAAAATTAAGGTTTATGTTCATTTATCATTCAAGTAGGGGGTGTCAACCCACTCCATCCACAATATAAATGATAAGTCATTTTATATGTTTTATCATGACTTATAAACTTGTTATATATTTGTAAATTGAGTTAAGAATTGATCTCCTTGTATACATAAAATATACTTAGATTTTACATATGATGAGATGATAACCCGGGACGGACACAAGGGGTGGCATGGAGTCATGTGACCCCAAACTTTTGGGCCATTCCTTTTTTTTTTTTTTTTAACTAAATTTTCTATGTTTTTTGTCTCAATTTTTGAAGTCATTACCAGATGTTAAACAAAATCAAAATATTGCATTTTTAATATCATTTCGAAGTGTTCACGAATTAATTTTCTACGTCATTAATGGAGCGCGAAATAGTCAACCATAGCAAATGTTACGGTTTGTCAAAATAGGCCGTTCTAAACTAATATTTCGAAAATATGCTAATTTTAAAAATTCTCCAACAATCGTACGTTATTCGAATCCACAAATCCCCTATGTCATCTCGAAGCTCGTTTTGAAAACTACATTATAGACATATCGAATGGTCCAAATAGATATCGAAAACAATTAAAGCTGCGTCAAACTTGCATCTTAAAAAGAAGAGTCTAACTAGTCATTTCTTTAAAAAAATTCAATTATTTCATTAACATTTATTATTTTTGCGCGACAGATTTCTCAATATATTGTACATCATTTTATTAGAAAATTTTACATAAGGTATGACATCAAAAACTTTTAGAATTTTACATCAGAAAATGTCATACCCTACGTAAAAATTCAAGGTGCAAAATTAGGATGTAAATTTACTTGGGGTATCTAAATTTTAGAATGTAAAATTCTTCGCAACTTTTTTGCAAGTTTGATTGTACTTCCATAATTCAAAATGTCTAATTCTGCCACTGTTTACAACATTAGATTAGCTAGTTTATTTATTTATTTATTTTTTGTCTAACATCTGATAAAATTGTACTAGTTGGCAATCTATCAAGCTATTTGACAAAAATCATTGTGCATGTAACATGATTGTTGAGTGAATTGCTAATTAATTTAGTGTAAGCCCTAGAATGATACAGATTCATTAAAATTTATTTTTCTTTAAACTAATTTTTAACAACACATTCTTTTAATAAAATAATTTTACACATGGACCTCTAATTATTTCCTACTTTTGAACTATACTCAAAAACTTCAGTTCTCACAAAATATATCCTCAATAAATCTACATCAACATGTCCTAAATGGTGTCATCATAGGTAAATTCAAACTTTGAGATACTTAGCGCAAAAATGAAGATTTTGAGCTTAATCGGATGACGGTAATGAAGACTGACCTAGTGGCATAGAATTGATGTGAAGCATTATGAGAACAATAGGAGGTAATTCACAAATTTCGGGGGTGAAATTCAACTTATAGGAACTGATATTCACACTTTTAGAACTTATTAATTGGTTGATGCAAATGAAGAATAACTTGATGGCGTAGAATTGATTTGAAGCATTAATAGAGTAGTAGGGGGGGAATTCACAAATTTTGGGGGTGAAATTTAACTTACAGGGACTGATATGCACACTTTTAGAACTTGAGGAAGACCAATCTTGGATAACTATGAGTTCTCTTTCTCAATTTCCATTACCAGCTAAAAAAGTAAAAAAGGAAAATGAATAGAAAGAAATTCAAAAATAATGAAAAATAAGAAAAAGGAAGACTGAATCTATATTCTGAAAAAAATTAAGAAGCTATGCACTTGAAATGTGCTAAAATAGAATCATTGTTCTGATACTTTTAAGTTCGAGAATCTTCATAATACGATATGTTCGTACTATCTCTCTATAAGGTATAACGATATTAAAAAGCAATTCAAACTTAAAGATGTTTTTCAATTAAAAAGTGAAAAACAGAGTTTTGCTTCGTTTTCCATCCAAGTTGCTTTTTCTCTTTTTTACTTCTTTTTTCCATGCAATTTGGTTTATATTTTGCTCACTTTCACGTTTCCCTGATTTGTTTTTAGATCACTAACATGTATGCTTATACCACCACTTTTTGTTAATAATAAATGGAGTGTTAGTTCAAATCCGAAACAATAATGTGAAACTCCCTATACTTGTAGGACAGTAGGAGTGCATTTCAAATATGTTCGGTTGAAATCTACTCATGACAACCTAGTTGAATTAAGAGAAGTCATGGGTATTATTACAGGGCAATCAATTGAAGTACCGACTACTCAATTAAAATTCATGGGTACTAAATGACATGTGCAAGCCCTACTTAAGGAAAAATCAAATTCAATGGAAAACTCTGAATTATACTTCCAATTGCCTAGATCTTCATATTGGTTTCAAGGTCTAGAGTATCTACTAATGTCCAAACAAGATTATAATACAGAAAAAATGTTGGAAAAACTTGATCCTAACAAAAGAATGGATAAAAGAAGCCAAAGAAAAGAAAAACGCTGAAAATTGACTTGAATGCGTAATCGCTTTACTCAAATTAAATTTGCCCCCTCTAGGATTGTTTTTTACACAAAAAATGACTCATGGCAAATGGTTTGTGAGATTAAACAAGCATTGGAAAAAGAAAGACACTAAACACTTGAGTTTTTCCATAAAACTTGAAGAACACTCAAAATGATGAATATGTAGAAAAATTTTCGTAAACTCTACATGAATGGAATGATTTCAATTGTTGGTGATGTAATAATTGTGTAGAGAAATGAAATCTATCTCATATACATAGATTCTCAATCATACAGCACGAAAAGGCCTCAAAGGTTTATGAAAAAAAAAATACATATATTTTCATGAAAATGTGCCAAATAATAAACTAGAAATTTCAAACACAACTGTCAAAAAATTGGCCCAAGAGATCGCCTAGTACAAAATCGGACAATTGCCCAGGCCAAGGTTTTGACCTCGGGTTATAAAAAGCGACATTGAGCACTCGTCCATGCCAAAATTCCAGCGCCTCCATTATTTTTCTCGTTCTCTACACTCATATAGATGTATTATCATTCCAATATACTCATCATTATAAATTTAACATAAAATTACAATAATCCCCCACTTGTTCAACTGTATAATGATACACGTGATATCCCAAAAATAGCTGACCAAGAGGGGGTGAATTGATTGTTAAAAACTTTTTTCAAAGATAAATCCAAATTTAAACAAATTTGATAGCAAACAAGTTAATCAAACAAATATGCACAAATACGAAAGCAATAAGTAGAAGAGAAGAGAATGTGCAAACGATGTAATTGTGAAGATTCGATCCCAACTAATGATCTACATCCTCCGTTACCAAAGTCTCCGTCACGAGCAAGATATTTTTCACTATATTGTTTGACTTATGATACAATCCAATCCTTTACAACGGTTCTGATAACTTACAACTAAGGAGTATCAATCCTTATACAATATAGAGCTTTACAAAACCTCTATATGACCTACAAATTCAAGGAGTAATGAGTTAACAATTTGAACTTCTCCCTTAATAAATAATATAATCAAAATTAAGTATCAAGAGAGAAATAGACCAAGACTGTAATAACTATTACTGAATGAAGCTCAAGTGTTAGGTAAGAAAATTTTTGATTAGAAGAATGATTTCAACAAGTTAATTCAATCAAAAGTTTTTCAAAATAAATGATTTGATTTCATAAAGATAAACAAAGAGTGTAATAATTTTGCTCAAACGTATCTCACTTTAATACTCTTAAAAGTCTTATATTGAAGCAAAGTGAGGTGATATTTATTAATGCAGTTAAAATGCCAAAAGTTTTGACTAACCAGACAGCTCAATTGGACGTCCACTTCTGAACCGGACATTAAACTACTCGTTGTGCATCAGAATTTCAGAACAGTTAAAAAGTCAACCGTTGGACGAAACAGATGTCCTCTAGGTGAATCGGACATCCGCTTGGACAGTGTTTCCCGGATTTTTCCTTGTTTGATTGTTCTGAAAAAAATGTACACTTTTGAAGGACTTTTATTTTATTTTTCAAGATAAGTGATATTATGAGAAGTTTAAATATCAAGTTGAGATTCATATTTTTTTTGAAAAATAATTTTTATGCAAACATTCTTAATAAATAATTTTTCTTGTGCATAAAAATTCATCTTGAACTTTTAATGATTTATTGCTAAAGATTAAAACATTTTACCTTTATATATGAATTCAAAACATTTAAGTCTAATATCTTTGATGTTTGACTTGATGAGGTACTTGTCTTGATTGATCGCAACGTCCATGCTCAGCTTCCATTTCAATTGCGAGTATTTTGAAAGCGACATTTTTGTCTTCAATTTATCAACTTTGTCACAATAGCTGTAACGACTCGAATTCAAATGTTAGAGATAAAGGCAACTTGATTGTTATAATCAAAATGTAGAATCAAACATAGGTCAACAATTTTCCCTTTTTTATTATGACAAACAAAAGATGATTTGCACAAATGTATAAGAAAGAACTTTAGATGCATTCCCCTTTCTTTTATACATGTATTCCACCTATCACATATATTTCATATATGTCAAGCATCTCACCTATCATCTTATATATTTTCCCCATTTTGACATAAGCAAAAAAAATAGCAAAGTGGGGATCCAAGTGCACAAGCATAGATTGAAAATCAACCATAGGAAGTGAAAGAGATTTACAAAACTAAATATCATGATTTTGTTCAAGACATAAAAGCATAGGCGACCATATGCATTACAGTCAAATAAGCTAGAGAGAATAAGCATAAAGAAGTATCTAAAATACATAAATGTAAGACTAAATCGAGGACTAACGCGTCGGAGGAGGCAATGGAGGAAAGTGTACGCAAAAGTGAGCATAGAAGGCATTTTGTTGAGCTTGCATCGCCGCCTGTTGGGCTTGAATGGCATCCTATTGGGCTTGTATAGCAGCCTGTTGAACTTGCAACTGGTGAAGCATACCAGCAAGGCCATCAACCAAGGATGTAAGAGAATCAATGCGGTCGTTTAGAAGATTGTAGTGATCTTCGGTAAAAGTGAAGCCATCGATCGAAGAACTAGGAGCACTGGAGCCTAGAATGTCATGAGGAGGAATCAGAACTTGTGGTACATCATCTCCTTCTTATTCTTCATCACCTCAAATGGTAGAGTCAAGGTGGGGGTCGAACGCTTTTGTGTGTGCTACCTATTGACCATGTTCTTTTACAATTTTCATTCGTTTGAGAGTTTGAATGTTGATGGTGTCACTAGGGCGAAGTTTGACAAATGTCTCATTATTTAAAGGAATGTCAAAATGTTTAAAAATCTTAGTAAGAAGCTTGTCATAGGGTAAAGCTTTTACATGGCGCGTAGAATGCACAAGCTTCATGAGACCTAATGCAATGGTTGGGAAGTCTAATTTCCAACCGACAAGGAATGAATCGATAATAAAAAAGATCATAATAGTTGACATCATCTCTATGCCCATTCCTTGGGAGAATGACATGTGCAATGATAGTTTGTAAAATTTACATGGAAGGGTTAGTTGATTTATACTAATTTTTGAAATGTTTTCAAAATTCTTTCATGTGACCCAACGACATGCTTCGGTTGGGTTATATCCTATAAATGTGGGATGAGTTTTATGGAGACAAATTTGAGTTTTGCACATCTCAAACTCGAAAAATCTCTCGAATGAGGATATGAATATTTTTAAACAAACACAAAATCTCATCCGAACGAGGAGCAATAACCATATTTTTGTAAAAATCTTTCATAAGCCGGGGATATGCATGCTCTTCTAATGTAGTGACGGATACCCAACCCATATTCTCAAAATATTCTTCTATATAAAATGTAGGTGCTTCAATAGTAAAATCGGCGAAATCAACATTTTTACCAATTAAAATTGGTGATTTTTCAAAGGGGTTTGTCGGCATCTTGGGTTCCAAATCCATTTTTTCATAGAATGAAGGGGGAGGAGAGCGTCTTACTGTTTGCTTCATCCTTTTTTCAGCCCTTTTAGATCACGTCATAGTAGAAAAGTGAAGAAGTATGAAAGAATTTGAAAAAAAATAGAACAAGAGTTTCGGATTTTAGGGATTTTGAAGTTTTGGTGAAGAAAAGTTTGGATTTTTGAGGAATTGGAAATGTATAAGATATAAGTTTATGGATTTGATGAGAGATTGAAGAATTAGAAGTATGAAATGAAAAATGTAGAGATGAGGGAAACGGCCTGCTGTTATGTGATTTAAAATTCTAATTTCAAGTTGTATCGGACGTCCGACTCACTCTACTGGACGTCCCTGTATGAAGCTTCTGTCAAACCGGATAGGAATTTTGGATGGTCCATTTAACTCATCCGAGTCCTTCTATCGAACTGGACAATGTTGTCAGACGGTTTATTTGACTCGTCTGAACCTTTTTTTTTAATTAAATGCAAAGATAATGTCATATAGAAATAAGACATATAATATACAATCAATTTAATTGTGCAATTAGGATTCGTCAATGATGCCTAAGCCTCTTCAAATGCATGAGAATTGATCAAGTGCCAGAGGTTTTGTGAAGATATCAATCAATTAATTTTTCTTGGTCACAAATTCTAATATAATAACTCCATTTTGTGCATGATCTCTTAGAAAATGATGTCTAATTTCAATATGCTTTGTTTGAGAGTGTAAAATGGAATTTTTGGACAAGTTTATGGCACTGGTGCTATCACACAAGATAATTTATGGCACTAGTGTTATCACACATAAGTTATAATCACAAGGGTTTGTTTCATCCATAATACTTGTGCACAACAACTAGCGCCTGAGATGTATTCGGATTCGGCAGTAGATAATGTAATGGAGTTTTGTTTCTTACAAAACCATGACACAAGTGCAAAGCCTAGAAAGTGACATGTTCTGCTAGTGCTTTTGAGATCAATTGTGTAACCGGCTTCCGAATAACTAAGTAGGTCGATGTGAGTGCCTTTTGGATACCAAAGATCTAAGGTTTTAGTGCCACTGAGATATCTATAATTCTTTTTTTTTTACAGTACTAAGGTGTAATTCTTTAGGATTTGATTAAAATCTAGTACATAAGCACATACTAAACATAATATCGAGTCTATTTGTAGTTAAGTAAAGAAGGGATCCGATCGTATCTCAATATTATGATACATCAATGGAAGTGCCTTGATCATTTTTGTCCAATTTTACAGATGAGCTCATTAGAGTGTTAATGGGCTTCAAATTTTTCATTTCGAATCTTTTGAGCATATTTGATATATATTTATTTTGACTTATAAATATCTCATTATTAGTTTATCTAATTTGAAGTCCAAGAAAGAATTTTAGTTCCCTCATCAGGCTCATTTCAAACTTCTTGCTAATAAATTTAGAAAATTCTTCACAAAGAGAATAATTGCACCAAAGATAATATCATCAATATAAATTTGAACAATAATCATATCACTCTTTTCGATTTTGACAAAGAAGGTAGTATCCGTTTTTCCTATACAAAAAAAATCATTTGAAAGTATACATTTGCTTAATCTTTCATACTAATCTCTAGGGGCTTGTTTTAAGCCATAGAGAGCTTTTATAAGTTTAAAAATATAATCCAAACACTTGTGATCTTTAAAATCGGGAGGGGGAGGGGGAGGGGGAGGGGGAGGAGGAAAGGGGCTCTACAAAAACTTCTTCTTGAATAAAACCATTTAAAAATACACTTTTAACATCCATTTGGTAGAGAATGAAACCATTATGACAAGAAAATGCAAGAAGCATGCAAATGAATTCTAATATAGCAACCAGTGCAAAAGTTTACTTATAATCGATACCTTCTTTTTTATTGTAATCTTGGGCCACTAATCTAGCTTTGTTACGTACAATTATCCCATTTTCATCTTTTTTATTTCTAAAAATCCATTTTGTACCAATGATGTTTGTTTGATCATTTGGTCTAGCGAATAAATCTCAAACATGATTTCTTTCAAATTGATTCAATTCTTCTTGCACAACTATATTCAAAATTCATCAAACTCAGATTCTTTAAAATTCTTTGGTTCAATTTGAGAAATGAAAACACAACTTTTTAAATGATTTCTAGTAGAAGCTCTAATGGTAATACCTTTGGATGGATCACCAATAATTAGTTCTTTTGGGTGAGAAGGAACAAACCTCCACTCTTTTGGTAGAAAATTATCACTTGGTACTTCAGTATGTTCTTCTTCATTTTGTTGAATGATTGTTTCTTCCTTGTATTCATCTTTTTTGTCCTCCTTGTTTTGATCTTGAATAGTCATTTGTTTGAGAGGAATTTCCAAACCTACATCATTACCAATGCCTTTCTTGTGATCAAGAGAGTTAGTTTCATCAAAAGTGTCATGCATGAATTTTTCAACCACTAGAGTTCTTTTGTTAATGACTCTATGAGCTTTGCTAGTCAATGAATATCCAACAAAGATTTCAATACCGGATTTTGAATCAAATTTTCTTTTGTATTCAAGATAAAGTATTTGCAACAAAAAGCATTGAAATAACCAACATTTGGAGTTCTATTTTTCCAAAGCTCGTAGGGGGTTTTAGTTTTCTTACGACTTACTAAAACTCTATTTACAATATAGCAAGTGGTGTTAACGGCTTCAGCTAAAAAATATTTTGGCATGTCCTAACAATTTCTTGTAATGTGCGATTCTTCCTTTTTACTACACCATTTTGTTAAGGAGTTCTAGGAGCCGAAAATTTATGTTCATATGCAGTTTCACAACAAAAATTGTCAAAAGCAATGTTATTAAATTTTGTTCCATGATCACTTTTAATAGTTGTAATGGAATATCCATTTTTATTTTGGGACCTTTTTGCAAAAGTGTGTGAATGCATTTAAAGCTTCATCTTTAGCATTTAGAAATAGAACCCAAGTGAATCTAGAGAAAGCATCAACAATAACAAAAGCATAATGTTTTCCACCCAAGCTAGCGGTTCTAGAGGGTCCAAGAAGATCAATGTGGAATAGTTGAAGTGGTTTTGTGGTTGAAGAATATAGCTTGGGTTTGAACGAGCTTTTCACTTGTTTACCAAATTGACATACATCGCAAATTTTATCTTTATCAAACTTTAAATTTGTCAATCATTTGACGAAGTGGTTTTTGGAAATTTTTGAAAGAAGATACATGCTAATATGACTTAATCTCCTATGCCACAACCATGTATCCCTTTTTAAGTTTGATAAACATTTCTCATCATTTTCAAAATCAATATTTATGATATAAATATATTTGCTTCGGCTTCCTACAAAGATTACCTCTTTTGATGTAGCATTCTTAATAAGACATTTAGAAGAATCAAATTTATTATGATAACATTTATCACATAACTGACTAATACTAAGCAAATTATGTTTAAGGTTATCCACTAATAGCACATTTTCAATAGAACGAGAATGATGTTTACCAATGTTTCCAATGCTTATATATTTTCCTCTTACATTGTCTCCAAATGTGACATGACCTCCATCATTCTCTTTGAAATTTGATAGTAACATTCTATCTCCGGTTATGTGTTTGGAGCATCCACTATCCAAGAACCATTTGCTCTTATCTTCTTTGGTAATTACAAAAAAATAGTTATTTTTTTTTTTTTTTTGGTACCAATATAAGTTTGAGTCCTTGATAGTTAATTTTGGTGGATTCATGAATCCACTTGTTCTTTCTTTCAAAATATAGTTTCTTTTTTGTTAGACAATTAACAAGCAATATGTCCATCTTTATTGCAAAAACTACATGTAGTTTTTGAAGGAGGGATGTTTGAAGTTTTGACAAATAAATTTTTGAAATTTTTTTGCTTCAATAATAGTTTATGTCCAATTCATCCTTTATCGAAAACACACTTTTGATCACCAAACATTAAATTAAAAAAAAAAAAAAAAAAAAAAAAAATTTACCTTGAGTGAATTTATGAATAATCTTAGTTATGTCTTCAACTTTTTCTTTCAAGAGTTTTCTTTAATCAATAGATCATAATCAATATTTTATTTTTGGACTTCTAAAATATTCTTCATTTGAATTTTCAACAAGTGGTATTCTTTTTTAAAGAATTGAGTGATTTAGAGCAAGCTTCTCAAATTTCTCAAGAATTTCATCGTAGGAGGTAGATGGCTCATTATATGAACATTTTTCAATAGAATTTATCTCATCTTCAATCGCCATGAAGCACATGTTGACAATTTCTTCTTGACTATCACTTCCATCGCAATCATCATCATCGCTTTCATCCCATGAGGCTTGAAGTGGCTTTTTCTTGACGTTCTTCTTTTTGTTTGGGTACTTGATTCTCTTGTGACCGGGTTTGTCATAATCATAGCAAATAATTTTCTTGCTTCTTTCTTCACTATTTTCTTCTTTATTTTGGAATCTCCGATTATTTCGAAGACCTCTCCATTTCTTGACGAGAAGGACTAGATCATCGAACTCTTCATCACTCATATTTTCAATTGTAGTTCCTTCTTCAATTGCCAATTTAAGAGCGATTTGGAGCTTAGAGGATTCCTTTTATTCTTCTTTGCTTTTCCTTGTTTTCTCCTTGGTTTCAGCATTGTTGAGCTCGTATAGCATCAAGGTTCCATATAGTTCTTCCAAAGGATATGAGTTGATATCTTTGGTGTTTTCTATCGACATCCTTAATGAGCTTCATTCTTCTGATAGTGACCTAAGCATTTTACTTGCAAGATTATCGTTAGTAAATTTGCGATCAAAGCCTTTAAGGCCGTTAACAATATGGGTAAAGCGAGTAATCATATCAACAATAAGTTCATCTTGTTTCATAAAGAAGTTTTCAAATTCTTTAACCAAGAGATTAATTTTGGTTTCCTTTACTTTACTAGTACCAACTTGGGTAACTTATAATGCATGTCAAATGTTATATGCGAAATCACATATGCTAATACGATTAAATTCATTTCTATCTAATGCACAATAAATTAGGTTTTTTTTCTCTAGCATTTAAGGATAATTTTATTTTATCATCTTCATCATATTCCTCTCTAGGTTTAGAAATAGTTTGATTGGGTTTGCCATCAACTTTAGTAGTCTTAGTAGCACATAAGGACCATATTCAATAACTTCCCAAATATTGTAATCTATTGATTGAATGATAATCATCATCCTAAATTTCCAATAATTATAATGTGTGCCATTAAAAAAAAAAAAAGAGGACGGTTTTTAAAATGCCCCACAAGATTTTGAATATTGGGGTTAGCCATTACTCAAGATTGTGAAATCATTGAAAATGAGCATTTTGCTCTGATACCAATTGATAACCCAAGAATAGCTAACCAAGAGGGGGTGTGAATTGGTTGTTAAAAAAATTCAAAGATAAATCCAAATTTAAACAAATTTGATAGCAACTAAGTCAATCAAACAAATATGCCCAAATACGAAAGCAATAAGTAGAAAGGAAAAGATTGAGCAAACGATGTGATTATGGATGTTCTATCACAACCAATGATCTACATCCTCCGTTACCAAGCTCTCTGTTATGAGCAAGACATTTTTTATTATATTGATTGACTTATAATACAATCCAACCCTTTGCAACGTTTTTGATCACTTACAATCAAGGAGCATCGATCCTTATATAATATAGAATTTTACGGGACCTTTATATGACCCACAAATTCAATGATTAATGAGTTTACAATTTGGATTTCTCTCTTAATAAATGACATAATCAAAATTAAGTACCAAGAGAGAAATAGACCAACATTTTAATAACTAGTAATGAATGAATTTCAAGTGTTAGGTAAGAAAATTTTTGAATAGAAGAATGATTTTCAAAAGTTAATTCAATCAAAAGTTTTTCAAAATAAATTATTTGCTTTCATAAAGATAAACAAAGAATGTAATAATTTTTCTCAAAAGTATCTCAATTTAGTGCTCTTAAAAGTCTTATATTGAATGTAAAGTGAGGTGGTATTTTTAGTAATTAAAATGCCAAAAGTTCTAGCCAACCGAACTACTCAACCGGACGCTCACTTCAAAATCGAACACAGAACTACCCGTTGTGCGGAAAATTTTCAAGACGGTTAAAAATCCAGCCGTTGGACGAACCGGACATCCGTTTGGACAGTGTTTTCCCGAATTTTTCCTTTGATTGTTTTGAAAAAAATGTAGACTTTTGAAAGACTTTTTATTTTATTTTCCAAGATAAGTGACGTTAATGAGAAGTTTAAATATCAAGTTGAGATTCTTACAATTTGAAAAAATAATTTTTATGCAAGCATTCTTAAGAAATAATCTTTGCTAAAGATTAAAACAATTTATCTTCACATATGAATTCAAAATATCTAAGTCTAATATCTTGGATGTTTGACTTGATGAAGTACTTGTCTTGATTGATCTTGATGTCCATGCTCGAGTCTTTTGAAAGCGACGTTTTTGTCTTCAATTTATCAACTTTGCCACAATAGCTATAACGACTCGAATTCAAATGTTAGAATTAAAGGCAATTTGATTATTATAATCAAAACGTAGAATCAACCATAGATCAATGACACATATTTAAAGTAGCAACATTTATGTATATGGATTAGATATCTTTCAATTTAAATCTAACCATAGTATTATTCTCACAAAGTATCATCGAAATTAAAGATAACATGATAGCTTTGAACTAGTTATTCATTGTGATAATATTGGTGGAAACACACTCATAAATGTCATGTGTTTACAAGTTCCTCAAACTCGCTTAGCACTAATATGACCTTGCGCTTATCCTATTCGTTAAACTTTTAAGAGAGAAACGTCAACTCTCTATTGAGGCGACACCACCTCAAAATTCATCTAAGTAAAGTTCTTTTATTATTTTTGTTACTTTTAGAGATACTTGTACTTAATACTGAACTTCATTAAGTCTACCCTCATTTAAGTAACAACTAGCATTATATAAATAGGATATGGTTCTTGCGGAAATTATAATGATGAAACTATTCACTTATCTAATAACTTGTTGTTTTCCTTTGAGCTTGTGGATTACTGTTTTAGTGATGAAAGGTGGGGTTGTCACCATTGATGGAATTTTTAGTTCAAGAGTTTTAACTACATCCTACTTGAAGTAAATATAAGTCAATCTCTTAATAAAGATTTAGTTAAAGGATCCGCTAGGTTTCCAATTGATTATGTAGTTATGTTTTAAACTTATATGTCTAGACTTCAAATTGTACATCTCATTGTATGTCTTTGCTAATGTGGCTTGACGACACATGATAAATATCGAAGATGTATTCTTCAGTCACAAAGGTAAGTCATATAGTAAATCCTTAAACCACTCAACTTCTTTTCCGGTATCTGATAATGCCACAAATTCAGATTTTATGGTTGAATATGTTATGCATGTTTGTTTCTTAGATTTCCAAGAAAATGCACCTCCTCCAAAAGTAAATATCCCAACCGAAGTAGATTTACTCTCACTAATGCTAGATATCCAATTAGCATTAGTAAATCCTTTTAATATAGCAGGGAACTTAGAATATTGAAGGCTTAAATTTTTTATTTTCTTTAAATAACCAAGAACTCTCCCAATGGCTTTCCAATATTCTTTGCTGGGATTACTAGTAAACCTACTAAGTTTACTAATTGCAAATGCTATGAAAGATTTTGTGCTTTGAACTGCATACATAAGATTCCTTATAGCACTGCATATTCCAATTAAGCAATAACTCTTTCGTCATTCTTTATAAACTTAGAACTTGGAAAACTCTTTAATATTCAAATATTTGAATTTATTTTTCATATTCTCGATATAATGTGATTGACTCAAATAGTAAACCTCACTATTCTTAATAACTTTGATACCTAATATGGTATTCACTTGTCCAAAATCTTTTATCTTGAATATGGAAGATAGAAATCTCTTTGTTTCTATTAATCCATCCATGTGATTACTTCAAATCAATATGTCATCAACATACAAAAAAATATATATATAACGTATTTATCACATTCTTTCAAGTATAAACGCTTATCTATTCTATTATGCATAAACCCAAATGAAATAATTGCAAAGTCAGTTTTTTCACGTCATTTATAATAATTTTACTAGCTTGCACACACGCCTTGTGTTCACTTCCGAATGAAGAAACCCTTCAAATTGTTCCATATAAAACTTCTCATCGAGATCCCTATTTAAAAATGTCGTCTTGATATCCATTTAATAAACATGCAAGTCATTTATGAAAGCTAGTGCGAATAATATCCTAATTGATGTTATTCTAGTTACCAGTGCATAAATATCTAAATAATCTATTCATTCGCTTTGTCTATAACATTTAGCTACTAATCTAGCTTTAAAGGTATTAATAGAACCATCTATATTATATTTTCTTCTAAACATCCATTTACAATCAATAAGTTTAGACTTGGGTGGTAAATCAACAAGTTTTCACATGTTGTTTGACTTAATTGAATCCATTTCATCTTTAATTGCATATTTTCAAAAGATACTATCACGAGAAGCAATAGCTTCTCAATAGGTTTTAGGATCATATTTCACTTGTAAAACAAAATGAATTGTTCTTACAACATTGTTCTTATTTCCCTCTACTAAGTAAAGTGAAATAAGTTGAGAATCAATTTCATCCGGTCCTAAAGTCTTTTTTATTCGAGTTTTTTTTTTATAGTTAGGAATCTCTTAGGGCCTGTTTGATTGCAAATGTGGAAAACGGGTGGAAAGAAAATGAATGGTAGGGAATTGAATTGCCTAGAAAACGTTTTACAGGGAATTGTAATTAATGGTGTTTAATTGGTATAATTTTTCACCTAAAAATTTTTTCGTTTGACTTTGTTTTTTATGCAAATTGTCAATTAAATGGATAAATTTTTTACCATTGACTTTGGAATGTGTTCCAATTGCTAAAAAAAATGTCAAAAAAGTTGGAAAACGTTTTCCCACCACTATGGTGAAAAAATATTTTCTAGTTTTTGTGCATCAACCGCTTGTACCTTGGAAAATGTTGGAAACGTTTTCCCAGGAAAATTAGTGCAATCAAACAGGTGAATAGTAAAAAGTAGGAAAACGTTTTCCACCTTGCACGAAAAACTACGGCCAATCAAACAGGCCCTTAATGAATTTTCCTTAATTCATTATCTAAAAATAGTGAATTCTCAAAGAATTCCACGTCATTTGATTCAATTATCACATTGGTCTCCAAATTTAATAATCTATATGATTTACTATTACTAGCATATCCAACAAAGATATATTTAATGCCTCATGGACTCAATTTGATCATTTTAGGGTCTGTGTTCTTACAATATGCAAGACACCCCCACACTTTAAAGTATCCAACATTTAGTTTTCATCATTTCCACAATTCACAAGGAGAAACCTTTGTAAATTTTGAAGGGAACCTATTTAATATACTACATCCACTCAACAAGGCCTAACTCCACAAACTAAATAACAATTTAGCATATATTAACATGACATTTATCATTTCAACTAATGTTCTATTTTTTCTTTCAGTCAAATCATTTTGTTCAGGTGTTCTAGGTGCAGGACGTTGATGTACTATGTTTTATTGTTCACAAAATAAGTTAAAATCACTAAAAAAGTATCCACCTTCTCTATCATTTCTAAGTTTTTTTATTTTCTTATTTAAGTGATTTTCAAATTCATTTTTATAAGTATTAAACATATCAAATGTTTCATGTTTATATTTAATTAAATAAATATAAGTATACTTGGAGTGATCATCTATAAAGGTAATGAAATACATATTTTCATCTCTAGTTAACATACCATTAGATTCAAATATGTCCGAATGAATAAGTTCTGAAATTTGAGAAGTCTTATTCGCACTTAAATAAGGCTTCTTAACCATTTTAGATTCTACACATGTTTTACATTTATATGCATTATTCACATCATATGCAATCATATCACAATTTAACATTCTTTTCAGGTTACTAGCACCTATTGACCTAATCTAGCATGCCATAATGTAAAAGAATCAACCAAATAAACAAAATCAACTTTATTATTAATAATATTGTCAATAATACACAATTTGACCATTCTTTCACTTAAATAGCATTTTCCAACAATTTTTTCATTTCAGGATAATACAAGTTTTTCGGACTCGTAAATACTTTTAATACCAAGTTTTGCCAAGAGATTTTCGCTAAGTTTCTATTCATATCGGAAACATGTAATACATTTGTAAAGGTAACAGTTTTTCCAAAAGTGAAGATAATATCAATATTTCCTTTCCTTACTACTTTGGAGCGGTCTTCATTACCCATTTGAATCTCTTGCTCTCCATTTGACTTACGATAAGTCTTAAAGAGTGACTTATCATATTAGAGATCATACTACCAATCGGGAACATTTCCCTTAATAGCATTTATTTTGCCATCTTTCTTGTTTTGTTTTTGATGTCGACAATCCTTTGCAAAATATCCGAGTTTTCCACGCACAAAACAATCCCCCTTGGAGTAGAGATCATACAACCAGTCGGATATGTTGGTATTTGTTCTCCAAAGCATTCCAAATATCTTTTGCCGATGATATGTTGGTGTAGAGATCATACAACCGGTCGAATAGTGCGTTGAGTATGTGACCGCGACAAATTAATTTATCTTCTTGACGCTTTTGCCTCTCAACTCTTACGACATCGATATCTCCATTTGTTGGTTTTCGTAGTGGTGCCAATTCCGGATCAAGGATGTAGAAAATCTTCAATGTCGTAAGAAGGAACTTCAATTTGTCATGCCATCTAGTGAAATTTGTTCCGTCGAATCAATCCAAGCACGCAAGGCCTTGATTTATAAGTTTGATGGTAGCCATGGTAGTTCCATTCTCCATAGAAAACTCTAGTTTGAGATTGTTGGAAAACTTTGATCCTAACAAGGGAATGGAGAAAAGAAACCAAAGAAAAGAGAAACGCCGAAAATTGACTTGAATGCATAATCCCTATCCTCAAACTAAATTTACCCCCTCTAGGGTTGTTTTTTATATGTAAAAGGACTCGTGACAAATGGTTTGTAGTATTTAACAAGCTTTTGAAGAAGAAAGACATTAAACACTTGTGTTTTCTCTTTAAAACTTAAAGAACACTTAAAATGATGAATATATAAAGAGACTTCTGTAAAACTCTCTATGAATAAAATGATTTCAATTATTGATGGTGTAATAATTGTGTAGAGGAATGAAATCTATTTCATATATATATAGATAATCAATCATACAACACGAAAAGGCCTCGAAGGTTGATGAAAATATGCATTTTTCATGAAAATGTGCTAAATAACGAACTAGAAATTTCAAACCCAATGATAAAAAAAATTGGTTTGGACGATTGCCAATACAAAATCGAGCAATCACCGAGGACAATGTTTTGGCATTGGGTTATTGGAAGCGACGTTAGGCACTCGCCCACCCCAAAATTTCAACTCTTCCATTTTTTCTTGTTTTGTTTTCGGTATTTTTGTACTACTACACACCCTCATAGATGTATTATCATTTCAATATAATCATCATCATAAATTGAGCACCAAATTACAACAAAAAAATGTATCGTAGACAATCCCAAGTTTACTTATTATCTACAACAAGATAGCATTACCCAATAAGTAATTGAAAAATTCTCTGTGTACAGGGAATTTTAACCAGAATTTTGAAAGATTTTTGAAATTTCACTCACATGGGAGTGTATCCCATGTATAAAATATTGTAAATTTTTTTTCCTTCCAATGAATGAGTGTGTTCTGTACGTACAGGGATTTTCCTCTACGTATAAACTGATTCTAAGTAATTACGTTCAATTACTACCGATGTCGTTACAACCATCAGGAATTTGGTCGGTGATCTCGTCATTTATTTTCATCGTTCAAATCTTCTGACATCGTGAGGAAAAAAAAAAAAAAAAAAAAAAAGACCAATATAAAATAGTTTGTTCCTAATCAAGAAAGTAAATGGAATGCATATGGTTGACAAAACATACCACATCAAGGATTCTCATAACAAGATCTAGTTGCTGAGGAAAGGGGGTTTTCTACGGTTCCTTTTTTTTTTTTTTTTTTGTTAACCCCAAGGCTGTGTTTGAAGCATAAAAATTATTTATCATCTTTAAACAACAGCAAATAGGATTAAAATAACAGATACTTCATGGAATGTAAGAAATTCATACTATCAACACTAGGGAAAGGTGAATATAAACAGGCATTGGATAGGAAGATGTAATCGGGATGGACAAACGAGGAACATAACAAGAAATGTGTCCTGGATTGTAAAAATGACTTGTCAAAACATAAAACAACTTCAGCTCCGAACCCCAGACGAGCCCAAAGCAAGGGGCCTGGAGCCTGAGAAGATGCATCGAATTATGTTGTCGAGCATATTTACTCACTCTGTGCACGTTTTGTACGCTAAACTAGTCAGAACTAGAGAAAAGAAACGCGTGAAATGTTTCTCCTTTATCCCGTATAATCTAGCAATCCATCAATATTTTAGATAAATCTAAAACTGAAAAGATCACAGGAATATGAATATCAGTTTAATGCAGCTGAAACCAATTTATAATATTAGTAATAGCCAAATTTCAAACCAATGATACTGCAAAAGACGGGGTTTGGCAATAATTTGGCAGATAATAAAGTTCATTAAGCAAAGATAACATTAGCAAGCTATTTCAATGCCAAACATTTTCAAGATTTTCCACACAAAGAAGGCTTCAATAATTTTTAATTAAGTTTACACTTCACGCGGTTAATTCAGGCATAGAGTTGGAATTTCCAAGAAGCCAAGTCAAAAACAGCTAAAACACACATTCCAAACCAAATATGCAAACAAACACAATGGTTTCCCTTTTTTTCTTTTTCTTTTTCTTTTTTTTTTTCTTTCAATTTTCTTTATTTGTGGGAGTCATAAGCTTTCTCAACAGGGAAAATTCTCAACCAGCTGCTAATAATCAGGTTTCAATTGGACTCGAAACTAAAATAGCATGCCTTTATTTTTCTCAATTTAAATAAACACTAGAGAAAACTGTAATAGGGTGATAGTATATTTTTTAAACTTCGCACAAAAGAACGGAGATAGGTACACAACAACGACAAAGTCAACGACAAACTTAGCCTTGTTTACATGAATCCCTTCTCCCCACTTCATTCGATTCAGGACACCCTAACACAATGTGAATGAGGATTTCTGTCACAAGATCCCGCAATCCTTACCTCAGCTTTACCTAGACTTGGGATCATATACGAAAGATGTAGGCGGAGTTTTCAATAAAAGAATTGATGATGAAAGAAATAGCAATCTTGCACCAGAACAACGAAGTTTTACAACCTGGAAATAGCATGATTGACACTGTTTGACACTTCTATTATGAGAAGTGCAATGTGTACAGAGGATTCGTAGAGATCACATTACAACAGGGATCCACGTGGCAATTTATCATTGGGTATTAGGCAAAAAACATTAAAAAAAAAAAAAATTTAAAAAATCCAGCTATACAGGCCAGCACAGCACCTGTAAAACTGCTGTACGAACAGCTTAGTCTTCCTATTATTTATTTATCCAAGCCGCCCTTGCTGTACATTCTCGTGTGGGTGACAGCCCCCTCACATGAGGGGGGGCCGCGCTTTTTTTTATTGGCGCGGCTCCCCCCTCATTGTGTGGGGGCTGTCATTTGTACAGTCCAGGTGGTTTTTCTCTATCCCCAACGTTTGACCAACTAAAAACTAAACACAAAAAAACATAAACTGCATTCTTTCATAGACAGAGAGAGAAACTTTCTCCAAAAAGCATAAAAGCCTTGAAGAAATCTAGGTCAATTATTCCATACAATGAAGTAAAGGTACAAACAAGCACATGGCAATTGGGAAAAATGCCAAAGTCATTAGCACAATTTCTTAATTCTTTTTCTTTTTCCTTTTTTAAGCAATTGAAAATCATAAATTCTTGTATTAGGCAGCAAAATTGTCTTGAACAACATTTCTCACCAAAAATTCTTTCTAATGCCACAAAATTTTCTGGTCTTTGAATACTAATTATGAGGTTTTTAAAACACAAAAATGCTACACAAGCCAAGAAAAAGATCTGGTTTTTCCTTTTTCTTTTCAAATTACTTAGAATTAAAGCTTACAATGTTTTCCCAGTTGCTGTGGAATTTCAATAAGGAAAGCCTTGGTTTTAAGAATGACATTCGACTCGTAAAATTCATATGTTCCTCCTCAATAATCTGCAAAAATGACAGATTATAATAAAAAACCTGAGAATAACAAAAATATAGTTCATGACAAAAAAAAACACTTTTGCAATATTTTCTTACCATCATGTTTCTTGGTTAATTTTTTTGCAAACAGCAAGAAAATGACTAAAAACCCCACTCCTGCTGCCCCTCCTAATATTATAGCCACTGTCTTCCCTGTAGTTTGCCCTGATCCTATAATAAATTAAATCAAAAAATTTTACATTAACTAACATAAGGGGAAATTACAAAAATACACAAAAATTAGGGGATCAAAATTGAAAAATCCGGTTTCTTAACATTTCCTGAAAATCACTCCCAGAAAATTACAATTCCTATAATTTTCAGGTATTTACAACAAACTCAAAGAGTTACAATAACTCTTCAAAAATGAAAAGTTACAACTGCGCATATATTCCAATGAAATGTTATAAAAATCAGATTTACAAACTTTTTATCTCTAAAACAGAGCATAGCCAAACAAATTCATAATATAGCCCCCTGTTTGAGCCCATTTTTTGAGAATAGATTTTGTAAAATGCAGTTTATAAAAGAATGTATGATTAAAAAGTAAGAAAAAAAATTTAAAATCTACATGTAAAATTATTTTTAATGGAGAGAATATGTGATTAAAAATGAATTCTAGAGAATGAGTTTAATTTGAATACCTTGGACCACTAATATCAAATCTAGAGATAGGCCCGCAAACCAAAGCTAGGCAAACATCTTATAGCATACATTTTTTATTGTTACCACATATAATATAAAGGATACAGCTAAGAAATCAAAGTTATACAAAATCCACATTTTGGTGGTAGAATTATGAGCCCCAAGAATTATGCTAATTTTGCTAGATCATAATATAATTGGTATAGAAATAAATTCAGAACTTAAAGAAAGAAAGGCAAAATTATACCTGATGGAGAAGGAGAGGTATATGAAGAAGAAGATGATCTTTTGGGAACACCATTTTGATAATAGTTATAACTTATAAAGCACTTGTGAAGATATATTTGGCCAGAAATGGAACTCCCACATTCAACCTGAGCTCTCTGAAGAGCATTTTTCACACACTCCACACAGTCAGAAGAGCCCACATCACCTTCACATTGCCCCAACACATAAACTGACTCAGAACTCGTGGTGTAAAATCCATTAGCATTTCCAATCCCATTTTCCAGAGAAGAAAATGCAGTGTCTCTCTTTTCCTCATATCCGGCCCCTCCAACATTTGTTCCACTGCAAGTCTTGTACAGCATTTCCATCCCGGAGATTTGAGAAAACCCTGCAACCTCATAGAGCATGTAGCACCCAGAAAGCTGGAGTCTTGCTGCAATAGGCTTGCCACAGAGTTTATCTATGAGTATAGGCAACCTGCTCACACAATTATAGCAGTCAACATTTGACAGGTCCCCTCTGCATTGGAAAAGGCCATTAATGGTGGTTTGACCACTGCCAGTGGTGGTTTTGAAGAACTTGGCCTTGGAGGATTGTGCAATGAGGGTGCCAAAAAGGGCAGAGAGTGCTTGTGAGTAAACCCCTGTTGGATCTGCTAAATCTTGCTTGGCGCAACCCTTGTACACTAAGCTGGTGTAGTCAGGTGCAGATTTGGATACTGGAGTGAGCTCAAGAATGGTTAAAATGAGTAGCAAAACAGGAACAAAATACAAGGAGTTTCTGGGCAAACCCATTGATGGATTCTTGATAAATCAAATCATTACTTTTTTTCTTCTCCAATTTCTTCCGACAGAAGGCTGAAGATAAGATTTTTGGTTGCTCTGGGAGATGGGTTTTAGTTAAGAATGGGTAGAGATTAAAATTTGGCTCAGATTTCTTGTTTTCTGCCTCTTTTTCACTCAAATGGACAAAAAAAGGAGGCTGGGATTTGTTCTTGTAGTGCTTGGGAACCTTTCTTTTGGATGTGCAAAGGGAACGTGAGATGGTTTAGAGTTGGGTGGGGTTCAGGGTATCTGTTAACATGATAACAGGTGATAAAATAGTCCTTTTATATTCCAATAATGTACATTATGTAATGCTGATTTTTCTTTTAAGTAAAAAATTATTTTTCATTTGCCCTTCTCTCCTTAAGTTTATATTTGCTATTTTAATTGTATATTTTTTTTTTCGAAAAAATTAAACTGTTTAAATTTTTTTTTAATAAATATTTTAAACTTTTTTGTAAAGAGTGATTTTATTTTAATCATTTTCATCAATTTTGATTTCTCATTAAAAAAGACGGAAAATTAGTATTGAAAAATATGATCGTTATCAATCATATTCAACCACCATTTTTGACTTTTTATAACTTGTGTGGAGTCCATAATGACTATATTTTTTATTCTTATTCTACAAAAAATGAGAATCAAACGGGACATATAATATGAAACTAAAAAACGATGTAGCCCATGTTTGGGCTTCATTCCTTAAAAAATTAGGGGTTGTTCTCTTTGCTGTTTTCATGTCATTTTTTATTTTTTATTTTTCAAAACAGTGAAAGCACATTCTCTTTCCTATTTTTGAAAATGAATCAATCAAACTTTTTTTAATAAAATAATTTTCAATCATACCGTCTTACAATAAAATAATTTTACACATAATCTATGAACTTTTGTAATGATGATATTACTTTATTTTTTTAATTTTCATATAGTGTTAATGTCAATAGTATTAGAAATATAAATAGAGAAAAATGCTATCAAATCCAACAATATGAAATATTTAATGAATTTCAATTAGTTTGCTAAATATAATAATAATATTACTTTAATTTAATATTAATAGAGTATAAATGTCAAGAGTATAACAAAAAAATAGAGAAAATGCTATCAAATCCAGTAATAGCAAATATTTAATTAATTTTAATTTAGCTTGATTAAATTATTATAAAATATGTATTAATTTTAACTTATTAATTATTTATCAATCATATATGCAAAAAAAAAAATTAAAAAAAATTGTATTTAATAATTTTAAATTTTATAGATATCCATAATGGGTTTCTAACTCAAGAAATTCTCCTCTAATAAAAAAAATACCAAAAATATATCTTAATAAATAATAAGAAAAAAAATAATTTGACTACATCAAAACAATTTCAAAATAGTATAAAGCGGTAAAATGAAAAATAAATATTTACCATTTGTTGACCGTGGAGAATCTATGTTTGGTGGTGATTAAAATCAGATTTTTAGTAGATTGTGATATAAGTTTTGAAATGTATGGTAAAAAAGTTGTGGGATCCAAGAAAGATGTGATCGATATTAATTGTTTGACTTTAACTTAGATTAAAATCAGATTTTAATTTGAATAAATAGACCCTAAAATAAATTTCAAGAAAAAATTCTGAAATTTTTAAAAATGTAGAGGATATCTATGTAATTCTTATAAAAATAATGTAATTTTCTCTTCAAAAATTGGGGGAAATATTCTCTAGCTAGGTTGGAAGTTGAGCTTTGTAGCGTGGTGGATGGAGGTAGATGTGGGGTAAATGGAATCTAACTTTGGGGGAGCGCAAGTAAATGAAAGTTAAAGCAAGATTTTGAATTTGTATATTTTATTAATATATTTTTTATCATCCAAAAGCTAATAAGATCTTGCAATACAAGAAAAAGGCGAGGTTCTTTTAATTTGGACAAGAAATTTTATTACACTTTGAGCAAGAACTCATGACTCGTGACAATACTGTTACATTCAATTACTACATGGTTTGATTAGTGACAATACTATTACATTCAATCACTACATGGATTGTGTGAAGAAAAAGACGAGAGCAATAAAATAAAAAATTCAATTGAGTAGAGAATACAGTCAAATGTCATCACCTCTTATAATATGATTTAGTTTCTATTTGATTCCCATATTTTTTTTATAACTAATTTTTCATTGAAAATGGGATCTAATTATCAACTTTTAAAGCATATACTTCATCAATTTTTATCAAAATTTACTAAAATTTGAATTTATTTTTTTTGAAGCAATAAATAGGGGCTTACTCAAAAGGAAAAAAAAAAAAAAAAACATTTGAATGACAAGAAAGACGTCTAGCGTGAAAAGAAAATGTAATTAATGTTTAAAGTATAAAATGAATAAAAAATAATTTGACATTTTTGTTTTGGCCTTAGGATTTTATTTAATTGGATCTAAAATATCTAGCACAATTTTCCAAAGTGTGACATTTTCTTCTTAAATGTATAGTTTGGGAGATGACCAAAAGGGCATTAGAACACCATTTGACAATATTATTTGGAAAAGGCCAAAGAAATAGGGCATGTGTTCCCTCCAATAGGAGAGCGCCACATGAAACAAGGTCTATCACTGGTCCTATTTCCCCCAGCAAAACCCATATTATGTTATACAAATTGAATTTCTAAAATAGTATGTCTCCATCGATGTGATAATTATTCAAGGCTCTTTCCATGTTCCAACAACTTAAAAGCAATATAAATATCACTATCTTCTCCCCTTTCAAGTTCACTTTCACAATATTAGTTTTTGTTTATTTCTTCCGTTGAAAGTTGAATCAAATTATATACTCAACTATTTAGGCTAATTTAGAATAATCGTCAAATAATGTGTGTATTTCGCCTTGCACTTGTGAAAATAAAAACATACTTCATATTTTAGAGAACATTTTGGCATGTAAAATTGTGATAACAAAGTAAGCATCGCATATCACAAAATAATTTACATCATATACATTTTTTCTACATTCTAAAACTTGTTTCTAAACATTCTTAGGCCCTGTTTGATTGGCCAAGTTTTCCGTGGAAGGTGGAAAACGTTTTCCTACTTTTTACTATTCACCTGTTTGATTGCACTAATTTTCCAGGGAAAACGTTTTCCAACGTTTTCCAAGGTACAAGCGGTTGATGCACAAAAGCTAGAAAACGTTTTTTCACCATAGTGGTGGGAAAACGTTTTCCAACTTTTTGACAAATTTTTTTTTTTTTTAATTTTTTTTTAGCAATTGGAACACATTCCAAAGTCAATAGTAAAAAAATTTATCCATTTAATTGACAATATGTGTAAAAAACAAAACCAAACGAAAAATTTGTCAGGTGAAAAATTATACTAATCAAACACCATTAATTACAATTCCCTGTAAAACGTTTTCTAGGCAATTCAATTCCCTACCATTCATTTTCTTTCCACCCGTTTTCCACCCTTACAATCAAACAGACCCTTAGAGTATTTTCAAGAGACTCTCTATATTTAAAGAACATATTTTATCATTTGAAGAGTATCTATAAATTTAGAGAGTTAAAATTTTAAAATACTCTAACAAACTATTTATATTTAACATTTAATTTTACTACTCACAAAAAATATTTATTATTTTTCTTTATCTTTTATTTTAACTAGCTATTCTTTATAATATATATTTTTTTTTACATTGAAAATTGAAATAATTTGAATGCATTTAATTATATAGAGTGAGCTTTGCTCTCCAAATTTAGAGAGCCTTACTCACTCTTTAAATTAAAATGTTAATTTTAAAAGTCTCTTGGAACCTGATTTTAAATATTGACTCTTTAAAACAGAGAACATCTCATGTTTAAACAGCCTTTTGGAGATGTTCTTAGTGTACCATTTAATTCATACTTGCTGGAATATGAACTCTATTCAGGTCTTTGTAGGTAGTTTACTTGTTTGAGATAAATTTTGTAAAAAGCAATTCATTTGGAGAATTGTTGTTATATAAAGTATGAAATAATTTTGGATTATGTACAAAAAAATAATAATAATAATAAATAAAAAATTATTGTAATATGTGAGTAAAAATGAATTTTAGGAAAAAAATGAGTTTTAAGTAATGAGTATCAATGATTTCAAAAAAAAAAAGTAATGAGTATCAAACGTAGATATTATAACGTAGTAATTTTAACCAAAAAAAAAAAAAAAATACTCGAACAAGAACTTTGTTTAAATTGACAAAGAACCAAAAATTATCAATGTGTACCCATATCGTTAAAAAAAAAAAAAATTATGTTTAGGTGAAAAAGTAATGAGCATTCATGTTTATCAATGGATATTATGGATGGCTTCTGTGTCTATGATAAATATTTTAGACAGCCCTATTATCAAGCGAATACTTGAAGTAGAAATTTTATACTAAGCCCCTATCTGATTTAGCTAAAAAATAAATTTTTAGTAGATTTTGATACCGATTACGGGTCTCATTCAATATGTACGTTTAAAATTAATTATTGATTTTGACTTCAAATTTTATTAACCTTTTTTTTTGCTAAATCAAAGACGAGCTAAATATGCTTATGCTTAAGAGTTATTTTCTATTAGTTAAAAAAAAAGTAATATTAAATAATTATGTTTGATAAAAGTAAAAAGTTTAAAAATAACGTTGACTTCTTTTTAACATTTGTCAAACATGCTCTTAACAAATTTTCTAATATGATTAAAAGTTATAATATGACGACTACGTGTAACTATTTAACATTGTATAATTTTATTTTATCATTCATGATAACATCTTTTAATATTATATTTCAAAATAATTCAACAATCTAAAGACATTACGAAAATCCATCATCTAAAGAGGTATGATAAAAACTTTTGTTGATAAAGATAATTGCTTAAAAGGAAATGAAGTATAACAACAAACTAAACCTTAATCCTTATAAATTTGAAATTGGTTATTAAACATTTGTCGTCTAGAGTTCATTTCATAAGATTCGAGAGATCTTTAAGCTGGCTGTCAAGTGTCAACCTACGGTGGCATTCCCTCGTCTGCTTGGATTTATAACTGACAATGAAAAACATAGGTAAATGATATATGCAAGAGACAAAAATTTAGTAAAATGAGTGTTTTGAGATTTATATCAAGAGTTTAAACATTAAGGTTATTTTTCATATTATCTCTACAAAATTTCTTCCAATACATTCTTCTAATATGTGTCTATACATTTCATCTATAATGAAAAAAAATTAAAATCTGGGATCTTTACCATAGCCAGAAAAGAAGAAAACCAAACCAAGAAAGCAAAAAGGAGAGAAAAAAACAAAGAATAAAAGAAAAAGAAAAGTATGCATTCATAAAAGGCAGAGTTACAGAGAGAATATCAATAGTCAACACTCTTTTTCTGTACTCCATGCATAGAAAAGAATTTAAGGTATACTTTTTTGCTTTTACAATTTTGGATTTTTGTATTTGTTTTTTTCTTTGGGTTTGTGGAATTATTTGTATTGGTATATGCCAGGAGCGGATTTAGGATAGTCCGGCCCTCCAACCCAAATACTAATAAAAAAGTTTTAATTTTTTTTTTAATATTAGCTTGTGCTAATTTTTTTTTCCGTATTTGTCCGTGCTAAATTGTTTCCAGAATCCACACCTAGTACATGCATGCGTTGTATAGAATGATTATAAGAAATTATAACCAAGGTCTTGTGTTTTTGTTGGAAACGAGACGAGGTTATACAATATGATATGAAGTATTGAACATAAACAATAAAAACACAATAAACAAGAAATTAATTTAGCAAAGGAATTTGAGATTTTATTCGACTATAATGGAGAGAGCACAATTCTAACTTGCAGTAATGAATTAACTTATAAAGAAGATTCTAATATTTATAGGAGTACATGTCAAATCCTAATGATAGCATAAAAGATGAAAACTAGGTCAAAAATCGTGTGAAAACAAGGAAATAAAGAAAACCCATCAAGCCCGTAGCTCAAGTGGAAGTCAAGCGCGACGCTCGAGCATCAACCAAGAGTTAATCAAGCGGCAACTCCGGTGCCCATACGCTAGTTGTATGGCGCCCCAGTGCTTAGTCAGTAAAACATTCACCTTCTCGCCACTTGAGTGGCTAGCTAGCGCCGCAACTCCCTTTTTTCCTTCTTAGACCCTAATTTGAAATCTTCAAGACCCAATACATTAAACCATATAACCCTAAATGAATTTGGGTCACAAAACCCAACAATATCCACATTGATACAAATTTCACTGCAACAAACAAAGCTCCAAAGTTTTTCCACCTAAAGAAAAAATTCAATTGCAAGGAATGAACTAAACCCTTCAACAAGAACCAAACTAATTTCTCCAATGAATAAGAAATCTCCACATCTTCCACAGTATCTAACTAGGATAAACGAATCCAAGTATTGCTCTGCAAAATTACATTGGTTTCCAAAAATCAAAAGTGGTATAACATTTACCATACAAGGCCAAAACACACCCTGAAGCAGTATCAACACTAAATGCTTTTGTAGAAGCCGCTTTCTAGAACGAATATTTTCAAATACACTTAAAGCATGCGCAAAAGATCAGCTTCCCCGTACCTATCTCTAATGGATTTTTCTCTAGCAATTAAATACGATTGCACCGTAGGTGATGGTGGCAAAGCGACATTACCCATATCATCTGAACTCAACTGGGCTGTATTTTTCAACAAGACCCCAAACCAAATCTGAACAATACTGTACCAAACAAATATCCACCATGATACTAAACTTTTGCTGATTGTTCTTCAACAATTTTACACGAGCTCACAAAATGTATAATTAGGACTTTTTCGCCCCTATAATACAATCCGGACACTTTTACAAACTTTCAAAACTCCACCTCTACCATGAACTCGTACCCTTTTGAATTAAGAGTAACCAATGAGATTAGATTTTTATTCAAATCTGGAACATGTCGAACATGATCAAGTACTCTAAATGTCCCATCCAATATCTTAAGTTTGACTCTACCAATATCAGCTATCCGACAATGTGTGTTGTTTTCCATGATACGATACCTTTCAAAACCGTTCATATGCTGCAAACAAATTCCAATTGGGACATATATGAAAAACACAAGTTGAATTCTAAATCCAATCCTCGTCGGGATTGGAGTCGCCATCTAAAATAGCCAAGACATCTCCATTACTCAAATAGTCCTCTAGGAGATCAGCTTCACCTAAAGTATTGAATGTCTTCCCTTTTGATTTGCAGTGAATATATCTTTATTCTACAATTTGTTGCAATCCCTCTTGATTTGTCATTTTTGCTTACAATAAAAATAAACTTGATTACTGAAATTAGACTTCGAACTGTCCCTTCCATGACCACTATGAACAACAAGACATTCTCCATCTCTAGCCTTAGATCTAAGTGGATACTTCATCTTCTTATTTGAAAACAAAGCATCAAACGCATTTTCAATGGTGAAGGTATCACGACTATATAAGTTTGTGTCTCTAAATGATGTAAACGAAGAGGGCAATGAACACAAAATAATTAAGACCAAATCTTTTTTTTTATCATACTTTACCTCTAAAGTCTCCAAATCAACAACGATATCTTTAAACACATCCAGATGATCTTTCAACAATCTGTCTTCTATTATACGATGAGAATACAACCTTTACTTCAGGTGCAATTTGCGTGTCGGAGTCTTAGTCATGTTCAATTGCTCAAACTTTAACCATAATGCAGCTACTGTTTTCTCCTTCAAAACGTCCTGAAGAATATGATTCAAGAGATAAAGATGAATTTGTGAAAGTGCATTTCGATCATTTCGTTATTTCTCCTCCGTCGTCCAAGTTGTAAGCATCTTGTCAAATTTTGACAACGCATTATCCAAATTCATCTCTAAGCGAGTACAACTCGCATCTTCACCTGTCACAATGAGAATTTAGTGCTGTGATCCAGAAGCTGAATGTCATACTTGATGGTTGCCATCAAGAACAAAAAAACTCTCAAACAAATCAAACCAAAGCTCTGATACTCCTTGAGAAAACGGGACAAGATTATATGACACGATATGAAGTATTAATTGCAAACAACAAGAACACAAAAAACAAGAATTTAATTTGGTAGATGAATTGGAAATTTTATTCAACTATAATGGAGAGTGAATTACAACAATGTTGTGTTTCTGCACAATTCTAACTTTTATTACTTAACTTGTAAACAAGAGTTTACTATTTATGAGGGTACATTTCAAACCTTAATGATAGCACAAAAGATGAAAACTATGTCAAAAATAGCGTGAAAACAAGTAAATAAAAAAATCGTCAAGTCTGACGCTCGAGCGGAAGCCGTGTGCCAAGCGAGCGGCTTGCAACGCTCAAACGTCAACCAAGTGTTAATTAAGCGGCAACTCCTGTGCCTCGGCACCAGTTGTATGGCCTCCCAGTTGAGCGACTAGCTAGCAACGCCAACCATTTTTCCTCCTTGAACCCTATTTTGACCTTTTCAAGGCCCAATACACCAAATCACGTAATCTTAGATGAATTTGGTTCACAAAATCCTACAGTTTTATCTAAATAAAGTTAAAAATCTTTTAAGTGTTTGAGACAATTTAAAGAATTTAGATTTTCTCAATGCTCAAAATTTAAGGTTGGTTTTGCGTAAAAAAAGAATTTATTTAATTTGAGTTTATAAATAGATAAAAGGAATTGTGACAATTCCCACCATCACCTTGTCGTGCTAATTTTATAGAATAATGATACACATACAAAAACAGAAGAAAAACAGGGAGGACAAAAACATGTGGACCTACTTTTTTTAATAATATTTAAATCGGGTGGGACTAACATATTTGTGTCTTACCTATTTTTCTTGTGACTACTATAGTTCTATACATGTATATTAATTGAATTTTATATAAGTCGGTGCTGAGAAGTTTATATGAATTTTTTGACTTTTCTGTTTTTTCTTCCCTGGGCTCACTTTTTTTTTTTTTTTACCCCAGCACCCCCCCACCCCCCCACCCTGTTGAGAGTGATGTCTTTGCAATTACTTCCCAAAAAGTACTAAACGTTGCTTTTTCCCACCTCAAGGCTCAAGCAAGGCAGTCTACGTCCAAGTGGGGCTCACTTTCACCAAAGATAGGTGTTGGGTTTTGATACCCAATAATCTCGGGCTATGATGTAAACGTAGGATTGTAAATTCATAGGCTTTGGCCAATGAATGAAATATTACCAACAACCAAGTCCAAGAGCCCTTCCAGCCCAATTATATTACCTTTTGGATGGCTTGAATCTTGGCCCGTTTAGCCTCTTCTATCGGTCCAACTAAAGCCCTAACTTAACCTATATATATGGTGTCTTTAACCCTAGCCACTAGTGTATGATTTGTGTGAATTAAGGAGCAAAAACGTGGCCCCCTTTGTGAGTGAAAACCAGCAGCCCTTGAGTGAAGAAAATAGCTTCTTTGTAGTGCAAAACTTGGTCTCTTCCTTGGTGGATTGATTGGTCTCTTCTTTGCCATACTTTGTGGTGTTTTCTCCTTGCCTTTGTGGCTACAAATCATCACCATAATCTCTTCCTTTGTGGGTGAGATTGTAAAGCAACCGAGGTGAATATATTGGTTGCGGATTGGAGCCGGATTGGATTGGTTGTTGGTAGAGAAAGGTACGTTGAACTGAGCCCGGAAAACACCGTTTTGACGACCCTTGAAGCAAGCTTCCGCTATAATTGGTATCAGAGCTTCATGGTGGTGGATTTGGGATGAAAAACTGACCAAAAACCGATCAGAAAACCGGCAGAAATGAGGCAGAAAACAGATACGAAAGTTGTCCAGAAAATTGCCTAAAATCAGCCCCTGTTTTTGCGTTTTCTGGCCAATCTAGAAGGAGTTTGGCGAAACGGAGACCACTGGTGTGACGTGCAGGTGGAGACGATTCCGACGGTCAGGCGCGTCTGATCTCCGGCGCCGGCGACCGGCGGCGCGTGGGAATTCCGGCAGGCGCGTGAGGGCGCGTCCGGCGGTTTCAGGCGACGGGGTCTGAAGACAGATTGTTGCTAACGTTATTTCTGACAATTTTGTGTTTTTAGTTTTCTGTTTCAGGTACTGTAGAAAAAGTTGGACGATTTTGCCCTTGGTGGAGCGTCGGTCGGAACTTCTGAATATTTACTGAATTACTTTAGGCCAAGATTGCGGCCCTAAAGCAGTAAATTCGCATCTCTCGTAATTTACGGACTCAGATAGGTCCGCTCTGGTAAATTGGCTTATCCCGTTAAATTTCAGTATTAGCGCGTCATCGTGTGGGGTGACAATAGGATTGTGGTTACCGTGAAGGGGTAACATTGCTTGTGCTAGAAATTTAGGACTTATTTGCTCTATTTGAAGCGTTGAATTTAATTGCAAGTTAATTATTAATTTTGTGCTCTAATTGTCATTTAGTCACTGTGTGAGACTGCATTACGTGAAAATTTGAATCCGTGTTATCATACATTTGTGTTGCGTTGATTATCCTGTTAGAACACCTGGACTTGACCCGTTCTAACATTCTCTTGATCTGAGATCGTGAATCTTACGAAACCCTGGGAATTTAGAACGGTGTATACTGTGACCTTAGGATTGCTTTGTGTGACCTAATTGTATACTTTGGTTGTTTTATTTTCTAAAAATGACTTCACATTTTGAAGTTGGAATTTTTAATGGGAAAGGAGATTTTTCAATTTGGCAACAAAAGATGAAGGAGATTTTAGTTCAACAAAAGGTTTCAAAAGCCATAGACGGAAAATTTCCTACAAATTTGACAGAAGCACAAAAGGAAGAATACGATGAACTTGCTTACACTTCAATTATTTTACACTTATCTGACGCTGTTTTGAGAAAAGTTGGAAAACTCGACTCTACAAAAGAACTTTGGGAAAAGTTGGAAAGTTTATATTTGCTTAAGTCTACTCCAAATAAGTTGTACTTACTTGAAAAGTTTTTCAATTTTAAAATGGATCCTTCAAAGGATCTTGATGACAATTTGGATGTCTTTAACAAACTTGTGCAAGATATTGTTAATAGTGATGAAAAGGTGTCTGAAACCTATAAAGCTATAATCCTACTTAATTCTATGCCTGAATCATATAGAGAGGTTAAGAATGCTATTAAGTACGGTAGGGACACCTTAACACCCGAGATTGTCATAGACTCACTTAGGAGTAAGGAGATGGAGATCAAAGCTGAAAAAGAAGAGAATAGGAATGGTGAGTTACATGTAATGAGGAGTAGAATGAAATTTAAGCAAATGAATTTGGGTAGAGCTCAAAACAATAGTGATTCGAGTAGTGACTCGAGTGATGAGGATTGTAAGAAGAAGGGCAAAGGATGGGACAAGTCTAGTGTTAGACGGTGTTACAGCTGTGGTAAGTCTGGACACTTTATTAGGAATTGTCCCAAGAAAAAGGATAAGCAGAGGGGTAGGATGAGAGATGAGGCGAATGTGGCTGTGGGGTCGAGTGATGACCCTAGTGAGGTTTATTAAGTGTAAACCTAGTTACTGCATTGCATCTGTGTGTAATTCTTTCTGCATGTGTGTGAGTACTTGATTCTGTTGCATGTTGTATGTTACACTTTCAATGTGTTTGATGTGTGTAATTGCATGAATCAATATGACTTAGCATGCATAGTGGGTTAGTGATGCATTAGCAGTGAGTGTGTGTGTGTGTTGGATGTCTATTGGTGAGGTGGAGTATAGATGCCTAGGGGTACATTGTGGTTTGTACCGGGGGATGTGTAGTGTGACATTTGGATCACGAGTGGAGATGTGATCAAATGTCTAGAATCCTTTATCAGAAAGAGACCCTGATCAGGTGGAGTGTGAGAGAGGACACTTCTATCACTTCTGTTAGGTGGAGCCCATTATCCACGTAGTTTGGGAGAAGTGATGTGGTGATAAAGGATTATCCCAAGAACTTAGGATCTATTGCGACTTACCAGTTAGACATGAGTTGAGTGATTAGTCTAGTGAGCATGGTGGAGCGATGAGTGGAGATATGTGTTCTCGAGGTGGGAGTAACACGGAATGGGATAGGATAAGTGTGGTGAGATCTTTTTGTGGGGTCATGTATGCATTTGTTGCATATGTGTTGACCGTGTGTTGATTAACTAGGTGTTAATCTACTGTTCTGTGTGAACGTGTGTGAAAAAGATCTATGTGTTATCCTATAGTATATCTTCATCGCGAGTTTATTTGCTCTTGACTGTTTACTGTAATTATCTGCTTCTACTTGGGTGTTCTTGACCTTAGCCCTGGTGAGTATACGGAGCAGGTATGGTATGTGTTTCAGGACGGAAACACGAGGTAAAGTCTGTGAAACCAATTTTATTGGTTACCTTGATTGTGCAAATATAAACTGTGTGTTTTGTTTGCTTGCAGGTTTATTGGGAATCAAGGTGGAGATTGTTGGGTTTTGATACCCAATAATCCCGAGCTATGATGTAAACGTAGGATTGTAAATTCATAGGCTTTGGCCAATGAATGAAATATTACCAACAACCAAGTCCAAGAGCCCTTCCAGCCCAATTATATTACCTTTTGGATGGCTTGAATCTTGGCCCGTTTAGCCTCTTCTATCGGTCCAACTAAAGCCCTAACTTAACCTATATATATGGTGTCTTTAACCCTAGCCACTAGTGTATGATTTGTGTGAATTAAGGAGCAAAAACGTGGCCCCCTTTGTGAGTGAAAACCAGCAGCCCTTGAGTGAAGAAAATAGCTTCTTTGTAGTGCAAAACTTGGTCTCTTCCTTGGTGGATTGATTGGTCTCTTCTTTGCCATACTTTGTGGTGTTTTCTCCTTGCCTTTGTGGCTACAAATCATCACCATAATCTCTTCCTTTGTGGGTGAGATTGTAAAGCAACCGAGGTGAATATATTGGTTGCGGATTGGAGCCGGATTGGATTGGTTGTTGGTAGAGAAAGGTACGTTGAACTGAGCCCGGAAAACACCGTTTTGACGACCCTTGAAGCAAGCTTCCGCTACAATAGGAAATCTCTATAAGCAAGAGGAAATTTAATTTAAGTTAGCAATCATAATCACAATCAGGCTATAAGGGAGATACTATAAGTATCTTATATCTCACAATCGCAATTGTTTATAATTAACAAGTTATCAGAACTTAAATATACGAATTCTATTGATTTAATTTATCATAATAGTAATCCAATTAAAATAGTAGATCTGTAATAAATAAAATACATTAATCAAAGTAAATTATTTACATCCTAAAATCAATTGGACTTGATAAGATGGTTCCGAGCATGTAACATGTAAACTCTTTTGTCAACACAATTAAGCTAAATTCTTTTGTTAATCCAATGAAGTTAGATGTAGATCATTGATTGACATCAAGGATGACCTCCCCTAAGTGGAAGGAATGTGGGCAATGATGGAATAGATGTATTTAAAATCAATGGTGTCGATTGCTACCACATGGAAGAGTGTCAAACTTATTGTCAGTTAAGGGATAAAAATCGAATAAAAATGAAAACATAGACCAATTTATAAGGGTTTGGACTATTCATCTTAATAAAGTTGACATTTTAAGATGAACCATTAAATCTTAACATGTTATATAAAGATGAAAACATAGATCAATTTACAAGGGTTTGTGTTACTCCTCTTATTAAGGTTGATCTTTTAAGATGGAATCTCAAATCTTAACATGGTATCAGAGCTCATTAAACTCTAACGAGCAATACGATCCGATTAAGACTAAAAAATGAGCATACGAATTTCAAAATTGGTCTGCTCAAACAAACCACAATCTTGCGGGGACATATTAAGGGATAAATATCTCATATCGAATAAAGATAAAAATATAAACCAATTTATAAGGATTTGTGCTACTCCTCTAATTAAAATTGACATTTTAATATAGAACCCCAAATCTTAACATTGTTAACCATAATGTACATGTAGCATAATTATTGTCTAACAATAAAGTTCCCTTTAAAAAGAGAGAATAGGAAACAATAATTTAGTTATGTGAACATCAACATTTGTCATGGTAGAGTTTCTGAGTTATGTTACCCCCTTCTTAATCGAAAAACATAAAGTCAAGAATAGAATTGAAGAATATGAAAATCTGAAGAAAATAATCTGGTTAAATTCAGGTTGGATGAAGATGTTAAAAGTAAGGATAGTGCTACTCGTACACCCACTTTGTCCAGAATTTGTTACAGTGTGCTGAGCTGGCGATTTTTTCAAAATATCACCCAGCCAATTTAAGAAAATATCGCTACAGTGGAACAAAAAAAAATTGAAAATGCATTTTGTGGTAAAATGTAAATACGCCTTTCATTTCCCCGCCATTTTGCAGACCTATTCTTCACCAAAGTTCTCCCAACTCGAAAGCTGAATAATGGAAGGATGGGTAAACCCAATCGACGACGTCGACGACGACACGGCGGCGAACCCCACCTGGTTATCCCCATCAGTCGCGATGGAGCCTCAACCCAGATATTATATAGCCGAAGACGACATGGAAGGAGACTCCAACGGCGACAACAACACGGGTAAGTGCTCTTCTTCATCTTCATATGGTTGGGATGTGAGTTATTGTTCTACATTTACGTTTCCTCACTAATCTTCATATGGGCCATTTGAAATATTTTCCAAACTGCAAGATGTGCGAAAAGCCTGTGTGAAAGGATCCATTTTATAATCTCTGAAATGCAAAATGTGTGAAATGGAAATGCGATTAAATTAGTCGGTATAGATCTATTTTGCTTATTTCATGATATGGACGATATGGACTATGAGTCAAGTTACTGGGTTTTGCTCTCTCTGATTTAGGGCTAAAAAATGAAGTTAGGTTGCAATTTGTCGAACTACTGGATTTGTTCGCCTATGATTGGTGCTATATGTTCTGTTTGTTTGTCATTTCCGAGGCTATGAAATTCATTTACGTTAAGAATTACGTACATTTATCTTTGCCCAGGAGAATTGATTATTGTCCTTAAGTGCAGGATACTTAGAAATTCTATCATCCGAAGAAGACAATCCGAACAATAATAGCTTAGGGGCAGAGACTGAGAACATTATTGCGCCCCATGTTGGAATGAAATTTAATGATGAAAAAGAAGTTTTCGAATTTTACAAGACCTATGCATTCCAAGTCGGTTTTCCCATTAGAAAAAGGAACTCGAAGAAGGGCGACGACGGGGTAGTACGTTATGTAACGTTCACGTGCAGTCGAGAAGGTCGTCGAACGAGTGGTATGAATAGTTGTTTGAAGCCTCAACCAACCATCCAGACTGGTTGTAAAGCAAGATTGACAGCATGCTCTGAACTTAATGGGAAGTGGCGTATTAACACTGTCCACCTTGAGCATAATCATAGAACAAGCCCATCAAAATCAAGACTTTATCGGTGCAATCGGGAAATAAATGCTCGCGTGAAAAGACAGCTCGAAATAAATGACATTGCTGGTATACCGTTGCACAAGAGTTTTAACTCCGCCGTAGTTGAAGCTGGTGGTTATGACAATCTGACCTGTGTCGAGAAAGATTGCAGAAATTTCATTAACAAAGTGCGTAGACTACGGCTAGGTGAAGGAGATGCTCTTACCATACAAGCTTATTTCTCGAAGATGCAAACAACTAGTCCTGGTTTTTACTTTAGTATAGACTTGGATGATGAGGCCCGTCTTAAGAACGTCTTCTGGGCGGATAACAGGTGTAGAGAAGCTTGTCGGGAATTTGGCGACGTAGTCACATTTGACACCACATATTTGACGAACAAGTATGATATGCCATTCGCTCCTTTTGTTGGGGTGAATCATCATGGACAATCGACTCTCCTAGGATGTGGTTTGGTTTCAAATGAAGATACAATGACGTTTGTATGGCTGTTTAAGACATGGCTTGAATGTATGCATGGTCAAGCTCCCATGGGAATTATTACGGATCAAGATAGGGCTATGCAGAACGCAATAGAAATTGTCTTTCCGAATACCAAACATAGATGGTGTCTTTGGCATATTTTGAAGAAGTTACCAGAAAAATTTGGTAACCACAGACACAAAGCGTCTATCCTTTATACTGTGCACCGTTTGGTATACGATGTAAACGTATGTGAAGAGTTCGAGCAAGGTTGGAATAAGATGCTCGAAGATTGTGAATTACTGGAAAATGCGTGGTTACATGGACTATACAATGAGAGACGTCGGTGGGTACCATGTTGTTTGAGAACGTCGTTTTGGGCCGGAATGTCGACAACTCAACGAAGTGAGAGCATTAATGCTTTCTTCGATGGTTACGTTAATTCTAAAACATCGCTTTCGCAATTTGTGAATCAGTATGAACGAGCGTTGAGAAGCAAAGTGGAGAAGGAATTCCAAGCGGATTTCAAATCATTTTCTCAGATGGTTCCATGTGCGACCAAATATGCGATGGAGAAGCAATTCCAGTCGGTGTACACAATCGCGAAATTCAGGGAGTTCCAAGAACAGTTCACCGAAAAGGTATATTGTGAAGTCCTATCTGTCCAGGAGTCATACTTACATACCACTTACGAAGTGCGTGAGGACATAATTTTAGATGATTATATGATCCCAAAAATTTTTAAAGTCTCATTCCGTAAGGAAGAGTGTGAATTCCAATGCAATTGTCATTTATTCGAGTTCAGAGGGATTGTGTGCAAACACGCCGTTACAGTTTTGCTCCGAAATCAAGTACAGACACTACCTGCTAAATATGTTTTGAAGAGGTGGAGGCGAGATGTCAACAGAGCTTACACAAGGGTTCCAATCAATTATGATGGTTGGATTCGCACTCCCGACCAAGTTAGATATGAACAAATGTGCACTGCATGTACAAAGTTAGCTGACAATGTTGCCCATGACGAACAACGCTGGAAGGGTATTATGGAGTGGATTGAATTACAAACAATGGAGCCGTCTACGTTGAAGTCAAGCTATGTGGGATCACTGTGCTCTGCGCCCGAGAATGTAGTGAGCGGAGCGATCTTGGATCCGAAATATGCAAAACGCAAAGGAGCTCCCAAAAAACTCCGTCGAAAAGGCCATTTCGAAACTTGTTCAAAAAGAACGAAAATCTCTAAAAAGGTGCCAACAAACTCAAGCACATCATCACGGCACATTGACAAGGTGATATGCTTTATTAGTACATTATTTCGGTACTTTGAGGATTTCATATGTGGACCATGTATCAAGTATTATCATTTAATTTTACAGGAAGTTCCAATGACCACCACATCCCCGGGTTTAAATCTTCAACAAGTCGGCACTCAAGATAGCATTGTTGGCATTCATGGAGGTTTGCATTGCGGTAAACATTTATTGCTCTACATTATTTCCATGTTTGCCCATCTTATTTTATCATGATTTTTATCAGAAATTTGATCATTCAGGTACTGACCAAATTCTGCCATAATTCAATGTGTTAGTCCAGTGAGTCGGTGGTGGTACTGGCTGGTATTGAGGTTGGTTAACTCTTCTATTGATTTCAATTGCTAGATAACATGAAAATTATATGAAACTCTGTCCTTCAGCAATGTGCAAGTCCGTCTATTGATTGCAATTGCAGATACTAGCCGTTTTGGGAAGATAGCAGGCTACTGGCACATCTCAGAAGTCCTATACCAGCCGTTTTGTGCAAACAACAGTTCAACTCCAATGCAGTTCCGATTTGCATATTCATTGTGCGGGTGATTTTGTTCCAGTTGATGTTAAAGAGTTCGACCAAGATAGCATTGCAATGTTGGCATATTCATTGTGTGGGTGATTTTGTTCCAGTGATGTAAACATTTTGTGCAAGATAGGATTTCAATGCTATGTTCATTCCAGTAGATTAAATCTGTTGTTCATGCTATAAGCATCCTTCAATTTTAGATTGTAAATTGACTATGTAATTTTGGATTGTGAATTGACTATGTAATTTTAGATTGTGAATTTCCAATGTTAATTATAGCCTCTCTAAATTCCAGTGAAGGTTAATTAGAAATGTAGATGTTGTGTTTTCCCAGTGAGGCGAAGTTAGTCCAGTTGAACCCGTTTTGTGTTTTTCCAGTGAGATGAAATCAGTCCTTTTGGTTTGCGTTTTTCCTGGTGAATGTTGTAACTTTGCAGTGAGATAAATATTTATGGGATTGCTCATACTACACAGGCTCAATGAAGTAGAACTGAATTGAAGTAGAACTGAATTAGTAGATAAAATAACACTTAGTTGCCAAGTCCAGTGGTTCAATTACATTTGAAAAATTGAACTACGGTGCAACATACATTACCAGCCGATTACAACATCGAAATTGAACACCACGTCTACATTAATACCATTGCAGTACATGAACTATACACCCTCCAATTAACACTAATTTTTCTCTTTCTCGTTGTCATCCGGATCTCGTTTCCCTTTGCGAAAAGTTATGTTCACGGACATCTCCAAATAGTCATTTTGGTCGGCTATATTAGCGTATTTTCGGAACACATTTGACAAGTCCCGAAGTAGAACCACTTGATCCACCTTCGTCGTGCACAACGGCATCTTCATACGACGAAACATCGCACCACTTGAAAAAACGGCAGTCACGAGAACAGCAATGGAACATCCGTCCTTTGTTTGCACTATTTTTCTCAACCTCCATCCACTTAAGGAACCCCTCGCCACAGTTTCGGCAGCTTCTCTTTTTGGAGCAGTCGAACAAAGTGTGACCTGGCTGTCGGCAACTATGGCAAATACCTCTATTCTTTCCGGCCATCGAGCAAACTCTACTGCCCAAAACAGACTGCGCACAAAACCAATTCGTCAATAACCACTAGGTCATAAATTCAGATAAAACCAATTCTTGCTTACAATTCATAATAAACTACTGAACACCAATACATTTTGTTATGTCACAGAACTCGCAAAAAATAACTTCTACAACCATGAACACCAGTAAAGTTTGATATGTCAAAAAATTCAGATTTCAAGTCATCTACAACCATGACTTCTACTAAGCCCACATTTCCATTCACTACAGTAAATTTTTTGAATTGTCAAAAAAATCCGATTTGAAGTCATCTACAACCATGACTTCGACTAATCCCACGTAATTCCTTCTTTCATTTCACTAAAAAACTTAGGAGTACTATAGAAATGTTTACCAGAATGTCAACGAGTTTAACCCGGATCTATGATATCGCCTGATTTGAAATATTGCACGCAACCTGATTTGGATATTTCTAAATGCCGACACCGTCGATTTTTCAAGCTTCAGACTGTAGTAACACACAAAGGTTAGTGAACGAACTGGTCGGTACTAAGAGACGATGGTGAGAGAGAAGGTAGAACTACTCCGGTGAGAAGTGGTCGGGAAAGGGAGGCCTCTGAGAGAAATGGAGCGAAGGGTTGTAGTGAGAGAGAGAGAGAGAGAGAGAGAGGACGATGAGAAATAATTGGAAGTGGTTGAGTGGATAATAAATGATGGGTGATAAATTAATGGACCCGTTTTTTTTTTCAAAATCTCGCCGCGCGTCAATTCGGTAACAAATTCTGTCAGGTGTGATGTACAAGTAGATTTTTCCTAAAAGTAAAGTAGTTGAATCTTAAGATGGTCATGTCCACATAAGATGGTGACTGTTGATACAACACATTATAGGATAGAACTCAAGTTCTACTCGAACTCATCATAGTATTCAAAAATTTATTCACTGTAGTAGAGGATGATAGAGACATACAACAATTAAGAGCTCGTTTGGGCCACATTTTCATTTTTCATTCTCATTCTTTTACTCATTTTCAACCATACATTGTTCAATAAAATAATATTTTTCATCACATCAATAAATTTTCTTTCTTTTTCAACCACACATTTCCAATAATATCACTATTTAAAATATATTCTGTCTCCAATAATCTCCATCAAACATTGCCTAAATGTACATTCAAATTATCATATGATGTAACTTAGGGATATTCCATTGCAATCTTAAATGATTCTGGAAACACACTGTACACGCTTCTATCTTCACGTGTAAGGTACAAGAGAGATGTTGGAAGGACTTTGCTATATCACCAGGGGGCTTGACATGCCCCCCTGACAGGTGAAGAAGCATTTCCCATGTCTTCTGTTGGAATCCTTCTTCAGAATTCACATTAACTGTCAAAATCAATAAAACAAAATTAGGATGAAAACTACAAACCAAAAACAAAAAACAAATTAAATGATGATAATTCAGCTAAGAACGACGTGATCGAATGGTCAAATAGACTTTTCTAAGGCAGACTATAGGTTCCACATAAGTAAAATAATTTACTTATTTACATTAAGTCTTCAATATAATGACAATCTTAAACAATTATATGTTGAAATATTTTTGAAGAATTAACCGTCTAAACAATAGTTTGTGAGTTGATTTAGTTGGAAACGTTGATAAGGTATTTTAGGTATGGCATTATTGTTTAAAGGGCCACAAGATGAAAGAAAGTTTGCAAGAGTATTTAAGCAATACCACAACTATTTATACTAACAACTGAAAGAAAAGTGGTATGCGCTATTCAAAACTTAAAATAAGTAAGCTTACTATAATTTTTTTAAAGTGAAGGGAGTGTCTTTGAAATTTTCCTAAAATTTAGGGGATGTACACATTATTTCAAATAGAAATAAGGAAGGTTTGTGTAATTTTTAAAAAATGCGATGTTTATAAAATGGAAAACAGTCCTTGTCCCGACTTAGGGACATGGTAAATAATTTGGCATCCCCTGTTTAGCGGTGTCAACGAGTCGAGGCGAGTCAACTTGTGGACTGAAATTTGAGGCTCGAGCTCGAGGTACGGGCTTTTTTTGCGAGCCGAACTTTTGCTCACCCAAAAAAAGAGGCTCGAATTTTTTTCGAGCTGAGCCGGACAGCCCGTTTCTCTCTCTTCTTGCTTGTTTTTTTTTTATTTTCGAGCTCGCGGGCTGACTCGGACCTAGGCTTGGTTCCACCGAACCATGAGTCGTGAGCCGAGCCGGACTCGAACTTTTCACGGGTCGAGCCCGCGAGCCTTTTTACCACCACTACCCCTATTTGCTTCCTGTCCCCTAAGCCAAGACAGGGAGCACGTCTCTTATAAAATTGTCAGAAACTTCGGAAAGTTATGCAGTTTGCAACTATTTTCATGTTTTTATGAAAATGAAAAACAATTTTAAAGAGTACAAATAATATTTTCAATAGCTATAATAATGGATCCTCGTGGGAACTTGTTGACTCGCGTGGTGTTTATAATTAATTGAAAATAATTTAGCCCATATTTGACAACCCTGAAATGAGGTTTTTTTTTTTTTTTTTTTTTTTTTTTTTTATTGAAAAAATGAGTTTTGGAATAGTGATTGTTTTTTAAGAATACGTGATTAACAAGTAGTAAAAAAAATTGAGATTACGTGTAAAATATTTTATTGTTAGAATGTGTAATTAAAAATGAATTTGTTAAACAGGGGTTAAACACAAAACATTCTTTGTACATTCTGAATTGCATGAAATGTACAGTAGATATATTGCATTCTCATTTTATATCTTCTATTAAGCTCGAGATGTATAATTATTTTCTACTTAGAGCTAGATATTAAAATATACGATTGGATTTAATCATTTAAGTAATTTCAATGTTTTATGAAGATGCAAAACACTAATTTGAGGTACACGATGGAGTAGCCTCATTTATCTAGAAATTACATAATTTGATAACTATGTAAATTTATATTAATTATAGAAAAACTTATCAACAAGATAAAAAATTCAGACAATAGAAACTTACTTCATAGATGAATATTTTTGCCAATATTACTCAACAAAGAATTAACACCCATTTGGTTTGTGTTTTAATTTTCAATTTTTAATTTTGAGTTCATTTTTTATTTTCTATTTTGAGGGTATGTTTTAAGATTGTTAAAAATTGTATTCAAAATACAGAAAATAAAAATAAAAATTAATGACGTGGACCGAGAATATTTTTTATTTGTATTCATTTGAATATGTTTCTTGAATTTTTAAGTAAAAAAATCTTTCAGAGCTTGAATTAACTTTATTCATTATTTATTTTAGAAATTTTTATAACTTCCCTTCTTGAAATTTTTTTTTTATTTTTTTTTTTTTCAAATTTATCAATTTGATTTTTTAAATTTATTTTTCTTGTATTATAATTTTTTATAAAAAAAATTATTTGTTATAATTTTATATTTTTATTTTTCAATTTAAAATTTTATTTAAACGCGTATTGTATTAAAACATCAAAAGACAGATTTTGAGCTTTATGTTATAATTTTATCTTTATTTTCGAAAATATATTTTTAAAAATATCAAACCAAACACATTTCAGCATTTTACAAAATAAGAAATTGAAAACTTGAAAATGGCAAACCACACGCATGCTAAAATTTTCAACTCTATACTTCTCATATTTAAAGATTGAGTAATACCATTCGTAGTCTACGTTATAGTTGTTAACCTACATATCATACTACTTGTGATTGTTTTATTACAAATATGAAAATTCATTTGATTTTTTTTTTTTTTTTTTAATTATTAAAATCATAACATATAGAATATCACATAGGACAACTATTGTAGTCACTTACCATGAAAAGCATTATTCTTAAAGATTAGTTTAAATATTTGAACTTTGATAAATTTGCTCCAGTAGTTTCAATACAAGTATAATCTATCATCACTTTGTAAGCAAAACATATCACAAATATTTTGGGGGGGGGGGGGGGGGGCCCCAATGTACGGCATTAAAAGCTAAGCAAGAAAGCTACTTTAAAATAATAGAAATCGCCGGTACAAGAACCTGTATTTTCATCTAAGCTTAAAAGCTATTTCAGATGCAGTAGCCTCTTCCCATCCACCCTAATATCTTGCTTTCAGCTTTCACATTTTTAGCCAATGACCATCCAAAAGCAATTGCAGGGCACTGCAAAATTAGCAGTTAAAGGTGCTCTTTTACGACTCCGATGGACCATCCTCCTCAGGCAGACCAAATATTCTGAGATTTCTATCCATGGATCCTACAGCTATGTATTTTGCATCTGGGCCAAATTTTACACATGTCGCTTTACCTGCATCAGAAGGAAATGCTTTTATGCTAAACATTGTTCTTATTTCACTTTATAATTTTTTAGAGAAATTGTAAAGTCTCCACAGTAAACCAGACCTAGGGACCGTCCCCGTCCCATCAGCATTTTTGTTACCTTGCCCCGTTTAATTTTTTAATTTTATATCTTTAGTTAGTGAATATTATTTCCTTTTCTTTTTTTTTTTCAATTTGTTGAGAACAATTCATATTTTCTTTTAAAATGATGATAAATCTTTTCTTTTTATTTGATAAGAAATTTAAATTAGAAATTAAATTTAAATGGGATGGGTAGCGGGGCGGAAACCATGTTTCGGTACCCGCCCCATACACGCATCAGGGCAATGACTCCAGCCCCCATCCCATTTGGGACGGGACCTGAGAGTATCGGGTTGAACGTGTTTTTATTACCATCCCTAACCAGAGCCCGTATAACAATTGAAAGAGTAAGTGAGGGATCTTACCTGTGCCAGACAAGTCTGGAAAAGTTTTGATGCAGTTCCATTCAGTTTTGACAGTGGCAACTTGATAAACCCTGACGTACCACCACACGACAACATTGGCTTATAAGTTAGCAACAAAAACGCAAACATATCTCTAGTTAATAAAATGATAAAGCAGTCAATGATGGTGGGGGTAATAATCAAAATTATCATTTTAAGGGATAATAGTCAAGGAAGACAAGGGAAACAGAAATAGATAATGTCATAATCCGGCCTTGTAGCCCAAATTATTCGCAGTCATTTTGAATAATTACCGTATATCCGTGCCTCCCAATGCAAGGTAACTTCCGCTGTGGTCAAACTCCACTACAAATTTAGAAAGGAGAGAAGCGAAGTATCAGATCAGAAGATAACATAAGAGTCTATTAGTAAAACAGCTGATCGAATCCGTGAACAATGGCCAAGCAACTTGTGATAGTACTTTTCCTCTTTGTTTCATCAATAAGAGTCGCCAAGTTCTCTGGATATCATAATCAAATTCTTATTTTTTGGAAAGCACTCAAAAGTTAAAGAATGCCTTCTCTATATTTCTTTTATTTTCTGAAACCTAGCATAATATCTTGACCTGTCTTGCAATATTATGTTAGATCACTGTGACGTGATCCTTTCAGTGCCTTAATAAGTACTGCTGGCTATCAAGAGTAAGAAATCACAACTTTCTGAAGTTTTGATCTCATGCTTTTAGACACAGCATCCAATATTAGAAATGCTATGTATGAGACCGGTAAACACCTGATTGTGTAGGTGTATTTTCATCATATGGAGTAAAAGTCCTAAAGTTTTTCAATTTGCGTAGATCCCAAAGCTTGACACCATCTTGAGCCGCAGTCTGGAAAATTAGAACAAATTAATCAGAATGAACGCAGCATTATCAGTCACATAGTTTGTCTTTTCTTGGGAGAAAACCTACAGCCAGGAAGTAACCGTTCTCTGAAAATGAAATGGCAGTTACAGCCCCAACATGCCCGTCAAACCTTGCAACATTCGTCTGCCAAAAAAAATATTAACACTACTATAAGAATAGAATAGAAACAGAGATATCAAAAGATAAAGACACACACCTGACTTTTTACATCCCAAATCTTAACAAGAGCCCCAGAGGTGCCAGTTCCAAGGATGAGACCATCGGGATGAAAAGCTGCAGCTGTGTAACCGTCAGAAGATCCGGAAGTGTCTTCAACCTGCAAAAATCTTACAGAATATAAACTAGAAGTAACAGAGATGTAATGAGATAAAAATTCTGTCAGTAGGATTGAGACCTGAGTGAGGCATAAACCAGAAGCAATTTCGTAGAAGCACCATGTGTTATCAAGAGATGCAGTCACGAAATAGTTAGATGTAGCATGGACTGTAACTGCTTGCACCTGTCATATTTTCACATGTTACATAGAATACGTTAAAAAATAATAATAATTATCAGTGAGGTCAACTTTAGCCAGAGAACACGCCAGGAAAATTATCTTAAATCATCATCCTCCTAAATGAGAACTGAACTCAAAATGTAAAAAAGATGACGGATCAACAGATGAAGGCGACACAGACTAGCCACTAGATAATATCATCTTCAAATCTTTCATCATAATTAATAATCAACCTTGGTTAATAATTTCTATATAAGTTAACTCAAAGTAACCCGTCTTAATTATAATTTAATTCCAAATTGCTCCTTTAAGTCTAAGTCCTAAATTATGATTTCGTTCCCTCCTAATATCATCAACTAAAACTAAATCATTAGTGAACAACATGCAGCACGGGAACTAATTTTGGAAACATCCAGTAAGCTGCTCATTCAGAGCACAACTTGGAGGGGAACATTGATGCAAACCTACTGTAGAAGGAAATTCTATTATACGAATAATATTGATATATCTAGTAGAAATTCCTATTTTGGTGTAATACTCAATATAGCACTATCATAGAAATGCTTTTGTGTATTTCTATTCTATATGAATAAGAACTGTATGCAGAAATTGTTTCTTATTAATACTTTCCACCAATCTGGAAGAGATTATGTTTTCCTTAGTAGATCTCCCTGGCATAAAACCAAACCCAAACTGGATATTTGAAATATTTAAATTACACTTTTAAATTACAAAGTGCTCCTCCAAGTCATAAATTATGATTTTATTCCCTCCTGATGTCATCAACTCAAACTAAATTATCACAAATAATATGCACCGAAGGAATTCATCCTGGATACATCTGGTAAGCTCCTCAATTACCAAAGAGAAATAGCAGAACTTGGAGTGGAACTTTGATGCAAACCTTTTACAAAAGAAAATGCACTACTACTAATAATATCGATATATCTAGAAGAAATTCCATTTGTTTCCCGAATAACCACCATAGCACTATCACAGAAACGATATTGTATGTTTCTTTTCTAAATAAATAAGCACCTTACACAAAACCTGTTTCTTTTTCCATATTTCTCCATCAATATGGAAGAGGTTATGTTTTCCATAGTAGATCTCGCAGGCATAAAACCTAACCAGATATTGGAGATATTTCAATTATGATTAATTTATCCTCAATCACACTATTCCACAAATTCATAGGATCACTCGTACAATATGGTCTTCAACAAAATATGTCAAGCATCCAAAAGGACATTTAAGTAACAAATAAACATATTCTAAGCGGTGTCAGTTGGATTGAAAGGCAGCGCACTAGTCACAGGATTTTAAAATAAAGCCACTTTTTATTGAAAAGGGATATTGATATGCCAGATTGTCAGATTCCATAGTTCAATACATAAACCTACCCATTCTCAGTAGATAAAGCAAAATATCTGATTGACTGAAGAGAAACAAATAAACGGAATTCATTATAACAAGAATCGTGTGCAAGCTGCCTGCACAACTTGACTTCGTTTGGGTTAATTTAGGAGCAGATAGTAACAAATGAACACATCTCAACAGGTAACTCAAGCTTCAAGCACAATCTGAAGTCATTGAATATGTCAAAATCATGAATATAATGGTAAAAAAAGATGAGAATTTTTAATAATGTTCACCTAACAAGCAACCCCAAAATTAAAGGTCTTTGTCTAGTGAAAAAGTAATCTGCCAAGCCTAACAACTGTGAGTTGTGATTCTCAACCTGAGAGCAAGCATTAATGCCAAATTGCAAATATACACAATATGTAGATAGGCCCTCACATCAGCCTTAACAGGGAAGGAATCAAGGACTGTTCATGAAAATATACCAACAACACCAGTAAATACAAATAAAATCAATAACTACATTACATGGACTCCACTTATAGCATCTAGCATGCTTGTGGGATGAAGTAATACACCAATTACCTAGATTACTGGATACTAAGTTGCATAAAATCCATTAAAAGTGTAGCGACCGAGAATTTTAAATTATTATCTTGAAAAACGTGTCGCTAAGTTTTAACCCCAAATTTTAAATAAAAGCGTGTTCGTCTAACCGTTATAAAACCAATTTAAATCCATTCAAATCGAGTCCAATCTCGAATATTTTAAAGTATCAAATTCTTTATCGTTTTAAATCCGAATTTTAATAATATTAAGTACGATATATTATTAATTAGAGTCCAAACTTTATTAGTCCAAATCTTGATTTCTTTCGGCCCAATTCACTTAAGCCCAATTAGGAAAATTCTTTTAGCCCAAATTCTTGGCCCACTTAGCTCCTAGGTATTTGTGCCCTAAATTTTACTGTTCATATAATGCACAATCCTCCCCCTCCTCACACCTCACGCAGCCAACAACAAATTTGGGTAAGAATATAGTCATCTCCCCCAATTTCCTTTCTCAATGCAGTGATTTCCCAGTCACCTTCCTAAATTTGGAAACTCACAATTGATGCTAAAAAATCAATTTCTAGCATCAACACCACCATCTCCTTAGCTCAACACCATCAACACAGCCACTGCAGCCACCACAGACTCCACCACACCAACACCCAAGCTACAGCCGTCCATTTCCCACAACCCAGCCCAATCGAATCACCACCATAGACTCCACCACACCAACTCCACTACTGCAGCCACCGCACCAGCTCTACCATCTCAAAACACCACCATCACAGTCTCCGCCTGCAACCCCACACTCACGGCCACACACCACCCAAATCGACAACCACTATTTTACCCTAAAATCAACACCAAACAACCACAAAATCAAGAAATAAGAAAACCCATAAACTTACCTCATTCCCCGACCCATTTTCCAGCCGGTTTGCCGCTGGAAAACCCAAGAAAACCGAACCTCCAAGCCTCGGTTTCTCTTGGTCCGAACGTCAAAATCACCCCATCACCACCTCCACCCTGCCGGCGCCACCACGCAATGTTGGCGCTACCACCTCGCGCTGGTTGAATCGGAGGAAGGGGCGAGCCGTCGCGACTCCTCTCCTCTCTGCGTATATGAGAGAGAGAGAGAGAGAGAGAGAATGATATATATATTGTATATATTTGATTTTGGAAAATTATCCCATAAGCCCCAAGTTTTAAAAGTTGTTTATTTCAGTCCCAAAGTTTCTGTTTTAAAGAAAACAGTCCCAAAGTTTCAATTATTAATAAATCAGCCCCTAGGGTTCTTATTCCCCACAGTCAGCCCCCCTAATTTCGAAAAGTTTAATTTCAGTCCTTAAACTTTTCAAATTTTAGTTTTAATAAATTTCCAATTAAGCCCCTAAACTTTATTTTATCATTTTAAAACTTTAGAATTTCGAAATACTAATTCAAAACTTATTTTCCTATTTTGGTTTAGACGAAACGTACGGACAATAGAGTTTGAGGTTACTTCCCGCTACACTTTTTACGTGACTCGAGATAGATTGAGGTAGAGTTGCCCCCATTAATTAGTTTAAATTATAATTGCATGTATTATGTGGATTTACGTGATTTATATGCTTTAATGCATGAGATGAGAATATGTTATGAGATAGATTATGTTGTTATGCTTGTCATAACTTATATGCTTAAATGCATGAGAAGAAAGAGAATCTCTTATGAGATAAGATGATGTTATGCATAACTTACTTGCTTAAATGCAAGGAGACGAGACTACCCACACCCTATGATTTTAAAGAGTCTATGATCTTTCAAAGAAAATAAGCATATGATGATGTCACTGTATAAATTGCATAATTATGTGTTCAATTATTTTGTAAATTAATTACTGGCAATGAGTCTACTGAGTATCATTTCATTATTTTAACAATATTTGCAAATTTTGGAGACGGTCGAGTATGATGGGCAGTGGCGGCATGAATGAATAAATGTAGTTAACTGTTGAAACTTAATCCTTATGAACGTACTTTATCATTTCAGTTATTTCGAAAACTTGAAATTTAAGGTTTAATCAATTTTCTTAAGTTGATTCAAATGAATTTTATTGCCGTTAAAGTTCACAATTATAAATGTAATTTTTTTTAAAAGTTAGTTATTTTCGCTAAATTTTTTAATTAATTTAGGGCAAAAGACGATGACATGGCACTTCGGGTTCGCTGAACTCGGGGCGTTACAAAAAGAATCTAGCATGCATACTCATCCAAAACTCCATTACCATTCTCCAAATTTCACAATACAATGCTATATTGAAGGGTTCAAACTTGTGAAAAATGTTTTTGTTATTACAATGAGAAAATCGAGTTCAACATAATAAAGCATCCAAATCTACGTCGATTTCAATTAAAAATATAACTCAATAAAATGTGAAGTGTTAGCTTCCGAAGAGTAAGTTTAATGCAAAACATGAATGAATGATTCATGGACACAAAATTTAGCTTGCCAAAGTAAAAAAAGTAGTTAATAAAATCCATACAACATAAATAAGATTTGAATAAATGACCAATGAAAGTAGGATACCTCTGCAGTATGATCCTTCAAAATATGCCTACAATCATAATTCCCACTTTCTCTTCCTTGCCACAAACGAACTGTCTGCAAAGAGCATAATATAATACTGGTTTTGAAGCAAACAACTAATGAAACACTATATCAATGGGCAGTGCTGTAACTAACAATGAAAGTAATACTGTTCCATTATGGACTGAAATTGAGAATACTGGTTATCACAAAGTGCAAATCAAATCAGTATAGCATATCAATGTCCTTCTGTCATCATGCCCATTTATATTCTTATCCATTCCTTCCCCTTCCTACTATCCTAGAGGACCAACTTTTGATTATTATATACAGATTGGGAAGTAGATCAATTCAAGCTTCTATTCAATTTAGTTAGAGAAACAATTGGTGTCTCTCTCCTTGCACTAACCTCTTTCCACGCATGAGGTAATTAAATATAATGGTACCATGATTTAACTAATTTAGCCTATGTTTGATTTCCATTAAATTAAATTTCATTACATTTCATTTTTCTCTCCTATTTTCAACCACACAATCTTCCATAAAATAATATTATACGTAAATCGAAAACTTTTCATTCTTTTTCAACCACTTATTTTTCAAAAAAAACACTATTCCACCCATTTTCATTCCAAAAAATGGGGGCCAAACGAGGGATTAATCTTATTATAACATGAGGGGCTTAACAGGTAAATAAATAAATTGATGCTTTGATTTAATACCATTGGAAAAGTCTATATGGACAAATATATTTACAAACCAGACATCCTTTACGGATCAGAGGGAATATAAAGACCCTTGGAAAATTGGAAACCTTTTGCAATAACATATATAGAGTTCAGCAACAAATTTATAAACAAACATGCTAAGTGTCCTATTAATGTGGCTGAACTTGGAGAGTGGCTCCATCTCAGAAAAATTCCTTCAAACAAAGGATTAACATGGGACAGATTGACAAGAATGCTGGCTAGCATTCCAGCAAGTAAACGGAGGAGCATAGTATAATATGCTCCATTTTTAACTCAAGCCAATTATTACTGATTCTAAAAAGTGAAACGGTGAATAGGATGAAATTGCATGCTTTAGTTACGAAATCCTTGATTTTAGCAATTATTTGTCAAACTGCACAAAAACAAAATCCTCTACATGAAGGTTCTCTAGTTTACAAGTGCATCCCAAGTCCTGACCGAATTACTAATTTCCAATTCTGATGTTTAATTACTTAACTTGATGTCTAGTTGGGCATTTTGTGCTCCCATAGAAAGATTACTAGGTACATATGTAAACAAAATGTACAGATGGTCTGATAAAGTGCAATCCAAATATCCAAGCAAAGCCATTAATTCCAGTTTCAAGAGTCAGAAAACATTTTGCTGGTCTCTTATATTAAGAATACAATTACAGGTAACAAAACAAGATTACATGAGAAAAAGCAAACAGAGTCAAATATACATATCAGAAGCAAAACAGAACAGGAAATTCTTCCATGTGTAAAAATTCACCTTGTCAGCAGATCCAGTAACTACTAATTCACCTTCAGCCACAAATTTCACACTTGTTACCTACACAGGACACACACACACAAAAAATAAAACGAATTTCATTGATGAAGCATAAATAAACTAATTCGAGGAAAGAAAATAACATATACAACAATATGCGTAAGGGAAAAAAATCAAAGAGAGTTCAGCAGACCTTCTTGGAATGACCACTAAGCGTAGATACTATCTGCCCTGAAGTGCGATCAAAGACTACAGCATTTGTGTCAACACCAGCAGTCGCAATAATGTCCTAAAGAAACATAAAGACAAAGCACGATTGTGATTATGATAAATCTAACATGCATTTAGAGTTCTAAAAGAAAAAAATCCAGGCAATTGATAATCTGGATCAATAGACCGAATTAATTCCAGCTAGAAAGATCAAAAGTTCTCAATATCCCACCAACATTGGCAACAACAGAAGCTAAGGGAATGATTTTGAATGTGTACAATCTATAACAAGTGCTCTTTTTTCCTTAAAATGTTCACAAGTTAACAGCACTTACTATCCACTATCCAGTATTATTCAGAAGCCTTTACTGGAACTTAACACTTGACCATATGTTTAACATCAGTTCACCACATACGAATAAAAGAGCACAAAGAAGCTCATAAAAATAAAATAAAACTAATCTTGAAAGAATTAACTAATTTAACCTGTAAAAGGGCACAAAGAAACACCGATCCCAGATTAGGCAAACGAGAAATTGATCTATGAAAAATCTAACATTCTTCCAATCTAATGCACCATGTAGTCACCATGCTCACTTTGTTTCAAAGAAAAAATGGAGGACAAACAGATACTTTAGGCTTTTTTAGCCCATTAATTTACCAATCATTGGCTATGAATATGGGAATCAGATAACTGGAAATCAATTCTAGTGTTTTGGCAAGTTTTTTTAAATTAAGATAGAGGAAATGATTCCATAAAAATGTGAATTGACCAGCAAAACTTCAAGAATCTTAACCCATTTGAGATTTGGCAGTGTGATTTCTTGGCGAAGAATCTGACATAAAGTCTTGCAATTGTGTAACTACCCTTGCTCAATTATCTACACAATGCCAATTCTCCCCATATCAAGTTCCTTTATCCTGTCCAGAATGTCATCCCAACTTCATGCTAAATTGTCTTACACGGAAAAATAAATAAATAAAAATAAAAAATTCTATTCACAAACTCAAGGATTATTTTAGTCCAACACACATTCTCTAATTCAATTTCAACTTATAAATTGAAATCACAAAACACAAACATCATCACATGCATATGAAATCAACACGTGTTCGCCTGTGGGTGCCTGTGAGTGAAACCATATATATCTGGAGTTGATATTTCGTGTTGAGAGGTGAAAACATAGTTCTTACACCCAGACTGTCCAGGTCAGTTTAGCAATTAAATTGGTCAACGACCGCAGAACCAGTCAAAGGCTGATTAAGCCTATGATTGGCCCCATTTTTTCAAAAAAAAACTCATTTTCAACTACACATTCTCCCATAAAATAATATTACACGTAAATAAAAAACATTCCTTATTTTTTAACCACACATTCCCCAAAACAATCATATTCCAAAATACATTTTTTCTCAAAATTACATTTTAATGGGGTCCAAACTAGGGCTATAAGCAAAAACTGTCAAACCGGAAAATTGAACCGAAATCGCATTTTAGAAATCGTCGATTTGACGCGCACGTGGATCTGTCAACGAAATGGTTTTGAACCAAAAACGGTTTGGTTTAGATCTGAGAATTTTAATTACGGTTTAAAGCCAACCTAGGCCGGCGAAAAAATATATAAAAATAAAAAATAAAAAATTGATTTTTTTTGAAAATTCATCCAAAATTCCAAATATGTAAAATTCAATAGTTTTGTCATTTGTGGGTATTTTTTTCAATTTTTAATTTTCTACTACATATATATTATAATTATTATTATTACTCAATAATCATAATTTATATTTTATATATAAATTATAATAATATCAATTTTATGTTTTTCAGCTCAATTAGAATAAGTAATTTTCTAACCCAACTGCCCAACGACCCCAACCCATAACGGCATAACTCATAACTCATGCATTTCTTATTTCAATTGAAAATCAAAGTATCAATTATCAAACCCAAAACCTAACCATTCTCGTCATTCCGTTCCAGTTTCCACGATTCCAGACTTTCACCAACATCTCTTTCCACATACGTGACGCGGCTCTCATTTCCACGCGACCTTGCCTCTGATGCCTCCACTCCGCCTTCGCCCACCCAGACCCCGCATCTCCTCTCATGACTACTCTCAAAGTCTTTAACTCTATAATCTCAACAACCGGCACCTCTTTCGGTTCGAGACTTCGAACCGTCAGTCAACTATTCATCTTTAAAATCGGTTAGATTTAGATTTAAATAACATAAAAGTAGACAGACAAAAAAATATACGGCGAAACCGACGGTTGAAAACCGAACCAAACCGTTAGGTTGAAGTTTGAGTTTTTTTCAAATCGTTCAAAATGGTTTGGTTTACGTTTGAGTTTTTCTCAAACCGGTTTAAACGATTTGGTTTGAAAAACTGTCAAAAACCGGTAAAACTAGACCGCTTACACCCCCTAGTCCAAACAAGGGCAAAACACTACCAGATTTACTAGTAGAATGGTACCCCAATTGATTCATTAACAAATACACTAATCCGAGGGTGATACGAAACCGAAATTCAATAGGTAAAAAATCACATTGACCAAAAAAATAAGTAACTGATTACTTATCATTGCTATTTTGTTGAAGCGTAATGCGTGAAAAATTAATAGTTGACTGATCAGTACAATAGACATATTTTGCTAGTTATTTATTAATTATTAACTTATAATATATAGGGAAAAAATATTAGGTAACATAAAAAGTAATTCATAATAAACCATCTAAAAACACCTCTTATTTTATTCAAGAACAAAAAAACTTTAAAATTATTATAGTTTATAGTATTCAAAAATCACATATAAATATATAATAGCATCATTTTCATATATTTTCCAATGAGTGGCCCACTGGTTGAATGCTAACTCTGTGATCCAATGCTTTAGACGGGTTAATGTCTAGGTTGGATCTGATATGGAAAAGGGTAGAATGGAGACAAGTCAATAGGGTTGGTCTTGGTCTTTATTGTGTAAATTGTTTATTCAACCAAATAACTTTGGTTTCATTCGGTTACCATCACCAATTATTCTAGTCACTGATGATTATTTCTACTATACAAACCACAGAATTGATTGGAGCATAAAATGGGTTTGGGAGGTTTTGGATGCACAAGAATTATAATGCATATCCAAGGCCACCCCCAACACCGTGTAAAAATCCATTTCAACAGAGCACTATCACTACTATGTCACTGCTTTACAGCTGTACACTAATTCAATGCCTCCAAAGCCTATACCTGAACTCGATAATTAAACAGTCCCAGATCTATACCTGGAGTCGCATAACTAATGAGAATCGAGAAATAAAAAATATAAAAAATTAGAGGTGATGTGCGGGGTCCTTCCTGGTGGAAGGCAATCTATTTTTTGAATGAAAAAGGATGGATTTAAGAAGCAAGAAACAATATAATCCCATACCTTGGAATATTGGATGTCCAAAGATAATATGCCAGGTTTGTTTGTCCGGTGAAGAGGATAACTATTAAGTTGAGTATATTTCTCCACAGCATCAATAGATGCCAATGTTGGGGGTATCTGAAATTATGCAAATACATTAAGCATGTGAGATTTGCAGGAAGGAATTTTCAATATCTAAACTATTAACACATGGAAAACCCATTTCATCGAGCAAAAACTCTACATCAATAAAAGTATAACCTGTCGCTTTTTCCTTAGCTGTGAAAGAGCGGCATTACAGTCTGAAAGCTCAGAAATGATATTACTTGATATTCCAGGACGGATTTTTTTCCCATCAGGACCAATCTCATCTTCCTCAGCAGCTGCAAACGAAAAAAAGTTACAGAAATCAGCAGACGTACACAAATATTAAATAAAATTATTCCACATGCAAAGAAGTCAAGAACCTCTTTTCCCATTGCTTAAGGCAGCAGTATTAACTGCAGTTGGTGCTGCTACTGACATGGATATCTGTCTTTCTGCCTGCGTTAGTAATGCCACCGCCTCGTCCCTTTCCTTCTTTAGCCTAGCAATAACACGACAGGCAGCATCATGCTGCAAAGACAAAAACAGCCATTAGCGGCAACCAAAAACCACATCAAAAGAATGCAGCAAGCCAGTACCTACATATATACCTGTAAATTTGAAAAAAGAGAAAGAAACAGAAAATATGAGACAGATATTAAATGAAGGCAAATGAAATTGAAATTTAATATAAGAACATTGCATGCATATCCATGTCGTGTATACATTTTGAGTTTTAAAGAATTTTTTTGTACTGAAAGGGGAGAAAACAGTAAATAATAACATACCATTGGAGGAGAAGAACACAGACTTTGCCAAGAACAAAGAGAAATCACAAGAATCCATATTTCAATTAGAATCTAAGCATCTCAGTAGTACCTGATATAAGGCGTGACTGAGCTCTTGCCTAGCAGTATGTAATTGCTGCTCTAATGCAAAATTGGATAGCATCAAACCGTCCCATTCCTAATTTAAGGAAAAGAGTTAGAAACCAAAAAGCATCATCCAACAAACTATAAACATAAAGATTTTGTTTGTGAGATATCCACTCAAATTTGAAACAACTGTTTTAGGAGACTTTATACAAACGAATGAACTTTAGAAAACCAAATCAAAGAATAAAGCAGAAAAATACTCCAATTTACTACTATATCCAAGAGTAGACAGAAATGAGAATCTTCTCGAAAGTAACTAGATGCTATGGAGCATGTAGAAGAGCGATACAGTTGAACAGTGTCTTGTTGTATGTTAGTACAAGTGAGGCTAACCTAAGTTGCTATAGTGGTGGATTAACAGTTCAACGATCCATGTATTCAAAACACTGAAACTGAAGCTTTTGAAGTGGTATATTAATCATCTTTAACACAAGACATTATAATTGCTAGGTTCGGTCATTGGTGTAACCGTAATAAATCAGTATAGTTAAAGTGTTTGTATATTTGTGTCATCTATATAGGCTCTTTTAGAGCATTAGTGATTTTTTTGGAAAATGTATGGTCAAAAAATAGAAAAAAATTGCGAAAATTATTTTATTGAGAGAATGTGTGGTTGAAAATGAGGTTTTAGAGAATGCAGCTCAAACGGGGCATAATCTCCCAAATGATCCATAATAAAGTAAAATAAAATGAGACTCTTAACTCCAATTCAGCAGAAGACAATAATCAAGGATAGTGACATGAAAAAACAAACATGATACCTATTTCTTCGAGCGTGAGGAGTGGAAAGAAGTTCAGTAGCCGAGTTCCAATAATCTAATTATCTTGGATAGCTCAATTTAATAAAATGTTCCATACTGATTAATTATAATTTAAAGATGGTACATCCTAAGGGGCCAAACAATGTTTAAAGCAAAGGAGAGAAAATAGCAACAACAAGATTCCAAGGAACAGATACACGTACAATTTGAAACATTCCCAACATCCCAGGAATACTTGCAGCCTGTACTAGTCGGGGCTTCACTATCTGCACAAAAATATCTATAAAAATAAGCTTTAAACTGCTTGCCAGTGAAAACCCACGATAAAATAATACAAAATCCAGAAAACCAAAAAAACAAAATGAATATCTGTCAAACATGCGAACCTTCCCAGTTTGGATTGGGACAATGTCATCCGAGGTTAGGGGTTCCCCAGTGATTGGACATTTTCCATAATCCTAATGAAATCGAAAGAGGAAAAACATACAAATACACTCCTGTTAAAGAGATAAAAAAAAAAATGATAATAGCCAATAAATAGAAAAATAAGAACAATTAAGATGTTTATAATTAAAAATTAACAGAAACCTGTCTTGTCTTTTCTACTGCAGAAGAAATCACATGAAAATGTTAAAAATATGTAAATAAATCCATATTATTCTCCGTGATAGTTTTTGAATTTTCTATATTAATTTTCCTAAATACATAATTGTGTAATAATGTAGATCATTTTTATTTAAATTTATTTGTAATGTATTTCCCTATGTAATTCTCAGACAAATTGTATTTCTTGTTCCTTTACATTTTTATCTCGTTAATTTGTTAAATGGTTTCTAACATATTGAACAATAAATTGAATAAAGAAATATATTACATCTCTAACAAGTGAGCTTTTTAATAAATTGGTTCAACATCTCTTCGATTCAAGTCTTGCCGCCTGGGGTTCATAAAAACAGTGCAGCTATCAGGTATCTCATAGAAACTGACTGCAGCTTGCACATGAGGGGACAAGTTGAAGATTAAATTTAAATAAATATATGTGTCAACTCAACAACTGCTCAAGTTTTAGACGAGGTAAAAGCTTTTCAGAAGTTTTCCCTTTTCCTGTTTAGCAGACCATTTTATTCTAATTCTTGTTCTTCGTTCTGAAAAACTGTTAACCATAAAAATCTTTTAATAAATTTTACATTTTTACTTAGATTAAGCTACAAAGTGAGAAGTATATTTCATAATTCCCAATTCAGACGATCCATAATTTTTTTTTTATTTTTAAAAAAACTAAATTCTAAACCTAGAACTATCCAATGAGAGAGAGAGAGCACCGAGATGTGTCGCTCAATCAAGCGCTTCTCGAAGAGGAGACCAGACTTCTTGGAGACTACAGGTTCCTCCGGCACCTCACCGGAAACTATACAGTCACAATTTAAACAGTAGATCAGACACACCAATGAAATATGAACACCATATGGAAAGACGTAGGGAAAAAAGTGGTACACCTACTTGAACAATTCATCGTTCAAGTCTCACTTAGACTGTATGTACGCCAGAGAGAGGGGGAAAGAAAGCTAGGGTTTATGCAAAAGCTCTGTTCAGTGACACAGTGAGAGGGAGGAAGGATACAACGAGGGGCCGAAGTATCATAAAATACTGGGGTAGTTTTTAGTATAGCCAAGTCAAAGGGCTATTTTTTCACTTTGGCAAAAAAATTGAAACATTCACCACAATAATCATTCAACACGTGAAAGATTATTTTATCCTTAAACTTGTTATATAATAATAATAACAAAATTGGGTTATTGTTTAAAAGACAATAATACCCTTATATTGACTATAAAAAAATCACATCCACACTCTCACGTAATTTTACTTTATTCATCTGTTGAATCCAACACAGTTGAAAAGTGTTCTATTTTTCATCTATTTTAAATTTGAAAATTTATAAATTTAGCAACCACTCATCAAAAAATATTGTTTCTAGAGCCATCAATTGGAATCGATAAATATATTTTACGTATTTTTAATTTCACTTTCATTAAGAGCTCGTTTGATCCACATTTTTTTTGCAAAATACATTTTTGTGTCACATCAAAGTGGAACCCTTTGTTAAAAGCAAGTTATATTAATCATTTGCCAGTACCATTTATTTCCACAAATTGCCATTTTTACCCCCTACCAGCATCTTTTTCAACTTTCAAGATTTATGCCTTTTTGACCATTTTTTTTTTCAAACGCATAAGCATAGAATACTACTACCCTAATGCGCACGGTACACTTCCATATTTTTTGAACGTAATAGTACGCATACTCGACATTTTTTTTTCCTCATAAAATTCAAAATTTTACAACGTAAATTTTGTGATACATAAAAAAATAAAAAAGCCATAATTTTTTTGTGAACTCCTACTTGTTTGATAATATAAATCACACTCAAATATTTTCATACACATCATGATGTATCTCGTTAAATAAATTGCGCACATTTATATTTGTGACGAAATCTCATAATTTATTCATTTCCTAATTTGCGGACATTAAAACAAGTGAAACGTAAAACATAACACGATTACGACCACAAAAAACATCCTAGGACTCGTGATCCGTTTACAGTTAATTGATCATCGCTGTTGTGCCATATAATCGCGAAGTTTGTCTCACTCGGACCGCTGCATTTCAGGTGCGTTCATTTCGGCTTGTTCCTCGTCTGCCGCACTCGGTAGATCCACCTCGGCTTCATCATCTTCCTCCGTTTCCGCTCTGTCAAATGCCTCATCCACATCACCAGAACGACGAAGGAAATTATGAACATCCATTGTGCCAATTACAACACCAACTTGTGTGGGGAACGGGAGCTTGGCATACGGTCTAGAATTTTTCATCTCTGCTTCCACACACCGAATGCACGTTCGATTATATTTCTGCATGAGGAGTGCTTGAAATTAAACCTCTCGCGAGCATTCCGAAATCTACGGCGCTAGCCTGTTCGTTCGTCGCGAAATTGTTGAAAATGGTACAGGATATCCGAGCCTTTGTATGGGGCCATATATCCGGGTCGATGAGCGAATCCAGAGTCGACTAAATAATACTTACCCGGTGCAGGCTGAGGAAAATGAATAGACGTATCGTAAATAGCTCAAGCGAGCATTCGAGCATCATGCGTATTCCCGGTGTAGCCAGCGAGCACAAACGTGAAACATAAACTAAAATCACATGCAGCCAACACATTCTGGGTTGGTACTCCTTTACGGCCAATGAAGCTCACATGCTCCTGACGGGGTAGCACAGCTCGAACATGTGTTCCATCAATTGCTCCAATACAATCTTCAAACAACGGATGCTTAGATAGGTCTGGCTTGTGCGGCTCGACTCCGTTGTTGTAATCGACAGTCGGACGTATAAGTCGGTGCGCTAGCCTAATAACTGCACGCAACACCTCTTTGAAGTAGTGACATACTGTTTGCAACGAATGGTTAAATATGGTCGTCACCTGCCGATATCCCTTCCCGTGCGCTAATATGCACAGGAACATTCCTAATTTCTCATATACATCGACCTGCTGGCTACTCACTAGTCCATATTCGTCGCGTAGAATGTTCCCAAAGCGATACAGCGTCTGCGGATACATACGAAATTTTTGGTAGCATAGTTGTCCATTCCTGGTCATTGCCTCTATCATAAACATGTGGCCATTCCTTGACAGAGGAAATCTATGAACACGTCTTTGTTGTTTTTCATAGAATTTTCTTGCATCGCTACCAGCAATTCTGCAGTAGTTGTGCCATGTTGCAACGTTGGCTACTAGTTGAGTAAGGAACTCCACCTCCTCTAGTTCTTCCTCGTCGTCTGATAGTGATAGTAGCACGCAATCATAGCTTTCATCGTCCATTGTTCCTTCCACGTGGTGGCCTGCAGTACTGATACTCTTTGTAACACAGAAGCGGAAGATCGTGTATAGCAACTTTGTGCTGAAGGAGAAATTATGCCTGTTATATATAGGGCAACCACCCTTTGTAATTCATATAGCAAAGCACATGATTTGTACGTTATGGAGCAGAATTTGTTGGGCATCCTCATAGTTGTGTCCCACTAAAAAGTGACTGCAAGATTTGACATAAGCATGGAAAGAGATGTCCTTGTTTTTGGAGTTATGTAAATTTTTCCACACCACATGCATTACTTATGTACAATCGCTGTGTAACTTGGTACTTCACGTGAATGTAACAGCCAATAAAGTTAGAAATCATTAAACGTACACACATACACTAAACTCATTAAAAACGTTCTCAACACAGTAAAAAAAAAGAAAGAAGGATTCGTGTTTTAGGGAGAACAGCGAAAATTACACAAAGTAAAGAAATATTAGTTCTACTGACGAGAATTTTTTCGATCGTTAAAATGCCACACGATCCACTCAAATTTTTCGTCAGCATCTTTCAAGACACTAAGCATATCCCGATACTTTTTCTGGGCTAGGAATGAGAGGGCATAGAAATACAACGGCGTTCGACATTGGAGACGTCCCGCCGCCAACAACTCCTCGATGGTAGTGGTCCCTGCATGTTCGTTCGGCTTCACAATGTCATTGATCTTGGCCACAACTTCCTCAGCTGCATTGGTAGCACGCTCCACGGAGAAGGACAACTCACATGGTGAAATTTTATTTTTTTTACCTCGTTGCTTGGAGGAGGATGAAACCCGTTTCCCACCACTTTTTGATCAAGAAGTGTTCATGGTTGCGGTGCCCGTTCCTAGACAACCCTCATCGCTTGAACTGCTTCCCTCGTGGTCGATAGGGATCGCATCAATTTGGTCCCCATGCGCACTATCCTCAAACATGTGAAGTCCCGTGCGGCATAACTTGGTCGGGGTGACTGCATACTTTGCACCGTCGATGCTATCACCGAATAGTTGCTGATAGCGAATGTAAATCAAACTCACGTCTTTATCTTTAAACTCCTTGTAGTCCTTGTTCTCCTACAATCATGTTTTGAGCCAGTCAAATGGGGAAACTTGGGCAAACGAAAGGAATGTGTGCTGGAAAATTATGCAGCACATTTTTTGGGCAGGTATAATATAAATATTTAGACAATTTGTTAAGCATAACTGTATCACTAACAAGCAATTAGTAAGAGAATAATTGACATGTAATAAAAATGGAACTCAATCAAGAAACAGCTACCAGTCGTTCAATACAAAAATTGGTGCCACGATCGTTCCATTCATGTGTCAATGGAATGATCGACTTACAAGCAGCAACCAAAATTTACAGCACCGTCGAATGCGCACAGTAAAAACAGAGTCCATACAAGGATTTCACAAAGTCGAGCATGTACATTAACAGCAACCCAAAGTGCTAACTCACAGGCAGATTTAAAATTGTGAGAAGTCAGAAATTAGTGAGCACAACATACAGAAACGGTGACAACAATCCAGAATCGTGTAGCATTTATATGGGTAGACGGCGCTATATGAAAACCAAAAAATAATGACGAAACCATCCGTGTAAGAGAATAATTGGCATGTTGTAAAATTGGAACTCAATCAAGAAACAGATACCAGTCGTTCAATACAGAAATTGGTACCACGGTCGTTCCATTCATGTGCCAATGGAATGAACGAATTACAGGCAGAAAAAAAAATGTCCATACAAGGTTTTGAAAAAGTCGAACATGTACATTAACATCAACCCAAAGTGCTAACTCACAGGCAGAAAAAAATTCTGAGAAGTCATACAATTATTGAGCACAAAATACAGAAATGGTGAGAAGAATTCAGAATCGTGTGGCACAGGTGGATCGGAAAGGCAGTTACCATAACTTACCTTAATTTTTCTGCTCCACCATTCCTCCGACGCTACAATCCGGTGGGTGGCCTCGTTGTATTCAACGCCGGTGCAATTAATGAGTTCGAACAGTCGTTTGTGCTCTCGTCGCATTCCATCCCAGTGATTGCGAAGCTGCTGCTTCGTCCAAGCGCGATCGGTGACGGAATTGAAGAGCGCTACCACACGCTCCCATCCAATTTTGGTGAAACACTTCCCATGTTTGTGACCTTCGGCAAGGGCCGTTTCGTAGGCTGAAATGAAGGTCATGTTGTCCTCTGGCGTCCACCTCGCATGTGACTTGGCGCTCTGGATGTTTGCTGGATGCGGTGAACTCGACGAAGGTTGCTGCGTAATCGAATCCATGTACTTGAAAATAGGAAGACCGAGCATTCGAGCAACATGAAACGAAAGGGGTTGACAGAGAAAAAAAAAGGTTCGGAATACCTTACTGTACACTGGATCCATTAGTTTGAAACGCTAATTTCAGTTTTGTCTAACGGTGATGTCGCTATTGCAGGGCCAGATTGGTGACGCCGTTGCTGCCTACCAGCGTTATTGACAGCAGATCGAGCTCGGGGGGAAGGTTGCACCTTGGCTGCACTTAACCGGAACAATTTGTTGGGCAAACGGAGTGAAGAAATTGTTGTTGTCGTGATGGTGGGGACGTGAGGAAAATTTTGTGGTCGTGAAGAAGAAGGGGGCGATTAGGGCAAGAGAAAGGGAAATGTCGGCGAGGAGGAAGGGTTGGCAACGTGCAAGGGCAAATGTGGGAAATGAGAGGAAGATTAGCTTGACTTCGTACTGTAGACGTCTGTGGTGTGTCAGTTTTACTATTCGAACAGACGAAAAATTCATTTTATTAGGAAAAAAATGTGGATCAAACAGGCCCTAAATTAGTAAATTGATTCGTTATTTTTACGTTGTTAGATTCAATTTTACAAGCTGTATCTATAATTGTTTAGGTAAACAGAGGAAATAATATATATTTTACGTATTTTTAATTTCGTTATCATTAAATCGAAAAATTGATTCGTTATTTTTACGTTGGTAGATAAATGTTTTAGGCAAACGGATGAAAAAATTAGTTTTCCTACTACCCAGACGACGGATCCGCACTACCCGCACTTGCGGATCCACACTACCCACACGTGCGAATCCGTACGTGCAGATCCGATTTTTTTTTTAAAGATCCTTATAATTTCTGATATTGAATTAATTGTGTTCTGGTATTTTAATTCATAATGCAGATCCATGGCATGTATCCCAATTTGTTATTTCGGTGAATTTGAAAAGAAGAAAAGTGGTCAATGGGAATGGAAATTGATAAGTGAAGGAGATGGGGTTAATGCAATATATATAACAAAGAAAACACCGTTTATAGAAATGTATTAAGAAATGCAAAACATGCTTAACGTCGATCCCTTTCAGTACGATATAGAATTGACATTTTTATTTCAGAAGCATTCAACCATGAGTATTCCGCCTATGAAAGTTACTTCTGAAGTGCAAATGAAGCATCTAATTACATTGAACCAAGGCCGAAAATCGACTCTTATTGGCTAACTTTATCGAGAAAGAATGTCCCCGAGGGTGATCACGAAGTCTCCGATGGAGAGGGTTGTAATGTAAATGATTTTTGGGATACAGTTAAGATTGCTCGTGAGGATGATGTAGTTATTCCCAAAACAGTTATTACTCACCATGGTCTCACGGTTACACACAGAATTCATGATGAAGTTCAAGACAACGAGTTTGGAAGGCAATTTATGAATGAGAATTTGCTTGCTGTATCTAGACAAAGACATGAGTCTGGTGGGAGTTCACATGCTGGGCCGAGTACACGCTCTTCTAATTGTTCACGTGTAGTTCCTGAAGATGAAGATTTGTATGTGGATCAACTGTTCCAATCAAAAAGAGATTTGCAGGAAGCTGCACACCGGATTGCAATAAAACATAACTTTGAGTTCAAAGTTAAAAAATCAAACAAATCCGCGTACACAATTATTTGTGTGGACAATAATTGCAGTTGGCGTTTGAGCTCGACTAAGATGGAAACAAATGAGTGCTTTATAGTTCGCAAGTATGCGCGAGAACACAATTGCGAAGTGGGTATTCGTCAAAATGATCACAGGCAAGCTCGATCATGATTTATTAGGCGAGAGATAATGCACAGATTTGAGGACCCACGGACTATTTACAAACCTGCAGATATCGCCAACGACATGCGTCGAAATTATGGGATTAACTGAGCTATCAAAAGGCCTGGAAGGCTAAAGAATGTGCATTGCAGGATTTAATGGAATCGAACGAGGAGAGTTATGTCAAATTGGCCAGGTATTGCCATAATATGGGGAGAACTAATCTTGACTCAGCGTCTTTTATTGAGAGCGATGACGAGAATCGCTTCAAGTACTTGTTTATGGCTCTCGGACAATGCATTAGAGGATTTCGAAATGCGATGCGACCCCTAATTCTAATTGATGGTACAACCCTGAAAGCTAGATATGAAGGAAAGTTTATTATTGCTACATGTCAAGACGCCAACATCTAAATTTACCCTCTTACGTTCGGCATAGTCGATGGAGAAAATGATGTAGCGATGCGTTGGTTCTTCACGAAGCTGAGAGAAGTTATTGGGGACGTCGAGAACCTTGCATTTGTGACTGATCGGGGACAGTCAATAATAAATGGTATAGCTGAAGTTTTTTCGAACGCAAATCATGGTTATTGCATGTACCATATACAGGGTAATCTGAAGACTAAGTATCGGGGTAGTGGTATCGTTACATTATTCAGGAAAGCTGCAGAAGCATACAGTTTTGAAGAGTTCGATAAGTTGATGGTCGAAATAGAACATAAATCACACGGTGCATGAGAATATTTAACAGAGATAGGGGTTGAACATTGGGCACGGACACATTTTCCAGAACGTCGATACAACGTGATGACGTCGAACAATGCGGAGTCGCTCAATGCATTATTCAAGAAGAATCGAGAGTTACAAGTTCTCGCAATGCTTGAGAATATTCGACAAAAGCTGCAGATGTGGTTCCATGACAGACTTGAGGAATCACAGAATTGTACAAGTGCATTGACCCCGGCTCAGGAAGATAAACTCTTCAAAACTCTAGAGGTGGCGAGAAAGCTAATTGTGGAACCGCTAGATCAATTTCGCTTCTCCGTGAAATGCGGACGTAATATGGGCTGGATCGTGAATTTGAATGATAACACATGCACATGTAGACAGTTTCAGTTGGAGAGTTTTCCATGTGCTCATGCAGTCGCAGTGGCTAAGCATAGAGGAATTCTACCACACAGTTTATGCATTCATTATTATATGGCTGATTATTGGAGAGCAGCATATGCCGAAACTATATTTCCTCTACCAAATGAAGTCGAGTGGGAAGTTCCCGACCACATTCTTCCACTGAATAATTTGTTGCCACCCGACGCCAGAGCACGTACTCCTGGGAGTAGACGTACATCTAGTATACCATCTACCGGAGAATTTTTCCAACTGCGTAAGTACGGTAGATGCAGTGCAACGGGGCATACTAGAAGATTTTGTCCAAGTCAGATTCCTCTACACAACAATGAAACGGACGTTGAATAAAATTTAATTTTTATGTACTGTTTACACATTCTGACTGTTATTTCATATTTACTGTGTTGTACAAGTAATTACATGTGACGTTCTACTGTTTTTCAATTATAGAATGATGTTTCGAAATCGATGTTACTTTCATATATTAATTTCTTTACTATTTTCATATTTTCATAAATAAGTTAGGACACTAGTTACAATAAAAAAATATCATTAAATTGATAATTAAAAATATTACATAGTAGATTAAGGATCACAATTATTTTCATACATATCGCAGGCTAACTTCAACCTCCACATATCTATCCACGATTGAGTTATTGTATCAACCTGACGACCAATACTCAAAAATTCTATATACTTTATTGTGAACATACAACAATCACCCCTGCAAGTAAATAATAATATATTAGATCGATAACATATAGTTAGAAATAATTTTTTCAAATTAATAACTTATAAATATTTACGACAGTCCTTGTCTCAGTGTCGTCGTGACCCTCGCAATGGCTAGTCTATCATTTACTCTAATCATCGCATGTCTAGCCATCATGGGAACTATTACACACATCGACTCCAGTATTAGCTGCAGTTGGTTTTGTGACAAACAGCTATGATCCGAATCGTACACATATATAATCGAATCAGCAAAAATAATCTCAACTGCTAAACAGTATGAGTTCGCAACCACGGGCACGTATATATGTGTACAATCCGTCTACAACTTTCCATAGGTCGGCTCCAGCCCAATGACCCACTCCAACATGTACTTAGGCAACACGTATCCGTTTCCTTGTAATAGTAGCGTGCTATGCTCAATATCAACGATACGTGCAAACCCGGAGCTGAGGATGACTCGACCAGGAAAGTCAAACGATCTCGGGTATCTCTGAGCTCGACCGCGCAAAATTTCCATGGTCACGTCAATATGCTACAGTAAAAACACAAAAATAAGAGTGTGATTGTTTAATTAAATAAAACAAGAACTTACGTAACGAAATTAAATCACCATGTGCTCAAATACACTTACATCGTCTGCGAGCCAAGTTCCCGATCTTAATACATTTTCAAACCACCGTCTAGGATTCGATATCCTCTCCCCGATGGTGTAGCTATCTCTGAAAAAATGATGTGAAAAAGTTGAGTTGTTACAAAAATCATAAATAATTTCATAATGACAAATAAGCGAAATCATAAAATACTTAGTCGGGTAAGAGATTTAAACCACTCATCAAATGCTTTTTGCCTAACGGGGTCGACCTCGCGAAAGAGATTGGAAAATGTCCCATCAATGAACGTTCTTCTCTTTGCCTCGGCTGTGAAGGGCGAAACGATATACTGTAACGGCAATCTCTGCCTCTTACCTACCACCAACTCTAGCACGTCAGCAGCACGCTTCTAACCCCTCCTCACCTCTGTCATCCCCTCCGACACAAGGACTACATCCCTCCATCGTGTCTGGCGTCCTCTCGCCCTCTGGAACATCCCTCTATACCTCCACCATCTCCGGTACCCTCTCAACCTCCACCACCACCTCCGGTGCCCCCACAACTGCCTCTTCCACCTCGGGTACACCCTGAACCATCTCCGTCGTCGGATCGATCGAGGACTGCCGCTGATAAGTGTCTGCAAAAAATGTGTCGAATGCAGTCTCCGACGTCCACGTCGGATCATCATACCCCATCTAATCCCCTCCCCCATCACCCCCTCCTCCCTGAAAACTGTCATGCCCTCCATCACCCCCTCTATCATGATAATCGCCGTCTCCTCGGTCGCCTGCTCCATCCCGAGAGTCGCGAGTATCTCGCAGGGCTACTATGTCGCCTCGTAACCCTTCGACCTCAGTATGAAGGGCTCCTAAATCGGCTCGTAACTCCGCTACTTCCACTCTCATCTCTCCCATAAATGTAGTGAAAAGCTGGAACAAATCATCACTGGCAGCATTGCGATTACGTGCAGGAGGAGATCTCATCGTCGACGAAGATATCCTCAACAGAGGTGATCCCCTCGACGGAGGTGATACTGGCTGACACTCCTACAATATTAAAGTTAACAAATGAATAAATTAATTTTAAGAAATCAAAACTACAATAACCAAAAACGATATTCAATAAACATACCCCCAATCTAAGGCAACGTTCTCGGGCACATGGTCGTCTATCGCAACTGGCCCAGACAAGTCGCGGAGATAAATTTGACCCTCTTCCTCGATTGACGGTCTCAACTCAGCGATGACTTCAAGCTGAGTTATGAAAATTTCACCTAGGTTACTTACAATTAATCGAGATTTCGAAAGGACATAAAACATAAATCATAAATGTATAATTAGTACCTCAGGATCGTCGAGGAGAGCAGATAAGTGTTTGGCAAGCGGCTTGTCTTGTGCTCGCCAGTGATGCATCCGAGGAAAGCATGTCTCCCCTCTCCTCGCATACCGGGAAGCCAAGATGGGAACAGTCTCGTATACCCATATCTACAATCATTGAAATTATTATATATAAATTTAATAAAAAATAGATAATTCATTATTTTAAACATCTTACCTGTACAGCCAACGACATGCCGTACGCATCGTACTTGCGCTCTGGCTTACTCCCCTTAGGCAATGAATAACCCCTCCTGAAGTGGTGTAATGTATCTATATAACAACTTTGTCCCCATGGATAGTTGTTGAAGGTATCGAAGTCATCAACAACCTCCAGATGGAAAACGTCAATCGACGTCTTCCTATGATGACATTCAAACACGCTCTCCACGATAAGCACCAAACCAAGCTTAAACTTGTTAGACATCTGGGCCCAGTCCTTGAATGCGTCTCCCAACTGACCCAGTGTCACTGTCGGCTGCCCATGAAAATACTCATTCAACAGTCTCTTATTCTTCGGAATACGAGCTTTTGCTGCTTCTGCCCCCGTACATCTCAAACCAGTAATGAGTGCAAACTCAAAAATAGAAAATGTCGCTACCTTACCCCCAATATCAAATCTGAGGACATCTCCGTCTACTGGCTTAAGTAGCCGACATAACAATCTATCGAGCAGTTGGCCAGAAAACTGTATGTCTCGCAACGTCCGCAAGGGCCATAAGCAGGACCGACGCAACATGTCTGCATACTCCTCATCGAGCATATCCTCTACCATCGTAAATGTAGCAAAATTACAATTCTCTGTAACTTTGCCGGGGACCTGTCGAACGGCGTCGTCTAAATGATATTTCATTCTGCAAAATTTATAAATTTCAACTATTAGAATCTTGTGCAAATAATAATGGATGAATCGTAATATTAAAAAATTAAACTAACTACTATACGCAAGATACAACGATAAAAAATTAAACGAATTAATTACATATTTAATTACGACAATTAATTAACGAAATATTTAACTAAATACAAAAATAATTAATTACATATTAAACGAAGAAGATACATATTTAATTACGATAATTAATTAACGAAATATTTAACTACGGAAAATTAAATACGTAATTAACATAAATAAATTAAATAATTAACAAACGAATAAATAAAAAATTATATAAATAAAAAAATAAATTAATATTAATATTTAATATTAATATTAATATTTAAATGAAATATTAATATTTTTAAATATTAATTAATTGAAAACAAATTACGACAATTAATTAACAAAATATTTAACTAAATAAAAAATTAATTAATTACAAATTAAACGAAGATGATACATATTTAATTACGACAATTAATTAACGAAATATTTAACTATGAAAAATTAAATACGTAATTAAAATAAATTAATAAATTAATTAAATAATTAACAAACGAATAAATAAAAAATTACATAAATAAAAAAATAAATTAATATTAATACTTAATATTAATACAAATATTTAAATGAAATAGTAATATTTAATTTAAATATTAATATTTTTAAATATTAATTAAAAATTAATTAATTGAAAAAAAATTACGATAATTAATTAACAAAATATTTAACTAAATAAAAAATTAATTAATTACATATTAAACGAAGAAGATACATATTTAATTACGACAATTAATTAACGAAATATTTAACTAAATAAAAAATTAATTTATTAATTAAAATAAATAAATAAAATAATTAACAAACGAATAAATAAAAAATTACATAAATAAAAAAATAAAATAATATTAATACTTAATATTAATACTAATATTTAAATTAAATATTAATTAATTGAAAATAATTACGACAATTAATTAACGAAATATATAACTAAATAAAAAATTAATTAATTACATATTAAACGAAAAAGATACATATTTATTTACGACAATTAATTAACGAAATATTTAACTAAATAAAAAATTAATTAATTACATATTAAACGAATAAGATACATATTTAATTACGACAATTAATTAACGAAATATTTAACTGCGGGTAATTAAATACGTAATTAAAATTAATTAATTAATTAATTAAATACACAATTAATTAAATAATTAACAATAGAATAAATAAAAAATTACATAAATAAAAGAAATTAATATTAATACTTAATATTAATACTAATATTTAAATGAAATATTAATATTTAAATTGATTAAATATTAATATTTAATTTAAATATTAATATTTTTAAATATTAATTAAATGTTAATTAATTGAAAAACAATTACGACAATTAATTAACGAAATATTTAACTAAATAAAAATTTAATTAATTACATATTAAACGAAGAAGATACATATTTAATTACGACAATTAATTAACGAAATATTTAACTAAATAAAAATTTAATTAATTACATATTAAACGAAGAAGATACATATTTAATTACGACAATTAATTAACGAAATATTTAACTACGAGAAATTAAATACGTAATTAAAATTAATTAATTAATTAAATAAATACACAATTAATTAACTAATTAACAGTAGAATAAATAAAAAATTACATAAATAAAAAAATAAATCAATATTAATACTTAATATTAATACTAATATTTAAATGAAATATTAATATTTAAATTAATTAAATATTTATATTTAATTTAAATATTCATATTTTTAAATATTAATTAAATGTTAATTAATTGAAAAACAATTACGACAATTAATTAACGAAATATTTAACTAAAGAAAAAATTAATTAATTACAAATTAAACGAAGAAGATACATATTTAATTACGATAATTAATTAACGAAATATTTAACTACGGAAAATTAAATACTTAATTAAAATTAATTAATTAATTAATTAAATACACAATTAATTAAATAATTAACAAACGAATAAATAAAAAATTACATAAATAAGAAAATAAATTAATATTAATATTTCATTTAAATATTAATATTAATATTAATATTAAATTTAAATATTAATATTTTTAAATATTAATTATTTGAAAAAAAATTACGACAATTAATTAACGAAATATTTAACTAAATAAAAAATTAATTAATTACATATTAAACGAAGAAGGTACATATTTAATTACGACAATTAATTAACGAAATTTTTAACTACGGAAAATTAAATACGTAATTAACATAAATAAATAAATTAAATAATTAACAAACGAATAAATAAATAATTACATAAATAAAAAAATAAATTAATATTAATATTTAATGTAAATATTAATATTAATATTTAATTTAAATAAATTTTAATATTTAATTTTAATATTAATTAATTTAAAAAAAATTACTACAATTAATTGACGAAATATTTAACTAAATAAAAAATTAATTAATTACATATTAAACGAAGAAGATACATATTTAATTACGACAATTAATTAACGAAATATTTAACTACGAAAAATTAAATCTACTTCTAATCTCTTGGTTTCAAAACTCACCTTCTTCAAGTTAGAAGATGGAGATGATGTTGGCGGCTTATGGATTGGTCACTGGTCATGCTGGCAGTGGTGGTTGGCGGCGGTGGGGTCGTGCGGGCGGGGAAGTCACTCGGCTAGGGGTATTTTTCAAAAGGAGGGTATAAATGGAAATGAAGATTTTTTTTACATTTTTATGCATTTTATCTTTTTTTTTTTTAAATTGGTCAAACACTATTCTGGAAAATGGGCCGGGTCAACCGGCTGTTGACCACTAATTCCTCTAAAATACTAAACTAGTTTAAAGACTCGACTCCACTGGACACGACCCGAACCGAAAAAACTCGCATGGGACACATTTGGATCCAGATATCAATGTGGAAATTAGACTCAACCCATGAATTTTAACTACGCAATTCAAAAATAGGAAAAAAAAAATTGTTCAAAAATCATGTGATAATTTAACATTTTAATATTAATAATAATTTTATAAAATTCAATCAAAAAAATAATATTATAAAATTAAATTTATCAAAACACCCACCTTTCCCATCCACCTCATCTAATTTCACTTTCGAACCTTAAGGGGCCGTTCTCTTTGCTGTTTTCGGACAGTTTTCTATTTTCGATTTTTCAAAACATTGAAAACGCGTTCTCTTTTCCATTTTCGAAAAAGAATTTTTGAAAACGGTTGAAATTTTTGTGAAGAAAACAGAAAACAACTTTTTTACGTTTTGGTTGTTTTCTCACAAATCTACCAAAACTTAAAAAATATGAGTTGTGAAATATTTTTTCAAAACGACAAAAAGAAAGAGTTTTCAACAATCTCAAAATAGACACATAAAACACAAAACACAAAACGAATTCAAAACTTAAAACAAAAAACTGAAATACGAAAAGAACGCCCCCTAAATTATTTTCATCATTTCTCTCTCTCTATCCACCTCTCTCTTCTCCCTTATTTATTCCAACCTTGCTATGGCAACAGTTTCTTTATCTTTTTCCTATTTATTTATTCCTTCTCTCCTCCCCACCCCATCCACCCATTGGAAGTCACATCGATGTTTGACGCTACAAGTGTTGCAGCATGCAACAGTGAGCACCACGCGAAGTGGCATTACCTCTACGTGCAACGACAAGAACCACTATGTGTAGTACTCGCCACGATGGTCTAATCCGAGGTTGTCACGCATCCACTGTGATTTTTGTTTGTGGTGGTGATGAAATGATGGTGTAAGTGGAGGTGGGGAGGTGGCGCGGTGTTCGGTTAGTGTCGGTGATGGATAAGGGTTGTGATGAGGAATGGGGTGGGGTGCGGTGAGATAAGGAGTGCTCGTAACCAATTATTTGTGACTAATAAATAATATGTGACCTAAAATGTGTGAGATTTCGACTAAATTTATAATCGTGACTCATAATTTGTAAAATTGTTACCAATTAATTTGCTAATTTGTGATTATGAAATAAGTTGTGATTTATAAAATTTGTGATTTGTGATCGAGAAATAATATGTGACATATTAATTTGATAAGTTTTGATCGATAAATAAATTATGGCCTATAAATTTGTGATTGTAATCGAGAAATAACGTGTGACCAATTAGTTAAATAATTTATGATCGATAAATAAGTTGTGATTTAAAAAAAAAAATTGTGATTTCTGACTATGATGTTCTATGATTATGACTAATATGTAACTCTAGCCATAATATAATATTGAGACTTTAATATATTTAATTAATAAAATATTTTCAATTATTAATTATAATCTGACTTTTGAAAATTTGAAACAAATTTCATAATTTTGAAATTGCATCTTTCAAACACCTTAAATATATATAGCCTCATTATTTTCAAAAATAAATTTTCTTTTTCTTCTTTTCAATTAAATATTTTTTATTAAATTAATATTACACATAAATTCAAATTTTTTTCTTATTTTTTAACATGTTTTTCATCAATCTACTATTTCAAAATATATTTTTAAGAAAAAATGGGACTCAAACAAGCTCATATTATTCTCTATTTAAATCTTGTTAAGCCCCTGTTTGTTGGAGAATAAAATTAGACTTTTAATAGATTTTAATAAAATTTGATAAAATATATGATTAAAAAATTGTAGAACTCAAAATATGTGATTTAAATTAATTGTTAAATTTGACTTAGATTAAAATTTAGATTTTAATCATTAACAAACAGGGGCTAAAAAATAAAGGCTAATTGGCACAAAACGTCCCTACATTTGGAGGGTATTGTGGATACCCTCCCTATCTTTCATTTTTTGTCATTTATGCCATTATCTTCCACTTTTCGCACGCTGAAGGTCTTTTTCACCATATTTGGACGATTTTACCCTCCACTCAAATAAAACAAAAACAAAAGAAAAGAAAAACTAAAGAATTAATTGCAATAATAACCCCAAAATTTCAAAAAAATTAAAAATCAATCACAAATAAAAAATTACCCATTATTCATCAAACTGTTATAGAGGATACTGAAGTGAAATTTCGACCACAGCAAAAATTAAATCAAAATTTCATCACTTACTTTACCAGATTAAATTAGGTCTAAAAAAATTCAAGAAAACTAAGGCCCAACTCTATTGAAAAAAAACCCATCGAATTTGGAGTAATGTAGTCTCTTCCACGGGAAATCAATTGATAAAACCCTTTATGTTGTTGTATTTATTTTTTATAGTGCATGAATGCATTGCAATAAGACAAATGAATCAGAAAATAAACCTTCAATGACAAGAGACGATTTGCTTTCATGAAGATTGCTGAACTTTCTCTATTCGCCGCAACCTGAGTTTGGGCCTCCATGTCCGCCATCTTGTGATCCATTCCGCCACCACCCAGCCACCTTTGGCCGCCGGTGTACTCCCAACTATGTCTTGAATCAAAACTATAAATTTGTCCCCCAATCCCTGCGTTTCCTCATAATCAAACAAATATACACAAAAACACACAGTTCAATGACTTAATTAAACGCAATAAATAAACTTTAGTCAGGGCCGGACTTGTATTGTCCGGGGCCAAAGGCGAACCTTAAATTTTGGGTCCATAAATCATAGAAAACAATTAATTTTTTTCATTTAACTTACAGGGCAAAATGAAGTGAGAAATGAGGATATTCTTTTCATGAACCAAGTTTATCTTTCTTTTTAAAAATTTTGGTGAAAATCAAATATTATAAGAATGCAGTTACATTCTCAGGTACACAACTGTAGCTAGATCAGAGGGTTCTATCCTACAGACCCCTAATTCCCATCATCTTAAATGTGTAGACAAGGTAAAAATCTCCATGTTCTACACTCCTGTTCTAGCATCAAAGGATATAGGCCTATATAGTGAATATTGTGAAATGTTAGAATTGATTGGAAACTTGATATTCCCATCATCCTTCCCTTCATCCCTTGTATAGAAAGAGAAACTATTAACTCATATGAATAAAGCAATAGCAAATCAGGCAAAAACACCAAACCGCAAGCCTTTGATATGATCAGAAATTCCATACTCTCTCAAAATTTTGGGCAATAGACCTATTTAGATATGATTACATCTCATCTTTATTAATTTGTTGGGCATGTCAAAGGGGAGGGAAGAGAGAGAGAGAGAGAGCAAAGCTCAAAACAAGGAAAGTAACCTTCAACGCAATATATACATAATTAATAAAGCAAACAACTTACACAACATGGCTATCAGCATCTACAGAGTTAGAAAAAGGATCTAAAGACAACACGTGCCTTTTTCATATTTAGACCCATAATGGATAAAAAAAAGAAGGAAAAAGCATCGACCAAACAGATCCAAGTGAGACGTAGAATCTAGAATACATTCGTATTCTACTGGCCAGACACAAAACGGGCTATAGATAGCTTGCTCTATTACTTTTGTTTGCCTGTATCCTTCTTCTTTAGAAGGCTTCCAAATTTACAGAGCAAAGGTTTCTTCTTCTTCTGACTTTGTGTGTTTTGAAGGTGAGGTTCCACCATTTTCATGATTTGGGCTCCCCAATATACTGGGCCTGAGACTGGGGCCTCTTGGTCCTCTCCTCAGGTCCGACCCTGACTTGAGTCTAAAGAAGACAGACCCAAGTGTATGTATATGTATATAAGTATCACGCAGGAGAGATGAATGGGGTACCTGATCAGATTTTTTTAATTTGTGACTGATTTGTAATTTTTTGTAATTTTTGGGTTATCATTGCAATTAATTCTTTAGTTTTTCTTTTCTTTTGTTTTTGTTTTATTTGAATGGAGGGTAAAATCGTCAAAATGTGGTGAAAATGACGTTCAGCGCACGAAAAGTGGAAGATAAGGGCATAAATGCCAATAAATGAAATGTAAGGACGATATCCACAATACCCTCCAAAGATAGAGACGTTTTATGCCAATTAGCCAAAAATAAATGTGATAATATTAGGAAAAGTTGAACTACGGTCTTCAATGTTTGAACTTTGCAAAGATGAAGTATAGAATGTTTGAATTTTAGCACCTCGAGACCTAAGACATATTAGTGTTGTCAACTTTTTTTTATGGAATCCATTAATTTGATTCTTAATAGGTTTCAAACCTTTCAAATGTTGGTAACTATACTCAAACTTTTTATTTTTGCAGCTAAGTTCCCAAATCTTTAACCTCGATGGTAGCTGGAAGACATGTGGATAGAAATCCGTCCATTCCTCCATCAATTGACTAAAGTCAACGGCCTACCAAATTTTGACTAATGTTAAAAATGGTATATTAATCCATATAAAACAATTAAAATAATTTTTAAAAAAACGAAAAGAAAAGAAAACGCGTCCCTTTCCTTCCCCAAACCCAAACCCACACTCCATCCCCCACTCCCCAAAACCAAAACCACTGAAAGCAACCACTTCTCATCTCCCTCGCCACGGCCATCACCACCACCTTCAGACTCAAAGAACAAACATGAAGCAAAATTTTAAGTTTCATCATCACCTTCAATAAAACTCCAATATTAGTTTAACTCAGACCAAAAAAATTTCGACTGTCTCTCAGCCCCCATTTGGCTCCCCATTTTTTTCAAATTATAATGTTTGGAATTTTTTTTTTTTTTTTTTTGAAAAATGGGTGATTGAAAAAAAAAATGATTTTTTTTTTTAATTTATGTGTAATATTATTTTATGAAAGATTGTGTGGTTGAAAATAAGAGAAAAAAAAAAAATGAAAGATAATGGAGACCATACAAGGGCTCAGGAAACGACAATTATTTTAGTTCTTGAAATTGTCAACTTGAAAGCACAATGCCCGAAAATTTCGCATCCATAGCAATGTAAGAGTAATCATCAACGATTTCACGAATCAAAGCAAAATTTTGGTCAAAATTTCAGCCCAAACCTCCCCATCTATATTGTGTCGTTGTTGTACAAAATTGACATCTCCCACAACGTAATTCAATGAAAATCTTAGATTTCTTATTCCTGGCCATTCAAGATTTAAACATCAAATAGATATGTCAACAACTTTCCAATTTTAATTCAAATCTGTAGAAACATTCAACAAAATGATTAATCAGAAACAAATTGCACCAAAACGAGAAGATTGAAACTTTGATAATTTAAATCAGGAGTAAGCAGATTTATGCATGTATATATATATAGATTAAAGAAAGAGAAATAGGACAAAGATGATACTGAATATACAGCAATGGCAACTTTACTGTGGATTTGGTTTTGGGGATACTGGGGGAGTGGGAGTGGGTAGGATAAAGAAGAAGAATTTTTTTTTTTTTTTTATTTAATTATTTTATATGAGATAGTTTAAATATACCATTTTACCCTTTTAAATTTGATCAAAATTTGGTTAGATTATAGACTTTTGGTCAACTGGCACAAGAATGGATAGATTCCGTCCATATGTCCTCCAGCTACTATCAAGATTAAAGGTTTGGATATAATTTGCAATAATTTGAAAGGTTTAGAACCCCAACTACAATTTTCCTTCTTCAAGTGTCAAAAATTTATTAAAAATGACTATTATTTTAATAAAAATAAAAACTAATGAAAGACGAAAAAAAATAAAACAAGAAATGAAAAATAAACATTGCAACCCAAACAAATAAAATACCACCACCATCCAAGCGCATCAACCATCCGCCACCAAATTTGTCCTACTCATATCATCAGAAATTATCACTTGCCCTCGCAACCATTACGCATTATCTCTTAGACTCTCCCATAATAACATAAATAAACCCATTACCTGAATCAACCTTCGTCGCAATCCAAAAGTTCATTAATTGTTGCCACCATCCTACCTAGGTATGTTAATTCGGCTCGTCGGCTCGAACAGCCTACGGCTTAGCTTGGGAAAAGTCCGAGCCAACTTGGCTCATAACTCGGTGGGACTGAGTCAAGGTTGAGGTTGAGCCTCATTTTTCAATGTCAACCAGAGCTTGAGCTGGCCATTGCAGTTAGCCAAAATGGCTTGTGAAACAGATCATTTATGGCATGTGACAGGGTCATATTGCAGGCAGCTATAGTAGCTGCTTGTGATGCATATAGGCAGGCAGCCTACTTGCAGTCAGCAAGCGGGTATCTGTTTGCTTACAATAAAAATAATAATAATAATAATAATCGAGACTGGTCTTGGTTCAGTAAGGGCCTAGACAAAATCCCAAACCAGATTTAATAGCTCGTGGCCTCTGATGCTCGACTCAATAGACTCATACACACATTAAATCCAATAATACTATACTTTAAGTATATATTCATGTCATTCAAATTTTAATAAGTAGCATATCGATGATCATGCGACAGACCAACATTTGGTACACTACTACACCACCAAGTTCATATTTTTGGCGCACTACTACGCCACCAGCTCATACTTAAACCCCATAAGGAGCCACATATAATATTTAATCACATTTATACATGATTAAATTTAACATGAACTGAATTAAAACGAGGTTTGAGTCTACATCTTTTGTAACAATTTGAAGGTTTGAGCACTGAGTCCTTTTACTTGAATTTTAATTCGTGAACCACTTGATCTTTGCGTATAAATATTTTGTTGTTGTGTTATGATAGGAAAAAAGGTGGAAATAATTATGTAATATCCAGGTAGGACTCGGCAGACCCGTTGTAGTGATGGGAGGAGTTTTTTTTTAATGTTTTTTATTTTTATTTTTTATTTTTTGCATGAATCTAACGGCATTAGACTTCTAAGAATTTAATGTTTTTTTTTTTTTTTTTCCCTTAAAAGAGATTAAAATATATTAATAACTAACTATTAATTCAAATTCTCCAATAACAACTTGTAAGGATTAGGATAACTTAAGTGATTATAGATAAATCATATGTATCACACGTGCACTGACCAAAAACCAAAATAAAGGAAAAGAATTCTACCAAAATACAATAATCCTAGCTTTTCTTTTATTTGCTCTAACTTGGTTGTCCTTATCCAAATTAACTAATTCTCGAGCGTAATATACATTATTAATTACGACATATCAAACGAGTCCAATATTATTATAGAAATTTTCACAACATCAATAATTTAAAAATCATTCTCGCGATATCGAGCATTCGCTAGAAACTAGAAATCTTAACTAAATCATGACTTATGTAAATAATAACTTTAACAAAATTAAGCGACAAAAGCCTAACTTAAACTTACTATAATTTATCTCACAATATTTTCAAGGCAACAAGTGACTAACATAAACAAGACAAAGTTAGCGTATTAAATGCATGCGCAATTAAAACACGTAAATTGGGAACTATATGTAGCGACTCGAATTTCTTCCTTATAGAAATTTGGAGAAAAACAATCATTTAAATATAAAAAAAATTTGATCGCTACAGCCAGAGGAGGAGCCTGATGATAACCCAAAGGAGAAGTCAGATGAGGACCCAGAGGAAGAAATTAAACCAGAGCTGGAGGAGGACCCTGAGAAAGAATTCGAGCCACAAAATTTCATTGATTTGGTTATGGATTCGGAACCCGAGTCGTGCATTACTTTCGGATGATGAGACTCCATCGAAAGAAGATTCCTAGGACTCATAGGAATTACAAATAGATGTTATCTACTTATGTAGGAAAGATAGATTTATTTATTTTTCTTTTGGAAACAAAATACCAAATGTAAGGATTTGAATTTTTTTTAACATTATAAGATTATTATTATTATTATTATTATTATTATTATTTTTTTTTTTTGTGTTATCAAAAAATCAAAGTTTTATTGGTGTTAAGAAAATACTGAGACAACAACAAAATCAAACTACGATCATCAAAAAATTGTTGAGGGTTGTACAAGATCTGGGTAGACAACAAGCACAGGCTAGTTCCCAAAATGCAAATGCTAACAGCAGCTCAATTGTGGAACAGTTCCGCCATTACAAACCTCCAACCTTCAATGACAAGACAGATCTACTGACAGCTGAAGAATGGATAAGAGGGATGTAGTGAATCTTCAAACATCTAGCTTGCTCTGATGCCCAGAAAGTATTAAGAGCAGAATTCATGTTGGTTGACGATGTAGGTCACTGGTGGAAGTCATCATTGCGCACTAGAATAGAAGCACAACAACGTGCTCTGACTTGGACACAATTCAAGGACAAAGTGATGAGAAAACATTTCCCACAAACTCTAAGAGATAAAAAAGAGACAGAATTTCTTCAACTTAAACAGGAAATAATGAAGTCTGTGGATTATGAGAGAAAATTTGAACAACTCTCTAGGTATGCACCACACCTAGTGGACACGAAAGCAAAGAAAGCGAGGAGGTTCGAACTAGAACTGTGTCCTGAGATTGGTGGAATATTGACATCCCACCAATTCACCACCTATAGTCGGGTATTGCAAACTACCCAGACAATCTCTAATAGGTTATATATTGACCAAACTTCTCAACAAAGGGTTGGGCCTTTTGGAAAGCGGAAATGGAATGAGTCCAACGAATGAAAAGAAGAATGACAGAACAAGAATCCTTTCACCAACTCTGGATCAAGTGTTGGACAAATCCTTTCACCCTGTACAAAGTGCAACAGAATGTATAAGGGTGAATGTAGACGTTTGGGAAACATGTCTACTATCGATGCAGCAAAACATGTCATATTTTCAATAACTGTAAAGAAGACCCCTCGAAGAGAATGGTGAGAAGAAAAGAAGGGAAATGCCCAAGTTTTTGCTTTAGCCCAAGGACAAGCAACAGAAGACCCGAATACAGGTAATTTCGAGGATGAAATTCTTTGAAGGATGAGAGATTGTAACACCCGAAAATTTTAGAATAAAATTTATTTATTTTATATGTTATATTTTGAAAAGTTGGGACTAAAATGAAATATGTTTTAAATTCCTATTTTATTTGGGCCAAAGAATTAGATACTAATAGAGTAAGATTTAGTATATCAATATTGAATTCCTTTTGAAACTTGTAAGTAATTAGAAGTCTTTGACTCAAGAAAAAATTTAATTTGGATAAGTTAGACGAAATATATTGTAGTTCTAAGAATGAATGTTTTTGTAATTAATTAAGTTGGTTTAGGATTTAATCTATTGGTGGCAGCCATGTATCAAGTGTAGGGAAAAAAAGGTAATAGTTATCCTATATTTATTTTGATAAAGATTAAAAGTCAAATTATAATTATATTTGTAGAATATTCAAGTACTATCTTTTAATCAAAGTACACGTGTCATATCATGATTTGTTTTACCAAAAAAATAGTTCTTATCGAAGTTTGGTATACGTTTTCTTCCATCACAATTGTACTATGACTCAACTATTTTTTACTATAAATATTGTGCAATTATCCCATAATTTTCGACAAAGAATTTTTACACGGCAAACAGTAGAGAGAGAGAGAGAGAGATGAAATAATTTCGAAAAGTCAGTCACGAGTTTATTGACGCATTTGAGAAAGTAGAAAAAGATATTGGAGTTCTTACAAAAATTCATTTTATTTGACGAGATAAGATATTTTTGTACAAGTGGTTTGTTTCCATATACTTTTATATTCAATTAAATATGCATAAATTGTCGGTGGGCCTTCGAGTTCTTTAGAAAGAGATATGAATTCCTACGAGAATTTAAGAAGATATAAGATGGGTGTATCGCTTGATCACCGATATACTCTATAAGAGAAGAGTGACATGAAATGTTTATTTATTGTTATATTATTGTGTATGAAAATTGCATGTATCTTATTGGGTATTTTGTTTAAATACTTACTCTTACAAAAATTTTATAGGTTAGTGCGGGTCGATTGGATCTGTGGCAGGATGGTGATGCTGACTGCTAAGTGGATCAAATAAAAAAGAAAAAAAATTCACATTAAGTTTTTTTTGTTTTTAAATTCACTAGTTAGTTTAATTTGTTCGGTTATGCTATTTAATTAGTTAGCTGAATATGTTTATTTTTTTTAAAGATACAATTTTCATGTTTAGTTTAAATTTGTGGATATTTCAATGATTTTATTTTTTTTAAAAAAATTCTTTTTAGTGTTCCGCCTTTAAAGCAAAGAAAAGTGAGTTTTGGTAACACTTCAAGTTTATCAAAATTTGGGGTGTTACAAATACACTCTTTTACCACAAGATCTTGAGGTTCAATTTGAACATCTGTCTCCTAAAATACAACGAAGAAACTTGTACTGAGCTCTTTAATTTCTATACTAGCAAATTGAATTTGATCTAAACTATCACAAACACTGTTGACAGAAAGTTGAAAAATCTAAGGGTATGTTTGATACCCCTTGGTAGTTGGAATTCAAATTCCAACTTCCACTTTATGGCTGTTTGATAGCCAGCTTTTTTCAGGGAATTCGAATTCCAACTCCAACTTTTCACATTTTCTACCTTTTCCTTGAATTTCAATTTCACCTTTTTTTTTTCAATAGAAACAAATTCTAAGATGAAATATAAAAAAAAAAAAAAATTATCCCTTGAATTGACAAATTCCATGTAAAAAAAAAAAAAAAAAAAACCAAACGAACACCAAAAATTTTCCTTTCCTTTTTTTGTTTTTTTTTGTTTTTTGGCAATCTAAACAAATTTTGTCCCCAATGGTAAGAAAATTTATCCCTTTAATTGACAATTTTCATGAAAAGCAAAGTCAAACGAACACCAAAAGTATTATATTTTTCAGGTGAAAAATTATACCAATCAAACACCTTTAATTACAATTCTCGGTAAAATAGTTTCTAGACAATTTAATTCCCTGTAATTAATTTTCTTTCCATTCAAATTTCATTTTTCTATCAAACAGATCCTAAGCAAAAAGAAACTGGAAAGAAGATGAGAATTTTTGTGTGTGGAATAAATGAAAAATCCCACCTATATAAAAGACTCCAACGGGTGACTTAACAGATCGATATGTACACATGTAACCTCTATTAACATCATCATTAACTTGATGTTTAATCTTTCCATTAACAACAATAAACACAAGTGTTTTAGCAGTTTTAGGAATTGAATAGTCAATTGAAAGAATAAAAGAATACAAAATATAGGTAATAAATCTAAAACATGGACATTTCTCAGGGAAAAATTTCGATCCGACGTTCGTATATTTAGGTATTGCTTATACACAAGTTCAATGACTCGAGATGCTAACATGATCCATGATTTGCTCCCTCCCAGGCGCGCACATAGAGATAGTTTCTATGCTACATATGATTACACCTTTTAAAAGTGTGGCCATGTATAAATTAGTCTTTGCCTTTTTAATTTTTCTATATGAGAGAAAATAACATAGTTTTCCTCAAACATATAAATCTCTTCCAAATTGATCCACTTTGAACTCCAATTACTCATTCATCCAAACATCAATTTTGAAACATAAATATATGGCTATGATTTTCTTACGGAGTAGAACATGAATCAGCTTTGATCTTCCAAGACAAACATATGACGCACTTAAAATTATGCTAAAATTAGCCCCAAAGAAGCTATTTTTTCCGACAATTTGAAATAATAAGTTCTTGGTAAACAAAAACTTTTAATTCAAGTATTTATTGGTTATAGAATAATACATTACTTTTATTGAGTTTTAAGAAATATTATGTTATGTTTCAGTTTTGGATATGAGAGACAGCGGTGGAGCGAGCACTTGACGAATCAACATCAGTCATCGAGTGCTGGCTCCATTAGAATTTATAGGTTGGAATGGATGCAACACCATTTGTCGCTAGTCGTCGTGAAGAAGGACAAGGAATATGAATTTTTTGGGCTAGATTTTTTTCTTTTTTAAAAATAGTATGAAAAATTTCATATTTAAGAAATTAAGTATCGCTGATTTCAAAACTAAGAAATAAGGTTTAAAATTTCAAAAATAATATATTAATTAAATTTTTATGAAATAATTAATTAAAAATATATTTTAAAAATAATTAATTAAAAATATATTTGATCAATTAAGTATATTAAGATCACAATTATCGAATTAATTGATCACAAATTATTTCTTGACACAAATAAAAAATTTTATTGGTACAAATTATTTCACGGTTACAAATCAAAAATTTTATAGGTCACAATTTGTTCATCGATCACAAATAAAAAAAATTTATAGGTCACAAATCAAAATAATTTTAAGTCATAATTTATTGTATAGTCACAAATTATCAAATTATTAGTAACAAGTTAACAATTTTTTAGATCACATTATTTATTAGTTACAATTTATCTATTTCATTGATCACGATTACTTATTGATCGCACATTAACCAATTTATCGGTTACAATCAATCAAATAATTTGTTTTGTGACACCACTACATCTCGTCGTACTGTAGCCAACACCACTGCCACCATCTCCTGACTGCAACACCACCATCTCAAACAAACCAACACCTACTACCAAAAACCACTGCTATTTCACAACCACGACGACGACAACAACCACTGCAGCACCATCACCATCACCATCACCATCATTTGCACCATCACCATCACCACCAACACCAACACAACCTAACAGCATCACCACCACCCAAAATCAACAGCCCTCATACCTCAAATCAATAGCCAGGTTGACCAATCACACATTACCATTTTCACCATGCCACTCCATCCGCAAAGTCCCCACTACCTACCCACAATATCTACAATATCGATTTGCATAGCCAATCGAAACATCCAAATCGGCTAATCGAACCAGCCCCTACCACCAATCCACACACTGATAACAACGTCGTCCATCATCATCGGTGGTGCGGCGACGGAAAGATGAGTATATGGCAGAGAAAATTCTCTCACAACGGTCGTCGCTTCCACTCCCGTAACCTCCTTCATAAATTCCGCCACTAAATGAAGTGCCTCCGTTGCTCACGTGGGATTGAGCATCGTATACAGTGATGTTACAGCCATCAAGGTCCTGACCTTTTTGATCTTCTAGATCTGATCCAAAAAACCCTAGATCCAAATTTTACGAACACCAAAAACATCACGCCATTGGATGCATGCCTCTATAGCTTGGACAGAAGTAGAAGAAAGGCCTGAGTACTCGCATTGGCTGTCATTGATTTGGATTCGATGGTCCCTGCACGCGACGCTATCCCTGAGCATGATGGTCTTCGCGCGGCGTGGTGCTACACGACTAGAGGTGTGTAGGGGTGGACATGGTTCCATTTGATTCTAGTTCCAAGAGAATTGAACTGAATTGAACCGAATTTTAAACCAATAGTTTTTTTTATAATAGAACCACTTGGTTTTTTTTAAGATATGGAACCGAACCGAATCAATCCATTCGATTCTGGTTTGGTTTGGTTTGGTTTGGTTTCGTTCTAGTTCTATTACTTAAATTTTCAGACTTACGCCATATTCATAAGTTAGTAATATATACTTAAATAAAAAATATAAGCATCAAATATTTAGCAAGTTCAAATTATTAGTCGTCAAGATTTTTCAAAAGTTTAAATTAACAAACAAAATGTAAACGAATGCTTCTTTGTCAAAAGTTAATAATATCAACTATCAACTAGGGCACCAAGTTTTAAGAATATCAACTAGGGCACCAAGTTCTTCCAATACTTTAATACGTGGACATCAGACAATGTGTAACATAAGTTAGGGCACCAACTGTGCATGCATGGTTATTTATTCTCTAACCTTTATAAAAAAATACAGATAATAAACCCTTCATCCATTGATTCCTCCAGCATTGTTTATTACTATTGGTGGATTACAGTATTGTAAATACAGTATAAGTCTATACGGAACAAATTCAAACCGATCCATTAATATATTTTTGTTCATTAGAAAAAAAGAATGTCTAGTGAATTACATAAAAAAGAATGCATAAAGGTACTACCCCTGATAGTTTGAAGGAGGAACGATAAACGGGTGGTTACGGAGTCGAAGCTGTTTCGTTTGAGACTTTGAGGGATCTGCACAGGGCAGTGTTTGCCTTTTGTGACTCTCGACTTGAGGGTTTGAATTTGGAGTAATACTCTTAATATGTTCATTTGGCTGTACAAAAATGATGGTTATTGGACTGATTTCAATTAATGCAAAATTAGATTCATATATAATTAAAATTATAAATTAAGTTTGGTTCTCGGTTCTAGAACTAAAATCAAACCCGAATCAGAATCAGATGGTTCTCGGTACGAAAAACCAAAATCATTCATTTTTTTTCGTAGAACCGAACTAAACTGCTTGGTTTGGTTTGGTTCTGATTTTGTCTGGTTTGATTTGAACATTTTGTCTACCCCTATGTGTAGCCATTGCTTGGTTTTCGACAAGCAAAAGAAAATGGAACTGTGATTGTTTTCCCGATGGAGAGAGAGAAGATATTGGAATAAGCAAAACTCTCGTAGAAAATATTGGTTTGTCCGCTCTTTGAACAACCCCCTAGGTTATGTGAGAAAACGGATGCCCTAATTAGCGATGTCATCGGCTTTTTTCATCCGATTGTTAATGGCATTCCTCTGCTTGTGGCCACGGATGGAAAGATAATTGATGCCAATGACAAATCAAATTCCGAAGGACCGGTAGATTCACTCAATTCAAAAACTGAAAGGTTAGGCATCGAAAATCCCAATCTAATTAACAATTTAATATTTGTTGTGTTTAATTCCTGTTAGTATCGGGTGTTTATGATTATTCAGATTTTATGCTACATGTTTATCTTTGTCTATGAAATTGCCTTCTTAGTCTTCCTATTGGCCAGATTAAATTTATGAATTGCTCAAGTTTTTATGGAATCATCTTGATTTAATAGTACATTTGGCAAGACAACTTAGTAGTACGGGATACATGCTTAAGATCTCTAAAGAATAGTGCATCTGCATATAAGATTTTGGGAAAATTCATTGGACTTGTATTCTCCCCTTGAAAGTTATTTTATAATATTATTTAATTCAGAGTAATTATATTATCATCTCAAAATGTTATATCCTCACCACATTATATCCACACCACAATTAAAACATAGTTTTAATAAATACACCACAATAAATTTACAATTATATACCTAATGTAATAAAAATAATAAAAGAGGAGAAAACATCTTTTTAATAAATACACCACAACTAAACTTCATCTTTTCTTTTCTTTAGATCTCTTAATTTTAGTAAGTGCGGCCATGATTCATAACATTGATAAAGGAAAACAATTAAGTAAATGTAGATCATATATACCAATTTTGAACCTTTTCTCGTCCCCCACCATCATAAGTGAGAAACACAAGATCCGACCCAGCTATACCTAGAGGGGGTGATTAGGTGTAAATGCGGAATTAAAATTAATTAACAAGCAACAAGTCATTAGTTAATTATGTATAGGTGATTAGTCAAACAATTCAATTAATTCTATGTTTGAATACCGCAGTTATATAAAAACTGTAAAGAAAGCAGTAAATAACACTGATATTGTTCATGGAGAAACTCAATGTGGGAAAGATTTCGGGCGCTTTGCCAGTAAAAAATCTACTATAAATTGTATTATAAACTTACAAACCACTAGCAAAGTCAACGACACAAGTTTTCTGATCTCCTGTCTGAAGTTTGAAGTAGCTCTCTTGGAATGTGCACACGAACACCAATTCTAGCTCTTTACGCTGTTTATCTCCTGTGGATCCGCCAAGAACCCCTTGTTCTTCAATTTCTTCCTTGATCTTCACAGCCAGCCAAGCTGACGACACAATTTTCCTGACAGATCGAAGCAAAGAATAGCTCAAGTGTTTTGATTGATAGATTTGATGTTTTTAATATGATGGGTGCATATAAGATGAAGAGATTGAACTTGTTTGATGTTTGGCTCTTGAGAGAATGGTATTGTTTTCTTGAATCAATAATGTTCAATCTACATTTCTCGAATGCGCAACGCCCCCTTTTATATGTTGGACGAATATGGAAACATTGACCAATAAAAATCTCGTGAAATCACAAATTAGGTCTGACCGTAAATAAGTCGCTCGAGCGAGGAGCACTTTCGCTCGAGCAAAGAGCCTATCGCTCGAGTGACAGTGAGACGAAGGTCGAACAACAAGTGTTTTGTTTTATCTGCTCGAGTACAAGTTCGGCGAACAGCTAACGAAAAATCGACAAGTTACCTTCGTGTTCCAAACACAAAACCTCAAACCCTAAGCTAACCTACCAACTATGAAACTTTATAATTTAGTCCCTAAACTTTATAATTGTTCAAGTTGGTCATTTTGTTCACGGAATTGTCAATACAAAATCAATCCCGATACACGTACTTGGTGGTTTACCCGTTTGTTTACCCAACCCCACCCGCTCCTCTCACATTGGGAGCGAGTGGAGCACATTTTTCGGAAGTGAATCCTGACCTCATGTGAGAGCACTGGTGGAGTTGGGTAACCCAAAAGGTAAGCCAACAGGTACAAATGACTTAACCCATACAAAATATAACTCTAACAATAAGGAATCAAAATTGTTAAACAAATAATACAAAAGGGAGGGAGAGAGGGAAAACGGGAAGGGGGCCGGGGATCTACATTGTGGAGAGTCGGGAGGCAGCTCCAAATTAGGGCTTTTTGGAGTTGATACAATGAGGTTATATATATACTACAATACTAGGAAACGTAAAAGACTAAACTACCCTAAACCTAATCTATTTATTACATTAACATCCCCCCTCAAACTCACGATATTACTGCAAGAAGCATCGAGAGTTTGCCAAAACAGAAAACGAAAAACGATGAACCAAATATGATTTCGTGAAGAAGTCGGCAAGCTACAAGTAGATGAACTGCATGCAAATTTCAAATACACCGAACCAACACCAAACAAATTTCCCAATCCATTATTGCAAATTACTTCTACTCCCAAGCGATGTGGGACTTCGCTTCACACCCTCCCTCACGTCCAGCGTGCTCACTCGTCAGCACCTGCCACGTGGAGGCAAGGGACACGCACCCTACCCATCCTTGGGAGTCCAAGCTCTGATAATTTCCAATCCCATCAACTGGGCAAACTCCAAACCAAATTCCAGATTACCTACTATAACCAAGCCCACTTCTCCACCAAAACCATAACCATAGCATCAAAACACAAAAAATGGCCCAACACTAAACAAACAAAATCACCAATAGCGAGACCCAAAACCATAAACCCATTCCTGCCCATAACACATATAACCAAGCCCTAGTAGCCCATAACAACTCACAAAGCCCAAATTATAATCCACAATCTCTAAACCAACACATACCCATATACTTAGCTCACACATAATAGCCCACTATCTACAGCCCAAGAAATCATGTCCTTTTCAACAATCCCATCGAACACTTCTCCAGCAACATCCACAAACCCACAAACGGAATAAGCATCAACACACAATTGCAAATTAAAATATTGCCCACTGACCAACAATTAATGCCAAGCCATAGCTGCCAATTTCAACCGTCTCTTAGACAAAATCAAAATATGGCCATGGAACAATACATACACCTCCATACATATAATCTTCAAATTATGAGGATGAACAGCATTAGCATCAAAGAATTTCGAACTTAGAAATACAAAGAACATCGTGAGAAAAACATTTAACCCATGCCGTCCTCGTGAAGAAAATCAACCAACCCCAAACCAGCAGCAAAATCAAAAAAAGCCAAGATGCAAACTGACCCAACAGGTTCAGCTCCATATTACCTCAATAGAGGAAGCATTGGTGGTTCAATGACCGGTCCTAATGCTCCAGCTGGTGGCGGTTCGAGCTCTGAAATGAATCTCCAATGACCACCGTCCATCCACTGCCACAAATCTGGCCGAAAACAAGCAGTAACCACTGAACTGAACCTGGCTGAAACAGGCGAACCACCGAAAACTACACTGGCCGGCCGAACTACAAGTGGAAACTGAAGTAAAGAACAAAAACAGCAAACTGGAGCCTGTAAAACAACAAACCCACCATAACCAAGCAGCTCAATCTAAGAAGAAACTGCAAACAGAAGCAGCGAATCCACCCCCAAACCGAAAATACCACTTCAAAATCGACCAAATAAACACCCAACAAAATCAAGAGCTCTGTCTCCCCCAACCTAGCTCTGATACCATGTTAAACAAATAATACAAAAGGGAGGGAGAGAGGGAAAACGGGAAGGGGGCCGGGGATCTACATTGTGGAGAGTCGGGAGGCAGCTCCAAATTAGGGCTTTTTGGAGTTGATACAATGAGGTTATATATATACTACAATACTAGGAAACGTAAAAGACTAAACTACCCTAAACCTAATCTATTTATTACATTAACAAAAATTTCTATAGATAAGAAAATAGAGAATAAATGAAAATGCCTCGCACCAGAAGCATGACGCAGAGCGTGTATCCCATACCTTTATTAATGAAACACTTGTTATAGTCAGTAGAATTCCAGTTTCGACCATTGGTAGAAATTTTAACAAAGATCCCAAGTTGTAAAATGCACAAGCAAAAAAGAAATAATCAAAGAATATGTCATCAAGAACATAGATTTTTAGAGGTTGAGATTGAGATTGAAAGAGAACATACTGTCATGTCATTGTTAGCTGGTTGAGATTTTATGTTTGTGGTGTGATTATAATATAGTGTAAATAATTAAAAGTATATTAACCCTAATTATGTAATTTTACCTAAAGCTATTTAAGTAAATAACAAAAAAATTAAAATTTGTGGTGCACTTAATAAATTTTTGGTGGAAATATAATTACCCTTTAATTCATGTTAATAAACGAGCTTGCTAATGTTACCGTTGACTGTCGAGAGTCAACGCTCAACGACCATCCTAACTCATGGCAATTCCTGGATTGGCAATTGATGAGAGATGTTCTCTCTTTGTTTTGAATTGTTTCTTGCAGGGAATGTACATGGTTTATGGTCTTTTATGTTCAATTTATAATTTTATATATGGTTATCGAGTTTTGATATGTGGTTCTTGATGAGTCGTATGTTTTGGATGCAAGAATTTGTTTTTAAATGTATGTCATGGTGTAAGTTTTATTGGGAGACTTTGCAAGGGTGTCACGATCAATATGATTTTCGGAATTTGGATGCACTTCGACTCAGCTGTACCTTGTCAAGTTTTCTGCACGGGTACACAAGAATTGATGGATTTGGGGCTCCGCTAGGGAAGATATGAGCAATTTAGCAGTGTGCAAATCTAACACACGTCCCTATAGTAGGCAAGTCTTAGGGATTTACCTGTACTGATTGGATTAGAATTAGAGCTAGAGGGATATGAATTTATTCTTTATTTGTATCTCACCGTGTCAATTTGATAATTATGAATTTTTGAATCCCTAAAGGTACTACTTAAAATTGGTACTTTCCAGTAGGATAGTAGGTTTAGGGAAAATCTGATTAATTTTTCTAGACATGTTCTACTTTTCTTTAGCTTCACTTCCGTATAAAACAGATCCCTAATGATGCCTGAGTAATGAGATATGATTTTTCCAAGTTGGGACAAGTTTGCTGTGATTTCAGATTTTAACTGACTTCTGAGAATTTCTTTTTTCGTGTAAAGAATTTTGGAAAATGGTTTACATTTTGGTTACCTATATGACCTAGCTAAACAATGTTTGTGGTTTCGTTCAATTTCAAGTTTCATAATCCGAGTTATGAATTTTCTTCAATTATGTGTCACAGTTGCATGGGACAACATTTGGGTGAATTATTCTCAGAGTTGCATTGAGGTTTTAAAACATGAGTCGAGGATTGGAGCTGTCATAAAATGATATTTGAATGTCATGAGCATATAAAAATGGTATTTTATGTTTGTTAAGATGCTCGTCTATTTAATAAAATGATGTTTTTAAACAAATAACGTCCCAAAAATTTTATGAGAAGCAATTTTACGAAGTTTTGAGTTAAAAGTTTCTGTCTTAAAGTCAAATTTCGACTTCTATTTTTTTGTGCAATGTTGTCTCTTTTCCGCTTAACTGAAGTTTAACATGTTTTAGTAGTATTTTACGTCACGGGATCTCGGGGTGCTACCTAACATTGTACTGTACTCAATAATTTATGAAATTAATATATTTTTGTCTTATTTAATATTGTTGAGTATTATACCAATTGATAGCGCAGTAAATGAATGGACGAAATCAAGATGTGATTGACATATAACTTAGCAATGATAGAGATAGCATAGACTATCTATCCCATTCCCCCCCCCCCCCCCCCCCCCCCCTCATTTTGCTATGCCCAAAACGAAAAAATACTTTATGATGATGATGAAGTTTATTCGAATATGAAATCCTATATCAGAAATACAACATCGTATTATTTTCTGACAACCTAGGGATTTTGTACATTATACTATTGTGAAAACTTATGGTTCAATTTAATTAATTTATCATACCAGACATGACTACAATATCATGTTTGGGACAATGTCCAAATCAAGAAATTAATGAATTCAGTCATATATTCAGGTTAGACCTCCTTGCAGCCATCATATCACTGTTGGGAATATGTTTGTTTATTTATCACCAAAGAAATAATCTAAGAAAACATAATCTGACATTATTCCAAATCCGATCTTTTTTTTTTTTTTTTTTAATTTTTTTTATCCCAAGTGAATTTCAAAAAACATGGAAAAAAACACTTTGTACTCTGGAATTTTGCCTTAGGAGAAAAGGAAGATGTTCTTAAGGGACGTGATGTTACAAAATTTGGGTATAACGACAAGCTATTTTAACGAGTGCAATAACCAAATTAGCATAAACATTGAATTCAGTTCTAAGGAATTAAGGGTATCACCTCAACCATGCCGATTCTCAGGACTTTAAAATGATAGTTGTACTACATCTGAATGCGTTATTAATTTGAGTGAAAAAAAATATATAAGACGTACCTGACTTAATATGTTTGTTCTCTTGACGCACAACTTCTATTCGGTTAGTTAAGGAGATACGTATTGAATACAATGTAAATTAGCATGAGTTGTTCCAATTTGGTAAGTTATAATAATAATAAAATAACCAACTTCTCGTCTGTAATATCGAACCAACTTTTCATCAATTAAAATTTAATTTAGAACAAGTTATTAAACCCTTGTTTTTGACATGCTTTATATAAACAAGACTACACAAGACAATAGGCTAAATTTTTCACATGCTCGCTTTGGAATAATCTTATTAAATTATGTCTAATTTAATGTACTAAACACGTAAACAACATTCAAACGGTGTATTAAGGGAAGAGTAAATCTGGTTGTACAGAACCAATTGACAGAAATGGTTGACAGATCACTCACTGTAGCGCGGCCCCATCTGTATTAAAAAAAAAAAAAAAAAAAATTGCTGCGGACCCCGTCCATGTGAGTTATCTGTCAACCGGTTATGTCAAATGGTTCTGTACACCCAACAGAATTGTTTAAGGGAAGAGTTGGTGCGATTTTATGTCATGTCATATCTGAAAGAAGTGCCAAAAGTTACAGGATTTTTTTTTATTCTCCTGCAAAGTAACCTAGTAAATGGATCTTTTCTTAGTATTCATTCAAAAGTTGGTGTCGTTAGTACCAAGATTGGAATTCAACAGTGGAGGTCTTTTCTCAGGAATCATTCAAGACTAGAATTCAACAGTGGAGGAATACATTATCCGACATCTAAGTTGCTTTCATGTTATTTTGCCTTTGTCATTTCCTAGCACAAGCCTTTAATACCGTGCAATAAATTAAACATTTCTCCACATAAAAAAAATCACTCAATAAAGTAGAATTAGCCCGTCTGAGCGCCATTTTTTACCATAGATTTTCTAATTTTTTTTTTTTTTTTTTTTTTTTTTTTTTTTTTTTGGGTTGTGAAAAGTAGGAAATGTTTTGGATTTACTTGAAAAATTATTTTATTTGAAGAATTGTGAGGAAAATGAATATGAGAGGAAAAATTAATTTTAAAAAATGAAACTCAGACAGGGCTAATATGTACATATGATTGATTGGCACGCAAGCCCCAAATTCATAATAATACCAAAATACAAAACAATAAGCTCGATTCATGCTTGATCTCCACTAGAAAAAAAAAAAGGGAGGATGGGCGATCAAACTCTAGTACTAAATATAGTTTTTGAAATTTATAACTAAAATATAAAATCCGAGATATATAAATTAGTACATAAAATTGAATACAATAATTGAGAAAATTAACTCGTACTAACCAGTAACACGACTTTATGTCTTGTTTGGGGTTAAGGTATATCAAAATCGAGAAATTTGGCATAAATGCAGCCAGGACATTTAGATGTCCACCTTGTTGCCATGAAATCACTGTTTCGAATATGTTTGACATTTATATCACAAAAGAAATTATCTAAGACTTGACCATAATCTTAGATTATTCCTTAGCTGATATTTTGTCCTAAGAGAATTTCATAAACATTGGAAAGAACAATCTGTACTTTGGAATTTTTCCAAAGCAGGAGAAAAGGAAATGTCCTTAAGGGATGATAAGTTACCAAATTTGGTATAATGGCTAGCTGTTACATTGCGAGTAATCCTCGATTAGCGTAAAGATTGAACTCAATTCAAGATAAGATCTTGTCAGTATCGAGATGGCTGTCATTAAACACAAGCTCAAGCATGTCGATTCTCATGACTTTAAATAGATAGTTCAACTAGTTTTAAATTTGTAATAAGTTTCAGTATAATTTATCGAACTTGAATCAATATAACTTAGTTATATATTTTGTTTTTCGTCTTTGGAGTGACTCTACTCTGGCTTTTATTTTACTTGGTTGCTCTCTATTGAGCTAATTATATATGTTCATTTGGTTTGGCTTTTCAAAAAATTAAATAAAAATGAACTAATTTTCCAATATTAAAATTGCATTTAAACTGAAGTCATTATAGGATTGATTATGACAAGATCCATAGAGATATTTGTCGTACTGACTTAGCTCGAACTATCAAGACAATAGATAAATTTTGTTCACGTGCTCTCTTTTTAATTAGTATTCTTAAATTATGTCTAGTTACTGTGTAAAACGTGTCCAATGAAATGGAGTGGTGTCTTCCTAAGAGATCTTGGGATTTTATGTCTTATATGAAAGAAAAAGTACCAAATATTAGTGGATGTTTTTTTTATATTATTTTTATAGGCCTCGTTTGATTCCTATTTTGGGAGAAAGAATGCATTTTAAATAGTCGATTGATGGAGAATGTGTGGTTAAAAATTAAAGAAATTTTTTGAGTTTGCATGTATTATTATTTTATTGAAGAATGTGTAGTTGAAAGAAGAGAGAAAAAATAAATTTTAAAAAAAATGAGAATCAAACAGGGGCATATTGTAACCTAGTACACAAGTCTATTCTAAGGAATCATTCAGAAGTTGATGCCTTTGGCACCATTCCACAATGGAGGGATGATGTGTTTAGCACTTGTTTGAGCTTCATTTTGAAAAAAAAAAATGTATTTTGAAATAACGATTTTTTGAAAAATGTATGGTTAAAAAGTATAAAGAAGTTATCGATTTAATGATAATATTATTTTATTAAAAAATATGTTGTTGAAATTGAGTTTTGAAAAAATGATATTTTTTTGAGAATAGGACTCAAACAAGGGCATAATATATGTTATGTTCATATTGTTTTTTCTTTTGTCATTTGCTAAGCCTTCAATATCACGCAACAATCCAACAATTCTCTATTATAAAAATTTCCAAGTGTTGTGCCATTAATAAAAATGAAGGCTGAGGATACTCACGCGGATGTTTTGTAGAATCAAGACTTAATTCTAACAAGTGTTTTAAAAAGCGTAAATTGTGATTGGACATGGAAGCCAAGCTTCAAACTAAGCGAGCCTAGGCATAAAAATGTGTTTTCGGTCGATGACTTCATGTGTCAGGCATGTGAGTTGTAGCATAGGGGTCGACCCCTATGCCGTTATCACCATGAGGTCGACGCTACACTTAACCAAATAAGTGGAAGAGATACTTATGGGAACCGCTCATCGACAAGCGCGGGCACAATCAACTGCTTGAGGAGTGAGAGTCATCCCATTAGAACGTTGAGGAGTGGGGAGGCTTACATGGAACACGTGGCACCACTAATAGGTGAACGAGCACGTTCAGGTGTCTATAAATACTTCCAAAGTGAGAAAGGTATGGCTCTCTGAAGAAAACTCTGGTCTTTTGAAAACTTATTTTCGCCATTTTATCTCTAAGTCTTCATTCCAAATGCATACACTAATCCTCATGCCGGAGGTACAACGGGGGAGAAAGCCCCGCCCTTCACTTTGCAGGAAATATTTGGCCGTCGGAGTTGCATAAGCACCTTGAGCCACCAGGAAGGCACGGAGGAGAGCTTCACAATTATTTCAATCATCTAGACTATCGAGGTTTTTTTCGACGAGATCCTCATGATCCATAGGTTTGCCTAGGGCGGCGAGTTCATTAGCACGAGTTTTAATAAACGCACATAATCACAAATTGTTTGAGTGCCCTTGTTGGCTTGCTTTTATTTGTTCCTTGAATTGCTTTATGTGCCCACGTGAAGGCTTGGTATAGGTATTGGCAAGAACATACTTCATCACGGGAGGTTTGTGATTGATAAATGAGAGGAATGAGAGGCGGGGTTGGTGAGGGAACCAACAAAAGTACCAAAGATCAATTTGTCTTTACGTAGATATGTTTGATATTCTGGATTGGGAGTAGTGACATTATTTGCAGTGATTGTAGCTGCGAGAGCAGTGTGAAAGTCATCAATAAACTTGTGAAGATCATAGCCAATTAGAATTGCTTCCATCTGAAGTTTCCAAGTGAGATAATTGGTGGAGGTGAATTTGACAGGATTGTTGATGTTGATAATGGTAAGAGGTTTGGTGGGTTCCTGGGCATTGGGAATTGTAGGTCGATTATTTTTGTGGCCATAGTTGGAGGTGTAGTGAAGACATGGGGGATAGAAAAAAGAAAAGAAAAGGTGAAAGTATGTTAATGTTCTAGGAAGTACTGCAGCTCTGATACCTTAAAGGAGTTAAGAGAAGAGAAATATTATGGCTTGACTATACAAAGGAATGTGAGCAATCGACTATGCACTAGAAGGGAAAATCATAACTTCAGGGATTTCCTTTATCAAAGAATCCCAAGTTCCAAAAATAATTCTTGAGGTGGTAGTTAGGATTAGTACGTATTGTGAATGGTACGGATCGAATGTGACTAAGAGGTGAAGGCTTTATAGTGTTACACATATTTAGGAACTGTATTGATTCTCCACCAGATAGTGGCCTAAAATAATGAACCTTTTAAAGATATTTGCATTAACTTTAGACAAGCTTATGGTGATTTGATGATGTAGATATGAACAAGAATATGTGTTGAAAAATCTTTGAGCTCAAAGGAGAAAAAGGAGAGCGAGAGTGGTGGTAGGGCCAGATGTTATAATCGAAAGAACTTTTTGTATCATAAAAATTAAGTGTAAACTTTTACAGTGTTTGACTAAAAAAATGTTCCTGAGTAGAAGAGAAATTCAAAATTCTTGATGTAGGAAAGATGAATAAACTTTTATTCTTCTGTGTAAGAATTTCAATGAAGTTAAGCAATCTCGTGTAAAAATTTGGGGGTCCATCTTAAAAGATCAATCTTACTAAGAAGAGTAGCCAAAGACCTTACAAATTGACATATGTTTACATCTTTAATCGATATGAGATTATATTCCTTAACATCTCGCAAGTGGTTGGATAGAATTTACGCACTCATCTTAAAATGTTCAAGTTCATATATATAAGAATCTGAAGTATAAAAAAGGAGAATCTCAATAAATTGGTTTTGCTGCAAAATGTATTCTGAAGTTGACAAAAAGCATTTCCATTTGATATATAGTGGTGCTTTACAAATGCTTTCCTCTACTTTGACAAAGCTGTACGAATTAATAAAGTTAAAACTGTATAAACATTTATTTTTATCTACTGAAAACTTAGACTATATTAAATCCACCTTCTTAGAATTCGATCGTACTAAATTAACTCAACTCGCTGGATGTAAGAGGAACCTACTTGACTTCTTCGTTCCATCGTTGACCCATGATCAATGGCTTAATCCACTGGACAAACTGGAACTGCTCTTGCCTTTACGACTGACCACTACAAAGGGAAGTATCGAATTCTAAACAACGCAAAATTAATTTCAAGTGATAATAATAAATGCTTTAACAATTTTACTTTATTAATTCCTACGGATTTTTCTAGGCTAAGGAAAGAAGTAGTAAAACAACACTAGACTTGGGTTTCGTTAAAAGTTGTTTATAATTTATTCTTTTAAATAAAAATTGTGTATGGTTTTAAATTCCTCACTTACAAGGACGTTTTTCAAGTAAAGGTTGAATTAATCAAGCATCTATCTAATGGTAGACAAGGTGAAAATAATTCATAAGATATTCTGATGCAGGAGGAATCGAATCACATGTTGAGTTGTCAGATAACACGTTAATGACTCTAAAGTATCACGAGTTGACAGATCGGCGCAAATATAGCAAGTAGTAGCATGATTTTGGTAATTGAGACGTGTTTTGGTATTTTGGCCATAAATTTGGCTACAATTATCAGAATCGCGCTCATGACCCTAATTCGGAATCATCGTTTCGCCACGCACGTCGTGGCCATCTAGCTTCGCTCTGTGCGAATCCAAATCAAGTCCAAAAAAGGCTGTTTTCCCGTCCAAAACAACAATTTACTTATTTGTTTCCTTTTAGAGATATTTCGTTTATTTCTTAATTTTAGCTTTTATTTCGTTTAGATTATTGGTGATTTGCTATTCTTGGTAAACTCTCGTTATTGCCGTTTTTATTTTAACTCTAAAGTCCGACTTGTGAACTGATTTTCATCAATTCTGGAATATTAATAAAACTTGCTTTAAGCATTACAGACGTTTTTTTTTCTATAACTTGACGTTTTTCTTTGTTCTTGATCTTGTGAATTATCTGTTCAACCACAGTCGGTAGAATAATATTTATTTCACTTGGCGTCATTTTCACTTCATAAAAGAAAAGTAATCGATTTTACAGTTCTATCAATTTCTAGAGCTTTTCTCTAAGCAAAGGGAAGCATTTGTAAAGCAACACTATAGATCAAATGGACATGATTTTATCAACTTCACAATACATTCCTTAGTAAAACAAATTTATTGTGATTCTCTTCTTTATACTTGAGACAATTAAGTAGATGTTAAGATTAACATGAAAACATTGTTCCTTATTATTATTATTCACAATTTAAATACTCGGCCAGCCTCCATCTTCTATGACATAAATGATTATTCAACTTATAAATTTCGTTAATACATTAGTTTTGTCATTGAGATTAGAAAAATATACTCGTATTTTTCAAAAAAAACCAATACATTGACAAAGCAAGATTCTATAGAAGAATGAATATATTTGTCAATGTGTATGACAAAACTAATGCACTAATGTACTATTAAGCTACCTAATCATTTATATCGCAAGAGTAAGAAATTTTATTTCTTTAGAAAATAGAAGTTGAGTGATTATTATGTGTTAGAATGTCAGCAAAGACCTTGGCTACTACGAATAAGAAAAGTTGAGAGACGACAGAGCAAAGATTTGAATGCTAGGACTCATTGCACATCTGCCAAAGGTTACGAACTTTGCTGTATTTTTTCTAAGAATGGTTGATCTAAAACATCCCTGGCATCAAAGAGCGAATAAAGTGAATCTACAAATAAGAGTCTAAGCGAGAAGAACCTAACGAGTTTGAATAGAACAATCACAACATATATAAACAGATATGAAGACAACAGCAAATCAATGATATAAAAAGAATCGATAACGACTAATATTGGTGGATGAGTAGCACAAAATTGATCGCCTCTGATACTATATTAGAAACTATAAATAGAACAAAAGAAATTTGTATAGCTTTTCAGTTTAAGGATTAAAAAGAGGAAATACTAGACACTATTACACCCTTAATTATTAAAAAATAATAATCTTGGAGTACTGAGAGAAAATATAATGGAGAATATTATGGAGTAATTTCCATAATATATAAATGGATTGTAATTAATTATAGAGGAAAGTACGTTGAATATGTAACTTTTAGAGAGACTGTGTGTCAATCACTTCAAATAATGTGTAATTTTTTCAAAATTTATGTCAATTCTTCTAAATTTTGAATCATATAGTTATCGTTCACGAATTAGGCAAAGTTGACGAGAGTTAGTAGTCCATTTAGACGCTCTAATCTTGTCAATTTAGATAATAAACTCTATATTGCCCAGAATCTCATAAGACTACCATCATTTTGCATGATTGTATGGCCATATCTGACGCAGAACGGAAGATCAAAGGATTTACTAGCGTAAATCCTCAAAGTACAATACGGAATTAACAAGAGAAACTTGAACTCAAATATCAAACCCTTTATTTCAACACGAAAATTGTTTAACTATGCTCTAAAAACTCTAATTTAAGTGAAAAGACCAAAATAGACATAAAACGCAAAAATGGAAAAAATGCTAAAAACTTCAAACGCCCGGCGACCCGCCTTAAATAGGGTTTTTTAACTTGGAAATAATGTCGACCGGGGTTCCCCCGGTTGTCACGGTGTGGAGCGCCGCTTCCCATTTCCGAAAATATATTATAATAGAAATTCTGATGCGCGAGCTGAAAGTTATGCCCGTTTCTTCGAAACCCTCCTTTTAGTAGCTAGCCGGTCCAATCTTTCTTCAAAATCCAAGGTCATTTGTCCTACATCAATATCTAAAGAAAGCATTGACGATCGACGAATTTCATTTTGACAAAATATCAAAAAAGTAGACAAATTCGAAAAATTTCCCTTAATTGCATAACGGACTCCTTTTTAATTTCATCAAAGATTTTCAATAAAAGTACTTTTAATGAAAGAATATCCTTTAGCTAGAGGTCAGATGCAATATTATCCCTTCCCTAATAATATTTAAAAAAGCTATTAGAAAGTACAAAAAGTACTTTTAACGATCGAATGGCTTTGTTTTTCATTTATTCACCATATTTTCAATTTATAAAGGAAAATAGAAGATCTAACCAATTTTTTCTTGCTGTAGTAGGAATATGATGTTTCATACCATACCGTTAATTGTTTTTAATGAACATTAAAATGAAAATAGTTAGTCGAAATATTTGTGGAGAGCCCCCATACGGCCAACGCAGTTAACCTTATAAGAATATGATGAGTTGTAAAAGGGATTTCATAGTTCTCAACCGAGCAGTGTTAAGCCATGTTATGCATTAAGGATTTGTAAATGTGTGATGTTGTAACAGCCACAATTAATCATACCACGACACGCTCTTTTAAAATTCATGGTTTAAAATCCGAAATCTATGATACTAATAGTTTTTATAGTGGTGATATATGGTGATTGACTTGTAGTGATATTCCATATATATAGCGGTGATATGCAACGATAGGCTTACTGTAGGCGAGCGGGAACCACCTTGGTCTTCAGAACAAGATTTTGGAAGGCCAATGTGACCTTGGCCGAGGTAGACGGCCGCATCCCAAAAAGGGATTATGGAAGGCCAATGTTACCTTGATCGAGGTAGATAGCCGCTACTCAAAAGGCCCCTTTTGACCAAAGTCAAGCATATTCACCTAAAAGGGGCTTTTGGTTGACCTTGAGCACAATCAACCAACAAGGCTCTATCAACCGAGGTTGACCTATAGCGCCCAAAAGGTCTAGGCGAACCTTGATCCAGGTCGATCGTCGAAAATTGATCCATATATACTCGACTTGTCTGCATGTTATAATAGCTAAGATATCAGGATAATAATATTTCTTATATTCTCTAAGCTCTCGATCATAGTCCATCGTCCAAAAAAGTACACATAGCTATGATGTTAGGACACCATTACTTATATTCTCTTCGCATTATTCGAAAATGACCAATCATGGTTGTGGCTTGGCCTCCTTCCTAGAGAAATTAATCAACAAAAGGAGAGAGATGGAAGATGAAAAATTGTTTCATAAAAATTCAACCCCTATTGCCATGTCAGCAAAACCTACAAAATCCAGGTGTCACCACAAGATTGGCTTGTTAAAAATTCCAGCCAGGCAGACATAGGGGTGTCAAATTTGTGGTCCACCGACAACCTAGGATTGACTCCAGTGCACGGACATCCCTCAATGCTATATAACAAACATTAGTTTCCCTGTAAAAAACCAAATTTTAATGTCCATTCCATGCTATATGCACAGAGTTTTTTCCTCTCTTAATTTCTCTCTCTTCCCCTCTACCCATGCTTGAAGCAGTGAGTCTTTCTCTCTCTAGTTTTTCTTTCTTTATTTTTTTATTTTTGGTCCAATCATTCATTCCAATTCCATGCTTAGAAACAAAGTTTTGAGAGAATTAATGTTGTCTTTTTTCCTAGCTTTTTAGGGAAGCAGATCTTCAAGGTTTATAAAGAAAACAATGTTGCAGAACTTGGTTCATCCACAAGAACATCTTCCTGCAGTAATTGTTTTCAATATTCTTGAATGTGCATGTATTTATTTATGTTGCTCTTTCTTCTATTTTCTATCTTTTCTATGTATGTTGGCATAAATACATATATGTATACGTAAATACATACATATGCAGATACGTACATACATTAATATATTTTTCTCAGAAACGCTTAATGTTCTAAATGGTTTTGAAGCACTTTTATCATTTCTAACTCATATTTTGTTTTTGCAAATTCTTAATTACATATATATGTTTTTCCCAGAAACCCTTTATGTTCTAGATGGTTTTGAAGCCATTCATCTATTTCTAGCTCATATTTTTGTTAATGCAGTTATTAATTAGTAAATGGATTATGCCAATTAAACAATAATTAATTGTCACCTAGAAAATATTTTTCTACCAACTCCTCCATTTCTTTTCAAATCCTAATGGAATATTTAGCTTTTAATTTTTTTTCTTTCTAAATCTTGATTCCTTTATTGACAAAGGACCTTAAACTTAATGGACAAGACTACACATTTATGATATAATATGCTATTATAGTTCTTTAAAAGTTCCCATTGTTTGTCCAAAAATGGATTTTAAGTTCAAATACTATGAATTTCTGTGTGACTTTCATCTTTTGGTTCTGTTTGGAACCTCGTCACTTGGTGCATGTCACATGGAGCACAAATGCACTTACCTTTTCTGTGTTTTAAAGGATATCTATCATCAACAAGATCCCTTTCATGAAAATTATGTTGTTTTGATCAAATTGAGATACAAAGTTTTTAGTGCGTGGAAAGCAAAATCATCTAAGTAGATGGAATGTTTGCGTTTTTTCACATTCTCAATGAAAATATTCGATGCGTATGCGCGCGTGTGTATATGTGTATATTATAATGAATTGCCTTGTGACATTTTATTTCATATCTTCTAATCAATATTTTTTGTCATCGAAAATTTATATATTTTTTTTCATTTCTTTCTCAGGAAGAAATTGGGAGCCCACTTGGTGCTCAAATTTTGGAATTTTGCGAGTCTGAATTATTTCCAGAAACTCTACAAAATTCTGAAGTTGCTTCAAGCTCAAATTGCTGCTATGAAGAACACACTTCATATCCAGCAAATCTTTCCATTACTACAGATACGAGTAATTTCACCAGCACCATGGATCTTACTCTACAGCACGATATGAAGCCAGTGGCGGCCGCCATGACGGCCACCCCATCTGCCCCCTCCACCACTAGCCCTTCCGAGCCCACTGTCACCTCCACCATCTCCCCCACCAACACTAAAAACAACGGCAACTTCTCCTTATTATTCGACACTGCTGAAGATATTGATAACGATATTTCTGCATCCATTGATTTCACCCCTTCTCCAACCTTTTCAGTTCCTCAGTACTTCAACAACAATAACAATAATCTAGAACACTTTGACTTTTTGTCGCTGAATAACCAGATTTCAGCTGGAGATGTTGTGAATGGATTAATCTCTCACTACCCTCCTGAACCACCACCCTCGGTGCCACTCCTGGGGCCGCCGCCACTGCCACTGGCTTATGATGAAGAATGCTTATCTTCTATGCCTTCTTACATGCGGTTGAGTTCTTCTTCGCCTTCCTGCGCAATTATGGATCCGATTATGGGACATTACCTTCCTGCAGGCAACATGAATCGGCCATTTTCTACTGAAAATTCTGGAATTCTAACTGGGGGTAGTTTGCTTATGGGAACTGAACTACAATCTCAAGAACTGGATTTCCAGGGTGATAATGGTGGACTCTTCCTCCCTGACACCATATCAAGGCTCTTTAACTGCTCTAGCGATCTTCAGGTACTATATAACTGTACTTAATACTCGACAACTAGACCATACTAGTTGACATAATCCATATTAAAATTCTTATTATTTATGTTCTCATTTTTGTTTTGAAAATTAAGGCACTTAATAACGAGAACCAGCATATGGCCCATGGAGGTCCAAATTCTACTCCTTTGGCATCAGAGATTTCGAGCTTGGAAGATTCTACTTTCAAGGTGGGCAAACTCTCCGTCGAAGAAAGGAAAAAGAAAATCCATAAATACATGAAGAAAAGAAATGAAAGGAATTTCAGTAAGAAAATTAAGGTCTCTCTCTCAATCTCTCTACTTTAGCTTTCGTTTGGCAAATAAATTATAAATTGTTAAACTTCATTTTTAACCAGGGGAGGATCCATAATTGTACTCACTGGGCTCTTAATTTTTGATATTTACAAAGTAGCTCACATAAATTTTTAGTCCATAATTTCAAATTTTTAACCCATAATTTTTACATATTCTGTCTCGCCCCTACTGAATAATGTTCCCGAGTCTACCCCTGTTTTTAACCACTCTCAACTGCATACTTATCCGCCACTTTTATATATATATATATATATATATATATATATATATATATAAATTAAATCGTATATAAATTCTTCCTATTTCAAACGGATGCTTAATCAAGTAATTGCATGTATATGTTTTTGTGATATTTTTACATGCATATGATATATCATCATGTATACATGCCATATTCTATTTTTATCACCTAGTATATGTGCACTGTGTGACAAGTATCAATGTTCCACAATAAAGAGCGCAGGAAAGTCGTGAAACCAGTGAATAGAACTGCATTTAAGGTATCTATAGTAAATTAACTTGGCAAAACATTAGGCTATTCACTCGGTTAGTTAAGGTTTTACTTGTTTTCATCTCCAACGAACAGCCTACCGCATTAATAGGAAGCCCTTTCTTTTCTCAATTTTTTTTTTTTTGTTTCAATCCAGAACCATCAAGTGGGACTGAGACCACAAGAATCTTTTTTAGAATAAAATTCCACAACATGTATTGAAGTTGAAAGGACAAGACTAGGCACGATTAAGAAAAATATTCAAATGAGAAGTTGGGTTTATCGTCTTGTAGTCCTATTTACCGTGGCCTATAAGACATTGTTTTCGAAGAAAACAAATGTTACTAAAAAAAAAAAAAATGTAACTCATTTAAACACATGTTTGCAGAGAAAATATGTATACAATATCATTTTAAAAAAATGTAACTCATTTAAACATGTTTGCAGAGATAACATGTATACAATATCATTTATACGAATTGACAAATATAGTTTGGTCAAATATATATGCAGTATGCGTGTCGCAAAACACTTGCAGACAGCAGGCCTCGTGTTAGAGGAAGGTTTGCAAAGAATGATGAACTTGGAGAGGCTGCAAGAACTGTTAGTAGCAACCATGAAGAAGACACAGATGAAGATGTAAGTCTGTTTGCAAATCAGATCTTTCACCACCAAGACAAGGTACAATTGCAATGTAACCTTCTTCCCACATTTATTCTCCTGCGCATCGTCCCCCGCCCCCCACAACAACATTAATGGAATGTTTGATCTGTAGTACGCGACATGACATGCATCAACATTACAAATGGGCATTAACTTATGTTTCGTTCTTACATTCTCCAGTGTTATATAATGTCTTGTCATATGAACCTAATAACTTCGGGGAAAAGCTTTTTGTACAGAAAAGCTGTACACGAGATGAATATGTGGCAGAAAACTAACGGCTGGATTAATTGTGTTTGTTGTGAAAAATGGTGTGAAATCTTGCCAAGTGTAAATTCTGTAAACAAGGGTGTAAATGAGGATCCATATGTAGCAAGGTTCTTAATGTTAGAATTAGGTATAGGAATGAAGTAATTCTCATTAACCTTGAATTGAAAATACATCAAATTATTTATATTGGCTATGAAAGAAAACCTAAGCTAAACAAGGAATATAATCGGTAGAATAAATACAATGGATGGATAAGGAAATAATATCTTTCAACATGGTAGGATTATTCTCAATACGCCCCCTCAAGTTGGAGCATGAAGGTCCGTAATGCCCAACTTGCCAATAAAGTGGTGAAAGAGATCCTTTCCAAGAGCCTTTGTGAGTATGTCGGCCAATTGGAGCTTCGATGAGACATGCGTGGGAAGAATGAGCCCAGACATATATTTTTCACGCACAAAATGGCAATCAATTTCAATATGTTTGGTGCGTTCATGGAAAACAGGATTGCGTGTGATATGAAGAGCGGCCTCATTGTCACAATAGAGCAAAATACGTTGCGGATGAAGAACAACAAGGTCACGTAGGAGAGACTTGAGCCAGACAAGTTCACAGGCGGTCATGGCCATGGCCCTGTATTCTGCTTCGGCAGAGGAACGAGAGACAACAGCCTGTTTTTTTGTGTGCCAAGAGATGGGGCTAGTGCCAAGAGTAATGAAGAAACCAGTCGTTGAGCGACGAGTGGTAGGACAGCTGGCCCAATCAGAATCAGAGTATGCAGAAAACTGGAGATCACACTAAGCATAACAGAATATGCCATGCCCTGGAGAGCCTTTAAGATAACGCAAAACATGAAGGGCAGCTGCGTGATGAGAATCCCTAGGGTGTTGCATGAACTGGCTCAACATATTCACAGAGAATGAGATGTCTGGCCGAGTAATAGTGAGATACAGAAGGCGACCCACTAAACGCCGATATGGAAGTGGGTCAGAGAGTAGAGTGCCGTCATCAGGAGTAAGCTTCAAATTCTGGTCCATCGGAAAAGAGGCTGGACGTGACCCCAAATTACCAGAGTCAGCAAGGATATCCAATGTGTATTTACGCTGGTTGACAAAAATACCAAGAGGTGATCGAGCGATCTCAAGGCCAAGAAAATACTTCATGGTGCCTAAATCCTTGATTTTGAACTTGTTATCAAGGGAAGTTTTGAGAGCAGTGATGGCAGAGAGATCATTACCGGCAACCAAAATGTCATCAACATAGACAAGGATAACAGTAAAGGAAGAGCCAATAGTCCGAGTAAAAAGGGAGTGATCAGCCGCAGATTGAGTGAAACCATCAGACAATAACACAGAAGAGAGTTTCGAGTACCAATTACGAGAAGCTTGCTTAAGACCATAAAGTGATTTAAGCAGACGGCAAACAAGTGTCTCTCCCTGTCGACCATAGCCGGGAGGAAGGGACATATAGACTTCCTCGTCTAAATCTCCATGAAGGAATGCATTATTGACATCAAGCTGATGAAGATGCCAATTGCGGGCAGCTGCAATTGCCAATACACAACGGACAGTAACAAGTTTGGCTACAGGGGCAAAGGTGTCATGATAATCAAGGCCTTCAACCTGAGTATAACCCTTGGCCACCAACCGAGCCTTATACCTTTCAATGGAACCATCAGCATGAAGTTTAGTTTTGAAGACCCATTTACAACCAATGGGTTTCTTACCAGGAAGAAGAGGGGTAAGAACCCAAGTACGATTACTTTCAAGTGCTTGAATCTCAGTCTGCATAGCATCACGCCAATGGGAATGCTTAACAGTGTGAGAATAACAAGTGGGGTCAGGGGATTGTGAGAGGGCAGAGAGAAAGGCAAAATGACCAGCGGAAAAATTACGATAAGAAACAAACTGAGAGAGGGGATGAACCGTACCTAAAGATGTGACCGCAGCAGTGGAAAGCGTAACGGATGAAGAGGACGGTAAAGTGGGACAGATGTAGTCAGCAAGGTGAGCAGGACGGTGTGTAGTGCGTCGAGGACGAGCGGGAGGAGGTACAGGAAGGGGCTCTGGAGGAGGGGGGGTTGTAAGTGGTTGAGTAGAAGAGTCAGGAACAGGAAGGGGTAAAACAAGGGGCGAGGTGGACGGTTGAGGTAAAAGTTTGAAAGGAAAAACATGTTCAAGAAAGGTGACGTCCCGAGAGATGATGAGACGCTTGTGTTCTAAGTCGTAAACCCGATAAGCACTATGAGTGGAGGGGTAACCTAAAAAAATACAAGGACGAGCTCGAGGTTGAAACTTATCACGGTGAACAGAAGTAGTGTGAGCATAACAGAGACAACCAAAAACACGCAAATGAGCAAAGCGAGGTGCCTTGTCGTAAAGGCGCTCGAAAGGAGAAATATTGTGGAGGGAAGATGACGAGGTGCGATTAATAAGGTAAGTGGCAGTGAGCACACATTCTCCCCAAAAAGTAAGGGGAAGGTGAGCTTGAAAACGTAGACATCGAGCCACATTTAAAATATGACGATGTTTGCGTTCAGCAACACCATTTTGCTGAGGTGTCTCCACGCAAGTGCGTTCGTGAAGGGTGCCTTGTTCAGAAAAAAAGCTTGAGTGGTGCGAGCGAGAAATTCTTGAGCATTATCAGTGCGTATGTGACGTATCTTGGAATTAAATTGAGTGTGAATCATGGCAAAAAATGCACGTAGGCAAGATAATGTTTCAGATTTAAAACGCATTAAGTACAGCCAAGTGACTCGAGTGTATTCGTCAACAATGGTTAAGAAGTAATGTGTACCAGATAGGGAAGCGGTATGATAACCACCCCAAATATCACAAAAAATACGTTCAAAAGACATCAAACTTTTATTTTCAACTAATTGAAAAGGTAACCGGGTATGTTTTCCACGATTACATGCGTCACAATGTTCAATAATTTTAGGAGGAGAAATAAAACGCGGAATATTATGTAAAGAGGGATGACCCAAACGTTGATGCCAAGTATCAAAAGAAATGCCATTGGATAATTGGAGCGCAGTTGCTGAAATCGGCTTGAAATGGTACAGTCCGTTACGCTCATCACCCATGCCAATCAGCATCTTCGTGGTTAGGTCCTGGAAAATGCAAAAAGTGGGAAAAAAAGAAACGACACAATTTAGCGATTTTGTTAGTTGACTGACCGATAATAAATTAAATTTAAAATCAGGGATTGACAAAACATTAGAAAGGGAGAGACGAGGTGATAAAACAATATCACCCGTACTTGAAACTGAAGCCTGTGAGCCAGTGGGGAGACAAACAAAAGATGGGTTAGTGCAATTAGAAGAATTAAGGAGGGGTAAATTGGTAATGTGGTGTGTGGCACCACTATCTACCACCCATTCTCGACCAAAAGAAAGAGGAGAACTGGAACCTGCGAAGGAGAGGCTTGGGGTCTTGAGCAGCTCGATCAATTGAGTGTATTGATCGTTGGAGAGCCCAGGAATGGCACTCACAGTCGAAGGTGCACCGGTAGCAGACACTTGATGGGCAGCCGGCGAGGAGGAAGCTGTGGCGCTGCGTTTATTCTTCGACGGCCACCACTCCGGGTACCCAATAACTTCAAAGCACTTGTTCCTTTGGTGGCCCGGTTTACCACAGGCTTCACATAGGGGAGTCCCAGCTGGCCACACGCGACGGGGGCGAGAGGAATTGTTGGGCAGCGTCGAGCATGCGGTTAGGGCTGAGGCATCCGGTTGAGATGGGATTAATTGAACAAGGCGCTGCGTTTCTTCTTGATGGAGGATGGAATAGCAGCGTCCAATGGAGGGAAGTGGGTCTGTAGCCAGAATTTGGGAACGAAGCTGTTGGAAACTTTCGTTCAGGCCCATGAGGAATTGGTAAACCCGGTCGGTGTCTTGAAGTTCAGCAAGAGATTTTGAAGCACCACATGTACATGTATTCGTTGGTTGTAAGGAGGTTAACTCATCCCATAACTCCTTCAATTTTCCATAGTATGCTGTGATTGATTGTTGTTCTTGGTGAAAATTGGCCAAGTCTCGTTTCAATTGGAAGATTTTGGTGCGGTTGCTTTGTTGGAAACGGGTTTCTAATTCCACCCACAAGTCGTTCGGTGTGGCACAGTAAAGGAAGCTGCCTGCAAGTGACCGATCAATGGAGTGTAGAAGCCATGACATTATCATGTCACAGCACCGGTCCCAAAGTAGAGCTGCAGCGGTATCATCAGTAGGGCGTTTGATGGTGCCGAGAGCAAAGCCTAATTTGTTCTTGGCATTCAATGCACGAGTGATTGCTCGCCGCCAAGCCGGATAGTTGTCGCCGTTAAGAGGTGTATCAACCAGAAATTGGTTTGGTTGATCTGAAGAATGCAGGTAGTATGGGGACGATGCATCTGTGAGAGATTTGTGGACGTTCAAGGCAGGGGCAGGGGCAGGTTCGGCCATGGCAGAGGTAAGGGTATGGATTTTCAAGACCTAATGCTCTGTTACCATGTTAGAATTAGGTATAGGAATGAAGTAATTCTCATTAACCTTGAATTGAAAATACATCAAATTATTTATATTGGCTATGAAAGAAAACCTAAGCTAAACAAGGAATATAATCGATAGAATAAATACAATGGATGGATAAGGAAATAATATCTTTCAACATGGTAGGATTATTCTCAATACTTAACTCGATGTCATGTTGACATGCCCGCTCCGTATAATGCTAGTGGATCCGGAACGTAACGTGTGCCGATTATAGATACCAACTAAAAGTCGGACTCACTATCAATGCTATTATAATATGAAATGTCTAATAAATTATTTTTAATCGAATGTCGACATTATTTCTCTTGTAAATATGACTAACCAACCTGCAATCCACTATGCACCAATCCCAACAATAATACAACACAATAGAGATAAGCCAAATTATCAACTTTTAATATAAAAATAACATGAAATGTATATACAGATGCAAAATACATAGTGAGCCCCATAGCTATCTACTAAGTCCCATAAAAAATTGAACATGTGTCCCAAAACAATGATTACATGCTTCAAGAAATGAATCATACTTGTAAACTCTGTCGGGTGGCTCTGGCTTCAAAATCAAAGGCTCAACTCCGAAAGATACTTAGAAACTTAACTACCACCTAATAAGAAAAAATCGTGGAAAAATATATGAGTTGATAGCTCAGAGAGTAGAGAAATTCGAAAATAACTGTAACTTTTCGTTTATACATTCTTTATCGAAAATCGAGTTTACATCCTTCAACAGTTCATAGTATAACAACATATAATAAGAATCAAGATATGAGACATCCTTATAAAGCTTAAAATATCGTCTGATCATCATGCTATAATCATCAACTGAAATCTATACAATCACCGCATCGCATCAATGTACTTGAAAATCCACAAAAAATGTACCATCTAACCGGAATTTATAATCTAGTCATATGCGTAGACTGTCCTTCGGCTAAGCACTCTTGACACGGACCTCAAGTCCTCTCAGTGAATGGAAACGGGTCTCAAAAGATCTCTCATAATCGATTCTAGAACACAACCAAGGCCACTCAGTGAACTATTTGTACTTGATCTAGACCACTTCATCCTCAGTCAAGACCCCTCAGCGTAGTATACAACACAACCAATGCCCATCAGTGAACTAGAAGAAGTATATAATTATGGGTACTATTCTGATCGATCTCAATATCACACGTGTCACACAATCCAATTTACAAAGATATCACATACAATCTTTAAAATTTCGCATGTATCATAATGAAAGAATCTTCCTATAATAATCATGTAATCGAACAAATAATTGCACATAATATAATAATATAATTAATTTATCAATCATTAAAAATATTTAAGTTTTTCCACTCACAGAATTATGTATGCAAAATCAATTCGGTTGGTAAGCTGACCTGATACCCGTATAATTTTTAGATTAACAATTAACCATTTTAAGTAACTTCAATAATTAAATGGGCAATAATAAATCCCAATCTTTTTATTCTTAAGTGATTTTTCCAATTCCTTTAATCATTTAAGCTATTTTTTTTCTCCACTTTAACTTGATTTCATAGCTTATTATACTTTTTTCAATAGTTCTCTTTCAATAAAATTGAATTTAAACTAATAATCTAACAACTCTAAAATTAAACATAATTATCCAATGAGTAACTTTTTATTTACCTTTGAATTGAAAAATTCAAGCTTAACGGTAGAAAACACTTATTTTATAACAATGTTGACAAACTTTCTTATTTTTCTCTTCTTCTTCTTCTTCCTCCTTTTTTTTTTTTGTCTTCTCTCTGCCTCGTTTTTTATTGTGTGTTGTGTGCGTTTGTGTGTGAAAATGGATTTGTTTGTGTGTGTGTGTGAAAAGGTATTACATATGTTCACACAGTCAATGCGAGAAATTTATTATTATTATTTTTAAAATAGTTATTAATTTTTTATTTGGCATGTAGGTGATGGTGAAAGAAGAGGATATAGTAGACCCTTCAGACATATTTGCACACATAAGTGGTGTAAATTCCTTCAAATGCAACTATCCCATTCAATCTTGGATTTGATTAGAGTTTCTAAGAAATGAAGCCTTTTCAGCAATTTTGCAGGACCCACCATCAACTAGCTGCCTCAGCAGAATTATTTCAAAATCTTAAAATAGTGGAGAAATGAGTAATTGGGTCATTACTATATTTACTCAGTAATGGTTATTTTTATAGTTATTATTCAAAAGTTGAATAATAGTGTATAATTTTTGTATATACTACTTTAAGTCTGACATTATACACAATTTCCAAAATTGAAATCTGCTAGAGCACAAATGGAACAGGATTCAAGTTCTTATTGTTTAACTAAGTCGTATTTGGTAGTTTACTTCTTTTTCTTATTTAGGTTTTGACAAATGGTATTGAGCCCTATCGGGGTTGCAACCCCAATTTAAATAGCATTAATATGGTATTAAATGATAGATAAAATTAAATAAATCATTTTATTTTATTTTTCATTCAACCTATCATACAACTCCAGTGGGGACTACATAACATTATTCTTAGGTTTTTAATAGATAAATTGATTTTGTTGGTTATTTTAGGATGTAATTATAAAGAGTTTATAAACAATATATATAGTTCTTTTAATTGGCAGGTTGTATAAGTGTGTGATATATACACTTAGGAGAATGAGAGTTTGTCTTTTTCTTTTGATGTGGAAGGAGGGCGTCGTCTTTGCTTGAAAAAGTGTGTAAACACCACATTTTAATTCTTCCCTTAGCCATTTTGAAATAATCATTTGCTTTATTTTTACTTTGATTGCTCTATCATAAAGATAGAGATCATTTCTAGCTATGATGTAGTGATTGCTGAAATTCGAACATGAGAAATGCACATCGCCTGAATTTGGCTCCATCTTAGAATTGACGAAAATTGTAACACCTTAATACCTAATTTTATGGGAGTGAAATAAGGAACACTACATAACGTGAAGAAGAAAATGGTGAACAGAAGACGAGAACATTTTTAATAGGTCATTTTTCACAGAGATGAAATGAAAAATAATTTTTTTGTTTTAAATGTCTCCTTACTACTTGATAAAGGGTAAATTGTCAAGCATTTGTTTATTACAAAGGTAAATTTAACCTTCCGACTTAGGTTCACATAGCAATATTCGACATTATAATTAAAAGAGGGATAAAGTACAATTTCTAGTATTATTTTTATTATTTTCTAATATCCTTTTTGTTCCACTAGTCAAAAAGACAAATTCTGCCCTTTACAGTCATTGATATACTTTTTAAATGCATTTATGTAAATTCAAATATAATTTAAGCCAACAAGTTAGCTCCAAAATTGACTTAACTGATTAGGGTTATAGCTGAAGTCAGGTTACCAGTGGATGCTTAGCAAAGCTTAAAAAGATTACTTAAATGTAAGTATATTGTATAGCAAAAGTAATGTTGATGAGATATGATTATTTATAAGTGAAAAGGTGAATTGATTTTTTTTTTTTTTTTTGGTTCTCAATGCTTATTAACGGAAGGCACTCGGGTTCAAAAATACACGAGGCTTAAGAAAAGGGGACTATCCCTTGCCTTATTTTCCACTATATTTTGTTACCAATTTTACGAACAGATATAAATCTTGCTAGCTTGTATTGTATATGTTTTTGATTGTTAATAATTAACGACCAAAATCAGTTAGTCGTTTCTTGGTTGACAAATAGGTGTTGTTGAATGTATTTAACGACTAAAAGTAAATTTGGTCGCTCATATTTTAGCAACTAAATAATTGATCGTAAAAAGTTTTTATTGACAATCAACTCTGTTTTCAACAACCACTTGTTTGGTTGTTATATCAACTAGTTTTGTTGTTACAATATAGTGGAAGCAACCAAATTTTAGTTGTCTTTCATTTCAACAATGAAAGAAATGGTCGTAAAAAATTAAAATTCACAACAATTTTATTTCAACAACTACTTGATTTGTCGTATTAATATTTTTTCGATAAAATATCATTGAAACAACCAAAATTTAGTTGCATTTCTTTCTAACAACAAAAGAAGTGGTTGTGAAAAAAATATATTAATAATCGAAATATTAAAATAAAGAGAAATATAATTGGCAGCGGTAATATTAATGGATTCATAACTTTCACACATTCACATCATATACAAGCAAAACTTTTCCACAATCATAAACAATTAGAAAAGTGAAGAAAGCCAATTGCAAATAATATTAATAAGAACTAAAGTTTTCCTGGCATTGAATAAATTAAAATATCCCAACGCCAAATACAAATATATGTTAATAATATGAAATATTATGAGTTAAACAAAAGATTACATCTAGTTCAATCAATTATGTTTTAAACATAAAAAACATACAATGTAGAGTTAAAAACTATTGCCCCAATGGAAGAAAAGTAAAACAAGTATTATCATGTCACCCAAAATAAAGTAAAAAAATAAAAATAAAAATAATTCTCACCATTTAAACCATTGGATAGAGAGAATTAAACTACTTGTACATAACTATTTATTACCACTTCGATGACATCCACTCACATGTAGTGGAACCCGGGTGAATAAAAAATGCAAAAAAAAAAAAGTGGGAACCCCCTATTGTGAGGGTCGTACAGGGAAGTAGCAGAACTGGGATAGAGATGCATCAAGTTGAGTAGCTCGAAGAAAAAAATCTTCTGGAACACGAATTAAGAATGTCTGCATAAATTTTAATTGAGAATGAAGATATTGAACCTCATTCCATAAAGTAGTATTTTCTACACAAGTACCACAATTTTTCAATCTTATCTTCTTTGAGTTTTTCTGTTGATCAACGTACTAAATCTCTTGCTCACATATTTCAGATTCTTTCAAAAGCATAGGTTGTTCATTCGGGTCTAGTTGAGAATTTTGTTCTTGTAAAAGGTCGAGCATTTGATCCTGTTGACATTTAAATTATAAATAAAAATTAGAATTTTGAAATATATATTATATTATAATAACAAATAAAACTACTTACATAATGAGACTCCGCTTCTTTAGTTGTTCACCCGAGTTCATTGCTACAGTGTATCTTATAGAAAAATTTGATATGACTCGGTAGCTCTTTTGTAAGCGGATCCTTCTGTTTAAAAAAAAAAATAGAATTGATGTATGAAATTCATGAAATAAAATGTTGTATTATGACTTACCATTTCATGTGCATGTGCATCATAAAATTTCGATCCTTGAAGAAATGCCATTTTTTTTTACGATTTGCTTTGCTAACTTCAGACTTTTTCTGTAAAAGCATATGTATCACAATAACAATCAAATCAAATCAAAAAATCATATGAATCCAAAAATACATAAAAAGAAGAGGAAAACACTTGGAAACACACTATAAAAACAACAAAGATCATAATGCTAAGAGCTGACCCATCTCCAAACACTAGACTTAAGTTATATGTGAATATAAACTATATATACTTAACACTCATCAAAAGGGTTTAATTAACAACAACAGAGAGAATAATTGCAAGTTACCAATCTACTTGTACGATGAATTTGCTTTCAATTAAGCCATAGATTTCTTCAAGAACATGCAATAAAATAATATTATTGAATAGTACTAACCTTTATCTCATCACTTGCAAAATAATCACAAAGGAAATCCCAATCACTTTGCTCTACTATAGATGCAGACTTGTTTCTTTTTGCAAGTCTAATATCTTTATTGCCACCTGCCTTCAAATTTTTTATGCAGTCTACAACGATATTCCTTCCACTTCTTGTTCATTGAACGATCAATAGCATCTTTGATTGGCTAGTTTAACTCAAACTCGAATTTTCCCTTTAAAAAAATTAATAGAGAAAAACTCGCACATATATACATAATAAAGAGTGACATATAAAGTGAGAAAAAAAATACATTTAGACGATCGAAAAGTGGAGTCTTAGATGCATTGACAATCTCTTTCCATTTTTTACAGCTAGAGATGTCGGTGAATGAACAATAAATTTAATTTCATTAACCCAAACACATGCATTCTCTCCAATAGCTCACTACAACAAATTGTACTTTTTACGGCGTGCGGCCACACACTGTATTAAGCAATGCCGTAAAAAATATTCACTTCGCACGTCGTAAAAAAGTCAAATTCTACCTTTTACGACGTGCATGTGCATGCTGTAAAAAGTCATTTTTGACGTTTTACGGCGTGCAAGCACGCGCCGTAAAAAGTCATTTTTTTTACTTTTTACGGCATGCACATGCACGCCGTAAATGTCAACAAATTTTTTTAAAAATTTATTCATTTATTTGATTACTAGCATTCCTATAGTAATTACAAAACAAAATTCTATATATATAACCAAGTTTTCCATAGTTTTGATAAACATAAAATGTTGAGTATGATTTAATACAATATATCAATGTAAAATTCATCTCAATAATTCTCAAAAAGCAATTACTACCTCAAAAAAGATATTAAAATATTACAAAACATTTGATCTGTCCATGAGTTTTGCAAGCAACAGATCATCTCCGGTTGAGTTTTAGAAGCATTTATACAGGCTACTTCAAGATATATATTAAACATCACATCAAGATTTAGTTAAAATCTTCACCTTAACAAAGAAGACTCCACATTGTAATTAAATTCCTTCTTAGATAAATTGATGGCCCAACTTGTCCAAATGCCACCCCTCTGCAATCTTCTTCTACCTTGCTTAAACCAAATCAAACCATTAAAATTTAAAACATGTAATAAATCCTAAAAATTTACTAATGATTCTCATTTCATATAACGTAAGAATTGTTTACACATATTCTGAAACTTTCTCAGCCCACTTGAAGTGTATCAAAAATCAACAAACTGACCTTGAGAATGGAAAAGCTGAGAACTTACCACTCTACTCTTTGCTCCACCACATGGCTGTTTGGAGCTTCTTCTCAAAGATAATTGTTTGTAAAGAACCTGCATAAAGTTTGCTGTATAAGTTACCATTTAGCCACCTTAAGTAATCATGAAGTTGAAGTTGAAGTTGAAGTTGAAAGCAGGGGAAAAATAGATATCCATTAAACTGATAGAATTTAGAATTATAACTACCCATACAAGAGGCAATGCTTTCTTCAATGCAAAGCACAAGAAATTAAAAAAAAAAAAAAATGAAAACTTGAAATTGATTTTCTTCAGTCACTCCTGCTCAAATTTTCTCGTGCGAAGCAAATATTGAAACATTGTAAATTCACCGGTGAATTACATAATTTTATTCAACAAAAATAACGTATGCATGAAGCCAAATGTTATTACAACTTGTCCTAAATTAACTTCATAATCTTATACGCCTAGGATCCAATTATATAACTAACAAAAATTGCATTAGCTTTCCCACATCTGATACCATATAAGCAAACAAGAATTCAAGAATCTCCTATAACGTTTCAGGTAAATAATCAATAATCCCATCAAGATACAATCTAATTCAATACGAGAATCTTTCCCCAAATCTAAGTCAACAGGAAAAATAATGAACAACCAAGAAATGCATTTAATGTTGGACCTAATACAAAGAGAGGGAAAAAAAGCTTTTTATATATAGTCACAAAAAATCAGCAATGTTGAAAGTGACAATTGTGGCGAAACCACAAGTCCATGCTATTTACGACTATTTAACAATCTCGTGTCAACTGAATATAAAAATATAATAACACCAAGTAAACCATATCAACTCGAATAAACTTTGGGCATAAGTACTTTTGATATATGTTTAATGCATTTATTTTGGCAAGATCTATTATGATATTAAATAATAGAGTCCGTACATTCAATTCTCGGTAATCTGTTAATCACAAGGAGTTGTGATTGTGAGATCCAAATTACATATAATTGAATCTTAAATCATCCATGGTCGTAAGTAATAACGAGATACGGATATCGTTGTTACGGATAGACCATCACGTGTGTCATTCCTTACTTGTGAAGTGAGTAGCTGATCTCACAAGTTAAAGTGTGGTGACACTTAAATGAACACGTGAATGTTTTGTTATAGAACAAAATATTGGAGACCCGCTGGGAGATTCCCCATGGATATCTATCTGAGTGTCAGTGGTTAATCTCTAACGTTCGGTAGTGGAATTGGTCCTTCGACTTGAGATCATCATAGTACCTTATGTGGGGACAGTCATACTTTGGTGATACTGGAAGTTGTTTTGTCAAGGGCTGCTAATACGGCATCGTTCAGGTATGTCAAGAATCATATGAAGGTTGTGAATGATCGATAGAGGATTCGTCACTCTTAGATAGTAAGAGTTTATGCTCTGCATTTCATTCAGTTAAGTTGATAATGAAATCCTTGGCCAATTTGTACGCATAAGTCGAAAAAGAGTTTTCGACTTACATTGACTTAATAGTGGAATGAAAGATATGATCGATAATTGAGATTGACACTTATCCATATCTCGTGATTGATTGGATCATACTGACGAAGGGATTATAGTTTCACGATAAACGAAAGAGTTTGGTTTTGTCATACCACGTGACATTTTTCGTCACATGTATTGTCCAGACACATTGCTAGATGTCAATCTGGGACGACGGATGTGAATTAGTGATAAATCAAAAGGGTGTTTTGATTTATCTATTTTGATTAGATCAAAATAATAATTCACGTCGTTGGCATATTGATTGGGAACCTAATGGGTCACACACAAAAGGAGAACTAGAAGATTGAGATCCGTCAATTAATTAATTGATAAGTGTTGTACAATTAATTAATTGGATTGTTTATTAATAGACCCGAATTAATTAATTGGATTAATTAATTCATGGACCGGATTTAATTAATTGGATTAATTAAATATTGGACCGGGATAAGTTTAAGAGACGGGTCAAGCCCGTTTGAGTTTATATAAATAAGCTGCTAGGGTTTGTAAATAGTTGATGGATTTTCATTATTTTTGCTAGCACAAGAAAAGTAAATCCTAGTTCCTTCTCATTCTTGTTCCCTGTGTGGATTTCATTAAGGTTAGGCAATTGGACAGTTGTGGGAGGCAGATCAGGATTGCTGGAACTACAAGAATAGCAAAGCAGTTTGCAAATCTGAATAAATGTATAATTTCTATCTAAACACAAAGCAGATCATTGGATGAGAATTGAAACATGTTTAATTTTCCGTCGTGCATGTTAAGTAAATTCCCAACAGTGGTATCAGAGCCTACTTTGTACTTGTTAGAAATTGTTTTGCTTGATTGAGTAATCAAAAGTTGATTGTTTATATTTGTTTCTTGAATATGGCAATTTAGAAAATTATTTTTTTTATTTTCAGAATATGATTTTGAAAAGAAAATAATTTTTGGAACAAAAAAAAAAATAAATAAATAAAAATTGGAGCGGCGAGAGTCGTCGCCGCCGCCACAGGGTGGCACTCCATAGCAGCCGCGAGCACAACAGTTATTTCTTGCTGCTTTTGGCGGCAGAGAGCCGCCGCCCTCCTGCAGCAGATGAAGGTTGCGTTGCAGGCGATCGGCGCCGGCTAGTTCATCGATTTTCTAGGATTTTTAGTTTAGGGTTTGAAGAAGAAACGAGAGAAGTGATTTGGGGACGGGGGCCTCGTGTGCAATTTTAGAAATGTGGGGCTCCATATGCAATTATGAATAAGGGGGTCATCTTACAATTTTTAAAAAGGAGGACTTGTTATGCAAAATTCGGTATTGTAAAGGTCCCTTTATAAAATTGAAAGGGGCCAGAGTGCAATATTTTCAAAAGGGTTTTGATTGCAATTTTGAAAAGTGTTTTAAAATTGATTTTAAAAGTTTTGACCCTAAAATTTAGACCCGATTAAAGTTTTAATTAAAAATGACTACTTTTATATTTTCGTTAAAATTAGATTTTAACTTAAATATTAAACTTTGACCCTAAATAGAATTTTATTTCATTTAGGAGTTTTATCCTAATTTAAAATATTAATTCAAGTATAATTAGATTTTGACTCTAATTTAATATTTGATTAAAATATGATTTTAATTAAATAATTCACCCTAATATGTTCTTCTAATTAGAATTGGATTCTAATTTGACATCTAATTAAAATTAGATTTTAAATTAAATTGTCTCGCCCTAAAATTTCTTCTTGAAATTAGAGTTAGACTCTAGTTTGGTATTTAATTACAATTTGATTTTAGTTAAATAAGTTCGTCCTAAATTGTGGATTTAGAGTTGGACTCTAATTTTGATGTTTAATTAAAATTTGATTTTAATTAAATATTTTCGCCTTGTATCTTGAAATTTGAGTTAGACTCTAGTTTGGTATTTAATTACGATTTGATTTTAATTAAATAAGTTCGTCCTAAATTGTGGAATTAGAGTTGGACTCTAATTTTGATGTTTAATTAAGTATTTTCGCCCTGGATTATGAAATTAGAATTGGACTCCATTTCAATATTTAATTAAAATTTGATATTAATTAAATAAGCCCGCTAATTAAATTAATTGATTAATATGATTAATTAATTATTTAATGATTTTTGATCCATTTGTCTAAATAGTTTAGACGACCTTTAATTGCTAGATTCTTGAAACATACTTGCATATAATTTTAGATATTATATAGGAAACATTTATATGATGAATGTTTATTAGTGGATGATTATGGACTCGACCATGTGGATGCGTTGAATGAATGGTTTAATTCCTGTTGTTTTATGGGCCTGCGAGCTCTTAATTATTTTAGACCTATGAGTCCGTTATTATTATTATTATTATTATTATTATTATTATTATTGTGGGCCTGTGAGTCCAATTTTCATTTAGGCCTGCGTGTCAACTAGTATATGATACAAGCTATAGCTGATCTAATTGAAGACACAGGAAGAGGAGGAAATCATGGAGATGGCGCATTGATAATGATTCAATGCAATACCCCATAGGAATTGACCAACTAGTCTTCCTTTTGGCTCAGGAAAACTAGATAGAATTAGTCTATAATTATCCACACTATTATTTATATGTTTATTTGCATGCTAGATGTATAATAAAATATATGTACTTACTACGATGAGACATTTGCATGTAAAGCCCCTTATTAAAATATTAAGTCATAACTATATTCGCATTCCATCATTATAGTGGAAAACGAGAGTCATAAATCGTCTTAGCTTGTTGAGTACACTCAAGGCTGGTCTATTAGGGATATATTTGACACTATGAAATATTTGATATTTCTGAATGATGGGTTCGACTTAACTAAAAATTATCTTTTGTTGAGTACACTCAAGGAGATAAACTTTAGAGGCATGTTAAGCTAACACATAAGATGTGTGAAGACAAAAAGTTGTCAGCTTAATGATCTAGGAGTTGTATGGAGATACAATTGGTAATAGTATCTACTCAAATATTTTATTAAGGCTTGTTGAGTACACTCAAGGTCTTAATATAACAAATGAGATCTCAGCCCACTGAGAGTCAAGTATGAATTCCATAAATTTATGCGAGAGGGTCATAAATTTGAGTTAAACAGTGGGAGCAAAATTAATTTGATAAAAGACCATACTAAATTAATTGATGCATTTTACATAATATTGTTTTACTTTTCGTCATTTATATTTATTAAATCATGAGTAATCATATGTGGCATACTAGATGTCAACAACCAAACCAAGTTTTCTTGATTGACACTGCAATCTGAGAATTGTTCTCAGGCATGAGAAAATTGGTTATGTCCTTAAGTAGCCTTTTCCAGAGACACCTGTTGATGACTCAACTAAGGAAGAGGTGACTGCTATAATAAACACGAAGATGACGATAGTACTGCAATATGTGTGATGCTTGCGACTATGTCACCTGAGTTACAAAAGCAACACAAGAGTATAGATGCTAACATATGATTTTTTATTTCAAATTGTTGTATGATAATAATCATGTGTGGAAGGATATGAGACTTCCAAATAACTATATAGTGTAAAATGACAGAGAAATCTTCAGTTAGTGCTCAAGTGCTGAACATAATTGTCATTGAGAAATTGTCTCAATTGGGTTCAGCCGTGAACCATGAACTAAGTATTGACTTAGTTCTATAATTTCTGTCAGAGAGTTATTCATAGCTAATTGTGAATTTTGATATGAATAAACTCAAATGCACACTGATTGAGTTGCTAAACATGCTTAAGACTGTTAAGCTCAATATCAAAGTTATGAGTGGGCAAGTCATTGATTCCTCTAAGGATATTAGGAGGAAGTCTAAAGGGGATTTGGGAAAGCATATAAGATGGCTAAGATAGTCAAAGTAAATAATGACATTATCAAATCCACTTGGGTAAGGCCTACATCTACTTCACTAGTTCCTTAGGTATTAGACACTAGATATGGATCTCATATTTGTATAAGTATGCAGAAACTAAATGGAAGTAGACCACTGTACGAGGAAGAAGTTGACCTACACGTCGAAAATGAGCAAATGTTGCTACATTGTTTGTAGGAGCATACTTCTTGTTGTTGCCTTTAAACTTAGTATTGGAATTAGAGAAATGTTAGTTTGAACCAACAAATACCAGAACATTATTTGAATTTCATGTTTGGACATGAATTATATTAATGTTAAGGACAATTATTGTTTCCTTTTATCTCAATAGTTATGGTGAATTACAAAATGACATTTATATTATAAATACTGAGTATTCTATAATAAGTATAGAAATTTAGAAGCATAAAAAGTGATAATCTGAATAACGCCTAAATCTAGCATTGTAGACTCGGTCAACTAATTACATATAGATGTATATTTAGGGTTAATTGATTTTGAATCATTTGAAAAATGTGAATTGTGCCTATTAGGCACAGTGGCCAAATCTCATTTTACTTAAACGGTGAAAAGTCTGCACAATTGTTAGATCTAATACATAGTGATGTATGTGGATCCATGCCGATTAATGCTAGACGAGTTTTTCTTATTTCATCACACTTACTAATAACTATTTCAGAAATGGTCATGTATGTTTGATAAAACTAAAGCATGAAACTCTTGAAATGTTCAAGGGATTCAAGTTAGAAGTAGAGAAATAATTAGTAAAGATATTCTTAAACTAAGATCTGATTGAGGTGGAGATATCTTAAAGATAAAGTTTAGATTATCTAAAAGAGAATGAGATTATCTAAAAGAGAATGTGATTCTCTTGCAGTGAACTCCTTATATACACTACAACATAATTGTGTGTCTGAAAGGAGGAATCGCAAACTATTAGATATAGTGCGATTAATAATAGGTCGTGCAAACCTCCCAAAAGGTTTTGGGGCCATGTATTGATTGCAATGTTCTACACACTAAATCGTGTCTCATCTATGTCGGTCAACAAAACTCCATACGAGTTATGGAAAAGCAAAAGGCCCAACTTGTCAAATATCAGAGTCTGGGGCTGTGACGCTTATGAAGCGGACTGAATTGGATAAGTTTGAGACTGAATCCGATAAATATATATTTGTGGGATATCCTAAACATGTATTTGGATGTCAATTCTATAAACCCACTGAGAAGAAAGTCTTCGTCTCACGACATATAATCTTTCTAGAGAAATAGTTTATTCTAGGAGAGGACAGTGGGAGCAAAATAAAACTTGAAGGAGTTCAAGAGTCCACATATATAGTTGACCAAATAGATGAATCCGAGTTTGATCCCACACCTGCTGAGGGACATACTCTTGATCAGGATATAGAGATACCTGAGGACACTCCGACTTAGCGTAAATCAAGTAGGACCATTCGACCTCCCAGAAGGTACGAATTCACGATTACTAATCAAGTATTATTAATCGAGGATGATGAGCCTACTAGTTACGCATAAGTAAAGTCAAGTGTTGACTTAAAGAGATGACAAGATGTCATGGAATTCGAAATGAACTTGATGTATGTGAACAAGGTTTAGACCTTGATTGACTAGCCTGATGGGGGTAGAAATCATAGGTTGTGTAAAGGAGTTTACACGAAATGTTAGCATGGATGGAAACTTCCACACATACAAAGCCCATTCGGATTTTTTTTGCAATAGTTACATACCATGACTATGAGTTATAGCAAAAGGATGTCAAAACTGTATTCCTTAACGGGAACTTGCAAGAGAAAGTGTACATAACACGACTCAAAAGTTTTGAATCTAAATATGCTTATAAGGTATGTAAGGTTGATCAATTCTTGTAGGGGTTGAAGCAAGCCTCTTGGAGCTGAAATATTCGATTTGATAGAAAAATCAAAAAATTTGATTTTATCAAAAGTGAAGACAAATTGTGTGTTTACAAGAAAATAGTGGGAGGGTTGTCGCATTTCTAATATTATATGTATAAGACATATTATTAATAGAAAACACCATCTTTACGTTTCAATCGTTGAAATTGTGGTTGTTAAAAGATTTCTTCATAAAGATATATGAGAAGCAACTTGATCTATAGAGATAGATCTAGAAAATTGCTTTATTCATTGCAATTTACAGAAATAAAATCTTGAGAAGATTTTATATGAAGAAAATGAACTGTAAGTTCATGGATATACCGATGATAACTTCTAGTCAGACTAGAATGATAGCAAATTTCAATCAGAATATTGATTTACTCTTAAACGGTGTGTTGGAAAGGTTCCAAATAGGTAACCACCGTTGATTCAATAGCGAGAGCCTTATACACTATTGCTTTAGAAGCAACAAATGATGTAGTAATGAGTCAAGAAGTTCATTAATGAACTTGAAGTAATTTCTAACATTGTTGATCACACATATATTTATATTATGATAACAATGGAGCCATCGTGCTAGCAAAGGAACTACGGTCTCATCGATGACCTAAACAGGTGTTGGGATGATACTATCTCATCAGAGAGATAATACAAAGAAATGACGTAAAGAAATAACGAATTCTCACAATTGATAATATTACAGATCCACTGACAAGAGTTGTCACAGTATAAACATAATCATCATGTGAACTCTTATGATATTAGATACATAAGCGTTGGATCTAGTGCAAGTGGGAGTTTGTAAGTGTTATGCCCTAGGTCCGATCAACTTTGGGTATAAGTACTTTTGATATATGTTTAATACATTTATTTTGACAAGATCTATTATGATATTAAATAATAGAGTCTGTAGATTCAAGTCTCGGTAATCTGTTAATCACAAGGAGTTGTGATTGTGAGATACAAATTACATATGATTGAATTTTAAATCATCCATGGTCGTAAGTAATAACGAGATACGGATATAGTTGTTACGGATAGACCATCATGTGTGTCATTCCTTACTTGTGAAGTAAGTAGCTGATCTCACAAGCTAAAGTGTGGTGACACTTAAATGAACACGTGGATTTTTTGTTATAGAACAAAACATTGGAGACCCGCTGGGAGATTCCCCATGGATATCTATCTGAGTGTCAGTGGTTAATCTCTAACGTTCGGTAGTGAAATTGGTCCTTCGACTTGAGATCATCATAGTACCTTATGTGGGGACAGTCATACTTTGGTGATGCTGGAAGTTGCTCTGTCAAGGGTCACTAATACGACATCGTTCGGGTATGTCAAGAATCATATGAAGGTTGTGAATGATCAATAGAGGATTCGTCATTCTTAGATAGTAAGAGTTTATGATCTGCATTTTATCCAGTTAAGTTGATAATGAAATCATTGGCGAAGGTGTACGCATAAGTCGAAAAGGAGTTTTCGACTTACATTGACTTAATAGTGGAATGAAAGATATGATCGATAATTGAGATTGACACTTATGCATATCTCGTGATTGATTGGATCATACTGACGAAGAGATTATAGTTTCACGATAAACGAAAGAGTTTGGTTTTGTCATACCACGTGACATTTTTCGTCACATGTATTGTCCTGACACATTGCTAGATGTCAATCTGGGACGACGGATGTGAATTAGTGATAAATCAAAAGGGTGTTTTGATTTATCTATTTTGATTAGATCAAAATAATAATTCACGTCGTTAGGCATATTGATTGGGAACCTAATGGGTCACACACAAAAGGAGAACTAGAAGATTGAGATCCGCCAATTAATTAATTTACAAGTGTTGTATAATTAATTAATTGGATTGCTTATTAATAGACTCGAATTAATTAATTGGATTAATTAATTCATGGACCAGATTTAATTAATTGGATTAATTAAATATTGGACCGGGTTAAGTTTAAGAGACAGACCAAGCCCGTTTGGGTTTATATAAATAAGCTATTAGGGTTTGTAAACAGTTGATGGATTTTTATTATTCTTGTTAGCACAAGAAAAGTAAACCCTAGTTCCTTCTCATTCTTGTTCCCTGTGTGGATTCCATTGGAAGCTGGACAATTGAACAGCTGTGGGAGACAGATTAGGATTGCTGGAACTACAGGAATAGCAAAAGAGTTTGCAAATCTGCATAAAGGTATAGTTTTTATTACAGTTTCTATCTAAACACAAAGCAGATCCTTGGATGGGAATTGAAACTTATTTAATTTTTTGCTGTGCGTGTTAAGTAAATTCCCAACTTCAACATCATTAGAAATCAAACCAATGGGGAGTGAAGGCCCCATGAAAATATTATAATCTAGTCATCTAGAGACGTCTTTAGAATTCTAGGTGAATACAAAAATGTACAACATTTGACGGTGAAAATTGACTTAAACCAAATCTCAAGTAAACATAAAATGGTAACCAATTCCACGAGTAGGGAAAATGAAAGAATAAAATCCTGAATCTGGGTGGATCAGGGGTACCCATGGGCTCCATGGCCGCAAGGATATGATAATTTAGAGCTCTAAAACAAGTCACACAAAGTGGGGGCGAGGGGGAAGAGCACGAACTAGATGAAAAATTCAGCCACCTCCAGCAACTTCAAGGAAAATTGACATTTCTTATTACCCTCACCGGCACCGGCACCCCTATCCCCATTCCCCACCCCTTCACTTTACGAATTTTTTTTTTCAAACTCTTCGAAATCAAGCTTCTCTTCCATCCCCGTCAACTCTAGATGAATGATAAGACGTTGCATAAGCCAAATTCTCTTTTTTCACCAAATATGATTTCCTGCAAGCACTTTCTCACTCCACCCCCTCTCACTCCAACATATGAAGGTTTAAATCAATCTTCAAACTTTTGGATCCAATGAAAATGAGAATCAAAATAATTAGGCAAAAATGGGGTTTGATTCAGATAAGAGAGGATGCTCAATTTAGGGGGTGAAATTTTAAAAAAATAAAATAAAATCTTTGGACTTCTACGAAATCCCCTCATCAATTTGTTTACACGATTGGCTTAATCAATCAACCAATTCCATCATTTTCTTTGAAAAATCCAGAAAATTGCAAAATACTTACCAATGAGGAGAGAGAAAAGGAGAGAATGCAGATGGTGTCTGAGGTGCTGGGCGGAGTCACTGAGAGGATGGTGGCTGTGATCGAGAGTGAAGGAGCAACCAACATTCGGGAAAAAGAAATGGGAGAAAACGGTTTAAATTAGGGCTCCTGGGCTTTGTACCGAAAATGGGTGTTTTAATTGAGAACAAACGCGGCATGCACTAAAAGCACGCCGTAAATAATGGTCTAATACGGCGTGCAAACGATGCACGCCGTAAATACTTTAAGTTGGTAATTTTTAACGGCATACATATCTAGCACGTCGTAATTAGTCTTTTTTTACGGCGTGCTGTAGATGCACGCTATAAATGAATGTCGTAAAAGCCTGATTTTGTTGTAGTGGCTTCTCCATTTTTGTTAAATTCTACTTGCAATTTATGTTTAGCAATAATCACAACATGTTCACTTCATTTTCCCCGCGTAGGACCTTGTCCTTATTTTTTTTTTTACGAAGGGGCTCTATAATAAAAATATTATCATATGTGACACAATATAAGGCTTACGTAAGTATTAACACCAAAACATAAGATGAACATAAAGAAATCAAATGCAAGATACTTGGTTTAAATATAATGTAAATTGATAGAAAATTCCACACAAGTACTTGAAACAAGATTTTCAGACTGCATCATTGAACGAACATCTTCATGCGTTGGAAAAGAACTCATGGTACACCTATATAAACAAAAACACGTACATGTAAAGTTAATAAGCATACATGGATTTAAAAGCTAATAAAGATGTGTACATAATTAACTTACCTAATTATTAGACTTTACATTGCAAAGTAATTCACACAATTAGTGATACTAGATATTATATTCTAATCGACATCATTTTCTAACACATCATCATCATCATTTGCACCATCCTCTGAATCATCATTATCTAAATTGGGTGAATCATTCTCGTACTCATCTCTAAAATCATCATATTGTTCATAGTTGTCGATGGAATCATAATCTTCCATCGAAGTTGCTCTTTTTCAATTTAGTATGATATTATCATCAAGCGCGATTGGTTCAACATCATCACAGGCAAAGAATTGAGTTTCTAAATCTAGTTGTACATAACTGAATTGAATTGTTGACGAATCATCTTCTTGATAACCATTTGTTTTTCTTGGCTTTGACAGTCATCTTTTTCTCCATTTTCAACTTTGTCCCACAAGTGACGATGAAAAACCTTAATAACTTTCCAATGAGCTCCATTGTTGGGGTCATCAATATACTTGTTGGGCTTGAGAGACAATTAAAATAGTTATATCGAGGAGCTTAGTTTACTGACTTGATAATGAAATCTTTTCTCCTATTTTCAAGTATACTACTATTAGGGTCATGTTTGCTTTTGTTGCTTATTATGACTGTGAACTTGAACAACTTGTTGTCAAAACTGCTTTTTTTCTTTTGCATGGTGATCTCGATGAAAAGATTTTTATTAGTCAGTCGAAAGGTGTTGAAAGTAAGTCTAAACCTGACCATGTGTGTTTCTTAAAGAAACCTCTTTATAGGTTAAAACAGTTGCCATGTCAGTGGTTGGTTTCAAAAGAAGTGAGCTTGACCATTGCTTGTATTACCTGTGCGATAACACCTAACAAAGAGTGTGTTTATTTATTACTTTATGTGGACGACATGCTACTCATTGGACCTAACATGAAGGTGATAAACAAGATTAAAATGGAATTAAGCAAAGAATTTGATATGAAAGATCTAGGACATGCTAAACAGATCCTTGGCATAGAGATTAATTGGGATAGGAACAATTCTTACTTGTATGTACATTTAGCTCCTTACATGTTTAAAATTTTAAAGAAATTTGGCATGGGTGAATGTAAGCCTGCTTCTGTAGCTCTTGAAAATCATTTTGTGTTATCTAAAGACCAAACTTCTGCTATTGTAGAAGAAAAAGAATTTTACGATTAATGTGCCTTACTTTAGAGTGATAAGGTCTGTTATGTATCTCATGGTCTGCACTAAACCTGACTTGGCTTATACTGTGAGTGTGTTAAATAGGTACATGTCTAATCCTAGTCCCAAACATTGGGAAGCATTAAAGTGGTTGTTTATGTACTTGAACAGTACTTTTGATGAATTCTGATAGTGACGAGTGAAACTTAACGGTTGCACGGATGCTGACTATAGTGGTGATCAGGACAATATGAAGTCTACTTCTTATGATTTTACATTATGTGGCTCTTTTATGAGTTGGAAGACCCAATTGCAACATATTATTGCCTTATCTACTACTGAATTTAAGTATATAGCGGACATTGAAGCTATTAAAGAAACTTTGTGGTTTAGAGATCTTCTTAATGAATTGGGTGCATTAAGTGACAATGTGACTATATTTTCTGATAGTCAATCTGCTATTCATTTATGCTAGAATCCTGTATTTCATAAACACACTAAACATATAGGTGTTAGGCTACATTTGATTAGATATGTGGTATCTCAAGGTTTGATAAAATTTGAGAAAGTACATTCTGACTACAAACCTGTAGACATGGGCACTAAGGTACTTGGTAAAGTTTAAAAGTTGTCTCACATTTCTAAACATTGGTAAAGGTACGCGATGTTCAGTTTATTTTGAAAACATACCGTTCATCCACTAACTTGTTTTTCTTTTCTTTACAGGTACATTTAGCATCGAGGTGAAGGTTTGTTGGGTATTATTGATGCCAAATAAACCTTGGGGCAATAATGTAATGGTCGGGGCGATCAACTCAAGGCTTTAAGCTTGCGATTGAGTATAATAATTAAAAGGGGCCTAGAATTACACTGATAGCCCAAGAATCGATGACGGACTAAGAACCCAACATTAGAACCCGACCCATTTAATACCCTAATATTAATCGTATATATATTTAGGTTTTGTGACCTATTATTCATACAATACGTTTGCCTCCTTATTTGAGAGAGAAAGTCGACTGCTCCTTCTTTGTGACTTTGACTTCTCTGCATTTTCTGCTTCTGGTGACTCTTCGTGGCCCTATGCACTCCTCTCTCTGCCGACGGTTTAATCTATCTTGGATAATACCATTCTACCAGGCCGGTAAAAGGTCTGACAGAGCTACCCCTCTCACATGAGGTAGGTCCCATGCGGACCCACCTTATTTAAAAAAAAAAACCCCAAAACACCCCCCCCCCCCGCCCCCCCTGTGTTGTGAGAGGCTTGTACAGGGCTGACAAAATGGCCCTGTACAGGCAGCTCGGTTCGTCTGTCTTTATTGCCTCCTTTGTGCTGCCCTTGTCACTGTTCCCTTCGACCTTTTTGTAGTCTCTGTTCTGCTACTCCTTTTATGGGTTATGGTTGACTCCTTTGTGGTTCTAATAGTGGTTCTCTTGGTCCAATTTGAGGTGCTACTGAGCAATTTTGGGTCTCCAAACTGAGCCCCAAAAAATCCACATTTTCATCAATCCAAGACAAATTGATAAGGGAGTATTGTGTATTACTATAGTTAGATTAATTTTTATCTATCTATTGATTAGATTTAACACATTGTGTTGGTTTAGTTGATAGGTGACAAACTTTTTCACTACACAGCTTCTGTCTTGTGTACTACTCATTTGATTGATGGAAATAGAGCTGGTAGATGACAAGATTTCGAAAAATTTATAATTTTAATTTGATGTCTTGGTTGTTATTGACCCATTTGCAGCTGCATCAAGAATTATCCAACCCGCTAGAGTCAGTCCACCGTAAAATTGCTTTACCTATGTCATCATCTTCAATCCGTAAGTTGGAAACTTTGGTAGTAGTCCATTAAATCTCTATGACATTTGACCTTAGTAAAAAATTCTACAGTCCAAAAAGCAGAAACTTCGAGTTCGTGGAAGGAACATGAGCTCCCAAAAAGGACGATAATCATCGTCAAATATAGGTTCAGGCTCAACAATTGCTTCTACTTTGAAATGGGCCCTAGACTGCCTCATAGGATCTTTATTGTTTTGCTTGTTTTCAATTCTTAGTGGACCCATTGGATATGTTGCTTTATGTTATTTTCTCTCTTTTCTCACTGTCTTTTGTATGTTCGACTCTGGATCAGCCAAAATATGTTTGATAAAATTCACAAGTCTACGACACAATTCCTACGATACCTTTTTACTTATTATTAGACTAATTTAATCTTATAATTTTGTGAAGTTTTGAAGCGTGCACGTGTGATATGTTTGCTCACAAAATCTATGTTAAAGTCGCACTTTCAAAAGTGCAACACTTCAAGTGATGAATTAAACAAGATGGATTGTGTTGGCTGTTGGATTGCCTTATGGATTGTGATGAGAGTTAAAACTCTCATTTCATGCCTCTTCACATTATTCATTCTGACTTTTGGGCTTATGAGGTTTTTCTCCTTCGTGGATAGGATTTCTCATTTTCTAGTTCATCATTGCTTGAAAATATCATTCGAAGCACTGTAAAAATCTATAATCCGTAGTCTGTATTGATGATCTATATGAGTTGTATTGAGGTTTTGAGTGATTCCTCTGATTGTATAGTTTAGAATAAGGTTCGAGAGATTTTCAGTGAGTCTTGATGGCTAGTTTTTTTGAATCTGCACATTTTCTTGAAAGATAAGTCTTCTCGTGCCTTGATCTTTGTAATATTTAAACCATACTGTATGTTGGCTCATGATTTTAGCTTTATAGTGCAACTGAGCATTATTCATTTTATATGGATACTTAACATGGGATTAGGTGTTAGAAACATAACCGAACCTGTAGGGCTTCAGTCGAAATAATTTTTTGTGTTGATTTTTGTTTTTTTTGCAAACTTTACTTTGTGTGTTTTATAGTTTGAGTTTGACAAATAGCTTATACTTTTGTTTTTTTGGGCTTTTTAGTGGTATCAAAGCCAGGATCTTGAAATGCGATAACAGATCTCCTAGAATCTGAAATATTTAAAAAGAATCCGAGCTTTGGTGAGATCTTTACATTTTTTGTAATCTGGAAATTTTAAATTAGGGTTTCTTGATTTTCCCTTGATTTACCTTACACAGATGCCCATGGAGACTAATCTTTGTCTAAAGGCTCCTACGAGACCTTGGGAATATGAGATAATCCAGTATGGGTGTGTAATTGGATGATCTTGAAGGAGAAATCTATAAAACATAGAATTATGTAATCTCTGTTTGTGATTCTTGTGATAAGTCTTGATGCATGTCCATTGTTTAGTACATATTCTTTGCTTAAGTGAAAATTTCGTGTATAATTAGAACTATTATACCTTTGTGTGCACTCCTGTGATCTTAAGTTGATCCTGCTTTATGTGTTTGGTTTTTAACTGTGTGTCCTCACTATTTCTAGTCATCTTTTCTATCAATTTAATCTTTGTGATGACTTCTGCTAAGTTAAAAGTGAGTCAGTATAACGGGAAGGGAATTTTAATATGTGGAGTCAGAAATGAAATCTACCTTGATGCAAATGAGATGTGCTAAGGCCTTGGATAAATACATGGCCTGATATGATCCGTGCTAAAAGAATTGAACTAGATAAAATTGCGTGGAATACTATTTTCTTGTACCTTTCTGAAAATGTGATTATAACCATTGGTGAAACTAAAACTGCAGTTAAACTTTGGACAAAACTATAGGCTCAGTGTGTTACCAAAACTATTCCAGATAAGTCCTATTTGTTGAAACAATTCTTGTCTTTTAAATTGGATCCTTCTATTGATTTGGATGAGAACCTAAATATATTTATCAAACTGACCCAGGATTTAACAAACTATGATGAAAACTTTTCAAAAGATCAATTGGCATTTATCCTACTAAACTTTATTAGTGACAGATATGGAGATCTCAATAATGCACTAGAATATGGTAGGGATAAACTCACTACTTATATCATATTTAGTGCCCTTAGGAATAGCGTTCTTGAGTTAAATCTGAATCACATAATAATCAAACTGGAGAAAACCTCTTAGTGAAAAGGAAAGAGTATTAGTAAATCTAATTATCACTCTAAAAGTTCAAATGATTTCAAAAAGAAATGGGGTTATAAGAACAAATCCAAAAATAAAGTAAAAAACAAGAAATGTTATTATTGTTGTAAAATGGGGCATTTTATTAAAGATTGCTCTAAGAAACAAAAATGATTTGAAAGAAAAAAAATTGATGAAGGTAATACCGTGTTAGCCTATGACAAAATAAATTCTGAAAATGGTTTGTTTTTGGTTAATATGGATATGAACCTTAATCAAGAATGGATTCTTGATTCAGGTTGCTCTTTCCATTTATGTTCTAATAAAAGCTGGTTTTTGGATTTTTAAAAAAATTGAAGGGGGGACAAGTCATAATGAGAAATAATATGACTTGTAAAGTAAGTGGAATATGAACAACTAAGATGTTACTTGAAAATAACAATATTTTACTTCTAAAGGGCACTAGATATGTATCAGACCTTGAAAGGAACTTAGCGTCTCTAGGTATGTTAGATGGCATGGAGTTACATTGAATTAAGTCATGTATATATTAAAATCTTTAGGGGTTGTCACTTGGTTACTTCTACTCCAAAGAGACGTGGTCTACATTTCCTTGAAGCAAAACCATTACTTGGTCTAATAGTCGTAGCTCTTGATGAAAGATTTAATCTTGCCAAAGTGTGGCATGACAGACTTGGTAACATAGGCATGAAATGTTTATAGTCTTTACAAAATAAAGGAGGGTTTGGAAAAATTTACATTGGTGAATTATCTTCTAGGTTACCTCTCAAGATCGGAGAAATAGTCGTTGAGATAGTTGGCGGGTCGAAAGCTTTTTTAATACTTCTTACAACACTCTTCAAGTTGAAGAGTATGAATAGCGGCCAACTAGGTCATATGAATTGGATGATGATGATGAACATCTCCCGTTCTCTAGAGAGATCAAGGAAGAGCCAATTTCGAATAAGTTCGTCTCTCTAGTCATGGATAAATATAGTGGCAAAAGGAGAATCGATGTATAATTTATGTGAATACATGACACAAATGAACGTGAATAAGGTCACCCATCCCTTAAATGCTAAGGTTTCTATCTAACTTTAGATAGATCAACCAAGCAACGGTACAACAAATTGCCATTGGGGTCAATTTGAAGCTGGCCGCAACTAAAGCATGCCTTCTTAGGAGTGTTTGTGGAAAGTCGATATGGGACAAGAGAAAGAAGAATCCCTGAAGAGTTATTTCACGCACTTCATCGTAGAGCTGATAGCTTGCAAAACAATTTCAGATGAGAAGGCAAGTGGTGCCTTATAGAAGAAACTTTCATGGAGATTCCTTTTTGGAGTGATGACTGAAAAAAAAAACCGTCCTTCTACATTCAGCTGGTAATCCTGATCCAAAATGAGATTCAGACGGAGGATACGATTAAAGATAAAAAAAATGGTAGAATGAGGGTGATTCTCGAAAGGCACTTCTATCCCCTATTAACCATGAGGTAAATTTATGTAAAATTTACTGTAGTAAGGATCATGATACGGTTGAATACAATGAAGTAATGAGGATGGCAAAGCAACTAGACCAACGAAGTGGGATACATGAATGATCTAGTAGCCACTCCCATACTCAAGCGCTAGAGGATGGGGTCACAGAGGCAGAACAATCCAACATACATAAATGGACTCTTTGCAAGGATTAGCAGGTAATCAACACTATCTACCACCAATAAGAGAGATTCATACGATCATTGGTAGTCCTTATGTTGGTAGAAAGAACTATGTAGGATTAGCAGGTAATCAACACTCTCTACCACCAAGCTAGAAAATTTCTGGATCCGAGGTAACCTTCAACTTGCACCCCTTCAAATAATTTTCTAGAATGATGATGAACAGGATATTGTATATCCCCACCGTGATGCATTAGTAGTTCAGGCTACAATAGCTGGCAACGACCTCAACCATATGTTAGTGGATAACAACGATTTTGTCAACATATTATTCGAAAGTGTCTTTAGCCAAATGCAGATTAATCACCCCTGGGTGCTAACGTCTGAAACATTTTATGGTTTCACTGGTGATGCTCTGATCCTTAGAGGACAGATCACACTAGCCATGGAGATAGAGGAAGAACCCTCTATATTCTACAGATACATGGATTCTTGATCATGAATAGTAGGTCGGTGTGTAACGGGATTCTTGAAGGCTGCCTTGAAATAGCTAAACATTGTAACCTCTATTCATCACCTATGCATGAAATTTGAAACTCCAAAATCAATAATAATGGTAAAATAAGTTCAAGCTATCATGTGAGAATGCTATCTTAGTGCTCTGAGAAAAGTAACTCCAGGGGCTCAGCTAATTAACACCACCATGGTTGTTGAAAGAAACGTTCTTGGAAATTCTTTTGTAGAAGAGTATGTGATGAGATCCCGGTTGAGGAAATCTCATGGAAGTCTCGGAATGAATTGAAAAAGCCTGGAAAGCCAAATTCAGGTTGTAGACGATAGGATCTTGACCCACAAATTATTGAACCAAGCAACCAAACAAGAACAAAACTTGAAAGACCTCTTGTTTACAAAACCAACGAATCTCAATTTGCGAACTCCACAAAGGGCTTAAAGTTTACAATGAAAAATAAACCTATTTATACTAAAACAATAAATCCTAAGAGAAACGGAATTAAAAAAGTCATAAAATAACAAAACTTGTCAAAACTAAGAATTATAGTGAAATATGGAAACTCGCGCAAAAAGGGAATATTCTCCCAGAATTAGTGCTATTCTGGATCATATCATCTCATTTCTCTTCGAAAGGATTCGACCTCGAATCCAACCTTGAATGCTCAAATTATAGCCCTGTTTCCAATCATGTCAAGAACGTGAAATTGTCCATCTCCTCTAGGATGCAGTTTGGACCTTTTTTGAATTCTTTCTCGCCTCTTTCGTATGAACACCTAATAACTATCACATAGATCAAAGTGTGCTCTTCTCAATGGCTTCATTTTGCAAGTTGGAGATGCTTCAAAAAATGAGTAAACGTGCTTCCTCCATTCCCTATCCTGCTTAGGTGTTTGTAACAATGGCACTGCAAATTGACTCATCTCTCCCATTACTTCACCTTGGTAATTCAACTCACTGCATATAAGTTCCTTCCATGGCAGCTGCTTGACCTCTTCAGGGATCACAGAGTCAACCTCTAGTATTGAAGAAATTTGCAAACTGGGGTAGGCAATAAGTTTGCCTTCATGGACCAAGTCTCCAAAATCCTGCAAAACAAAAATAGCAAAATTAGGGAGGAGATTGTTAGTTCTCACTAAAACCCTCACAACTTCACTTTTATCTTCTTGCAAGCTCACTTCTTACTTTTCTTTTTTCTCTGTAGACTCTTTTTCTTTTCCCTCTTGTGGTTCCATTTCTTTATTTGTCACCTCTCCATTCTCATTTTCACTCTCTATTTCTTTTCTTTCTTGTGACTCTACTCTTTTTCTCACAAATAGCCACCTCACTGTTTTTTCTCTTTTTCCTCCCTTGTTCATTGGTATGATCAACTTGAGAATTAATCATGTCACGAATCTTAGAAAATTCTAGTTTATAATCTAAACCAATCAGCTTACTACTAATATACTTCACAATAGGTGTTTTACCCTCCATTGAATTCCCAACTCCACCATACTTATTAAGATTCTTTTCGAAACCCCCTTTCACACATATCTCTCCTATACCTATAATAGTGATTATGTGCATATCGTTTCCTCATAATATTCCTCAATTCACCCCAAGATTCAATAGGTCTCTCATAATTTCTTCGCCTAGATGTTGTCAACTGATCCTACCAAATTGTAGCATAATCTTCAAATTGAGTTATAGCTAACTTTACCTTTCTCTCCTCAGAGTAGTTATGACCATCAAATATGAGCTCCACCTTTTCTTTCCATGCTAAGTATGCCTCCGAATCACTCCTTCCTCTGAATGAAGGAATTGTTGTCTTGCTATTGCATATACTCATAATTACATCATCTCCAAAGTTATTCATACCCTTTCGCTCAAACCTACCACCTCTATTCCTCATCCTACCCATCTCACCTATCATTGATGCATTCTCATCCAAACCACTACCGTACTCATAATCATCATGCAACTCCCTCATTGGCTCTCTCCTACCCGGTGTCCTTGCATTGGAATGTCCCCTATGACTATTTGACATCGATGCTTCTAACCCACCAAACCTTTCAGTCACATCCCCAAATAATCTTTCAAACCGTCGAATTACCTCATTCGACATCCTAACTTCTAAAATATTTCTACCTCGCTTTTATCCTCTCGTGTATCACTCAATTTCTTGTGATATTCAAATCGGTTGTGATTGAGTTTTGTAATCAAGAAGACTCAAGAAAGAAGAAAAAAGATTTGATGAAATTTCTAATAAGAATTCTTTTAATTCAAGAAAGTGGTTCTTAAATTTTTGGATTGAAATGAACACAATAGATTTTTGGATTTAGACAATATAGTATGATATTGACAACTTTCAGAATCAACAAATTTTTTTTTACTCAAAAACAGAAAATTGAAAACTGCTGAAAATTCTCGGAATTAAATAATTATTTTTTTATTTTTTGATTTTTTTTATTATAACTCGGGAATTTGACTAGAAAATCAGCAAAACAAACGAAACTTAATTTGGACTTTTAAATAGTCTAAAAACAACTTTTGAAATTTTTGGATCAGAGACTCCAAAAATTTACTGGATATTAGAACACGAAGAACAAAATAAAAGACTGAAAAATAAGAAAAAAATAGAACCTGAACCTGGAACCTGAACTCTGATACCACTTGATGAGATCCCGATTAGGGGAATCTCATGAAACTCTCGGAATGAATTGAAAACGTCGGGAAAGTCTAAATTCAAGTTGTAGAGGATAGGATCTCGACCCGTAAATTATTGAATCAAGCAATCAAAGAAGATTAAAACTCGAAAGACCTCTTCATTACAAAACCAACGAACCTCGATTTGCAAACGCCACAAAGGGTGTCTAATCTTTTGATAAGTTCTAAGTTTGAACGCCACAAATATATCAAAATATTTGATAAATTCGAAAGTTCATATAAGAACCATGGAGAGAAAAGTCTCAATTTTTATTCATAATCAATAGCTTAAAGTTTGCAATGAAAAATAATCCTATTTATACTAAAACAATAAACCCCAAGAGAAACGGAATTAAAAGAGTCCTAAAATAACAACTTGTCAAAATTAAGAATTATAGTGAAATATGGAAACTCGCGCAAAAAGAAAATATTCTCCCAGAATTTGTGCTATTCTGGATCATATCAGTATGTTTTCGAAACTATGAATGATGGGTTGAAAAATTATTAGCCAGTAAAGACTACATTGTGAATACTATGAAGGAAGCATTTCACATCAAAGCTTAGTCTAAAAAGTGGTCAAGGTCATTTTGTGAAAGGTGAATTTCTTTTTCCCTATTATAATAGTTCAACTACCAAAGATTAGTCCCGCCAAAGGAAATTAAGGTGATGATGCAACCTATGGAACGAAGACAAGTTCGGACAAAGATATGTTGATCGTTGAAGACGGTCTATAACTTGGTCGTGAGTGAAGAGGGTAAAAAAAAAGCAATGGGGTTACTTGCTCAAACTATGGTGGACGAAGTATTGACTGTGACAAGCAAAGAGATGAATTTCATGTTGGGCTTGGATGGAGAAACAAAGTGGAGAAACTTAATTCAAATGACGGATGGAGACCCTGGCGGGATCAACCATGTGACTGCATTGTTGATAAGGGCATGTGGTCGCATGCCTATATGCAGTAACTCCATCTGCACGTTTGAAGACTTCTATTCGACTGTGCCCCAGGATAACTATGCGATCGCATAGACATAATTGGCAAGCAAATTTTTCCAAATTTTCCGAATTTCCTAATTACGTTAGAACACTATCTTTTTGGTATCTTTTGCAACTTTTGGACTTGAATTCCGTTTTTAACTAGGTTATATAGGTTTCCTATAAATAGTACTCATTATTCATTGTAAAGATAACATTATTCATATCAATAGAGAGAATTATTTTGGGAGCTTATTTGCTTCAATTCCTTGTTCTTCATTGAATGAATTTCGAACTTATCAAGAATTATTTTCTTGTGATGTTCAAACAATCTGAGTGAGATTCTTAAGTTTGTAATCAAGAGGTCCACATATTGTCAGTAAATGTGTTGGTTGCTTGGTTCAATAATTTTGGGTCAAACTCAAAACTTTGTTTTATTGGATTTCTTGGGCTCTAATTCAATCTCGTGTGGGTTTCATAACTACAATTGCTACGTAAGTTTGCATTAGTTGGTATCAGAGTTTGGGCTCCAAAAACAAAAAAAATATTAAGGTTATATCATTTTCTTTTTTGTTTGAATCTTTTATTTTCTGTTCTTTCCATTCTTCACGTTTTTTTGTCTTTTGAGTCTTTAATCCATAAAAGTTCTAAAAAATTTCAAAAGTTGTTTTTGTGTTAATTTAGCACCCAAATTAGTTTTCGTTTCTTTTGCTGGTATCGTAGTCAAATTTTCGAGCCAAAAAACTGCAATTAAAAAAAAAAAAATCAGAATTTACAAAAAAAAAATAATAAATATTATTATTATTATTTTTATTTATTTTGAAAAACTTGCAACACACAATTCTCCTTTTTGAGTAAAAAAAATATATATCAATTTTGTCAAACCTAAAATTCAAGAACCACTTTTTTGGATTAAAATAGTTCCCACTTAAGGTTGTCAAATTCTCTTTTGCTTATTTTTTTCTTTCTTTCTTAAGTCTTCTAAATTACAAGTTCTTACTTACATTTCAGTTCGAATTCTACGAGAATAAGACTTGGTTGAGTCCTAACTAGTTCTTTGAAGCACTTAGACGAAAGAATTAAATAGAAAAGGCAATATTGGTGAGACTATTAGAGGAAAAAAATCAAATTTGAGTGATACACGAGCATAAGCACGTGAGACACATATTAGAGATCTAGGATGTCTGACAGAGACGATTCTACATCAAGCAAGAACAACAATCATGTCGTAGGAGTTGATACTACGGTTTGAAAGGGTGTTTGAAGACGTGAGGGACATGTTGGATAGGCAAGAGGCGTGGATGGAAAAGCAATAATCATTGCTTGTCGATTTACGTAGGGAGTTCCAAATGCAAGGAGATAAGGTAGACAGAAGCCTAGGGTGGAGAATCGTGTAGAATATGAAGTGGTAGTGACATTGATGAAGGGATTTTGTTGGATGCGGAGTTAGGAAGAATAAAGGATATAAGAGTTAGGCATGATATGAGGATAGAGAACCTATTGGAGATGGAGCTGACGGTAGTATGAGCAACATCAAAATGACAATTCATTCATTCAAAAAAAGGAGTGATCCGTAAGCCTAGTTGGAGTGCAAGAACAAAGTGGAATTGATATTTGACTGCCACAACTACTCGGAGGAAAAAAAAGGTAAAAATTGTAGTCCTTGAATTCACCGAGTATGCTATTACTTGGTGGGATCAAGTAGTGACTTCTATGTTGAGGAATCGTGAGAGGCCTATTAATATATGAGATGAATTGAAGGCCATCATATGGAAGAGATTCGTACCTAATCATTACTATAGGGAGCTTCATCGAAAATTGCAAAGCCTCTGCTAAGGGTCTAGAAGTATGGATGATTATCACAAGGAGATGAAGATGATCATGACTAGAACAAATGTAGATGAGGATATGGAGGCCACTATGATTAAGTTTTTGAATGGGTTGAATATGGAAATAGCTAATAGTGGAGTTGTAACATTATGTGAAATTGGAGGATATGCTACATATGACTATGAAGGTGGAGAGGCAATGGGATATCTAGGTATCCATCGGGCTCTTCGGGTTCTAATCCATCTTGGAAACCGAAGTGGGACATTAACAAGGGAGATGGGGCTGTTTCGAAAGGCAAAACAGAAATACCAAAGGCAAATGAGGAAAGTATTAGCAATGTTACACCTAAAGTAGAATCTCAACCATCAAGGAACTGGGACATCAAATATTTTAGGTGCTTGGGGTCGGGACACATTGCTTCTCGATGTCCATACAAAAGGGTAATGATTCTATGAGACAATGGAGAAGTGATGAGTGAAAGTGAAGGTGACTATGATGATGTGCCAGAATTGGAAGAAGCTAGTGATAGAGAAATGGTGGAATATGCCGTGGGCGAGCTATTGGTCATGAGACGAGCTCTTAGTGCTCAAATCTAGGCGAATGACTTGGAGCAACAAAGGGAGAACATATTTCATATGCGGTCATGCCTCAACAATAAGGTATGTAATATGGTAATTGATGGGGGTAGTTTCACTAATGTGGCTAGCACTACACTTATTGAAAAGTTGGGATTATCCTTGTTAAAACATCCTAAACCTTATAGGCTTCAATGGTTGAACGAATGTGGAGAGGTTAAGGTGAATATGAGAGTGTGGGTGAGCTTTTCGATTGGTAGTTATCATAATGAAGTTATGTGTGATGTAGTTCCTATGCATGCCATACATATTTTGTTGGGAAGACCATGGTAATATGATCGAAAAGTGATTCATGATGGGTACAAAAATAGGTACAACTTTATTAATGATGGAAAATCTATTACTCTTGCGCCATTAACACCGGTACAAGTGTATGAAGATAAAATTAAATTGAAACGTGAGGAAGAAAAAACATTGAGAGAAAAAGAGGGCAAGAGAGAAAATGGTGAGGTGGCTAGTTGTGAGGAAAAAAGAGTAGAGCCACCAGAGGGAAAAGAAAAAGAGTCTTTCAAAAGGAGAGAAAAGCCGAAAGTGAATTTTTTATAAAAAGGGGTGAGTTGAAAAGGGCAATAGTTCAGAGGCAACAAATGATCTTGGTCTATAAATAGTCACTCATCAATCTTGAGGAATCTAACACACCCTCCCTATTTTGGCTACTTCTTTGTTGCAGGAATTCGAAGACGTATTCCCGGAGGATGTGCCTAGTGGGTTACTACCCTTTCGAGGTATTGAACACCAAATTGATTTTGTACCTGGAGCTATTATTCCAAACAGGTCTACTTATTGAAGTAATCCCGAGGAGACCAAGGAGCTTCAAAGGAAAGTGGAAAAGTTGATGAGCAAAGCATATGTGAGGGAGAGTATGAGTCCATGTGCAGTGCCAGTGTTACTTGTGTCAAAAAAAGATGGAACCTGGAAGATATGTGTGGATTGCAGGGCCATCAACAACATAATGGTAAAGTATCTTCATCATATTCCTAGGTTAGATGACATATTAGATGAATTACATAGCTCATGCATATTTAGTAAAATTGATCTTAAAAGTGGTTATCATCAAATTAGAATGAGGGAAATGGATGAATGGAAAATCGCTTTTAAAACTAAATATGGATTGTATGAATGATTAGTTATTCTATTTGGACTTACTAATGCATCCATCACAATTATGCGATTAATGAATCACGTTTTGCATGCATTTATATGTAAATTCATGGTAGTTTAAAATGAGCATATAGAACATTTAAGATGTGTACTTGTGGTCTTAAGAAATGAACAACTTTATGCTAATTTTAAAAAGTGTACATTTTGCATAGAAAAAATTGTTTTTCTTGGGTTTATGGTTAGTGCAAAAGGGATAGAAGTATATGAAGAGAAAATCAAAACTATCAAGGAATGACCAATACCTAAAAGCATAACTGAGATAAGAAGTTTTCATAGTTTAGCTAGTTTCTATAGAGTTTTGTTAAGGGCTTTAGCACAATTGCCACACCACTTACAAAAGTTGTTAAGAAAAGTGTAGGATTTAAATGGGGCGTCAAACAAGAACATGTATTTAATACTATTAAAGATAATTTGTATAAGGCACGAATTTAGCACTCCTAACTTTGACAAAACTTTTGAGATTGAATGTGATGCCTTAGGGATATGAATTGGAGCTGTTTTAATGTAGGATAGAAAATTTGATCGCGTACTTCATTGAAAAGCTAAGCAACTCTTAATTATCCTACATATGACAATGAGTTGTATGCCCTTATTAGAGTTTTGAAAACATGACAGCACTACCTTTGGTCAAAGGAGTTCGTGATTCACACCGATCACGAGTCTTTGAAGCATTTGAGAGTTTAAGGAAAGGTAAATAAGAGGCATGCAAGATGAATGGAGTTCATCGAGACATTCCCATATGTCATCCGGAATAAAAAGGTAAAGAAAATGTAGTAGCGGATACATTGTCAAGAATGTATGTGATTTTAGCTTCTTTAAGTGCTAAATTGTTTGGATTTTAATATGTTAAGGACATGTATTCTAATGATCCATATTTTTCGAATATATATGAATCGTGCCGAGAGAGTTGTTAGTAATAGGAACAAATAGTGGGGGGTTTAATGGGTTATTTTGGGGTTAAGAAGACTTAGAGATGATAGAAAAACATTTTTGTTGGCCTAAGATGAAAATTGAAGTTGAACAGGTTTGTAGTAGATGCATCACTTGTAAAAGGGCTAAATCTAAGGTTTTACCACAATGCCACCTCTACTTGTTCAAAATGAACTCCAGGTTGACATTTCTATGGACTTTATTTTGGGTTTACCTAGGACTAAGAAAGTAAGAGATTTGATATTTGTGGTGGTAGATAGATTTAGTAAAATGACACACTTCATTCCATGCCATAAAATTGATGATGCTGCAAATATTGCTGATCTATTCTATAAAGAAGCAGTGCATTTACATGAGATTCCTACTAGCATTGTATCGGATAGGGATGTTAAATTTCTTAGTCACTTTTGGAGGGTTGTGTGGAATAAGTTAGGCATAAAATTATTGTTTTCTACAACTTGTCACCCACAAATCGATGGACAAAATGAAGTAGTTAATAGGACTATGATACAATTGCTACACACTATAGTTAATAAAAATCTAAAAAGTTGGGAAGAATGCTTACCATTCATTGAGTTTGCATATAAAAGGGTCGCGCATTCTACTACTTCGTTTTTACCTTTTTAGATTGTGTATGGTTTTAATTCGCTAACACCTATGGATTTAATTCATTTGCCTGTTAATGAACGAGATAGTTTAGATGGAAAGAAGAACGCTGAATTGGTGAAATCGCTCCATGAAAAGGTAAGAATGCAAATTGAAAAGAAAAACAAGCACTATGCGTCGCAAGCAAACAAAGGCAGGAAGAAAGTTATATTTGAACCCGGTGATTGGGTTTGGATACACTTGAGAAATAAACGCTTTCCAGAGTAAAGAAAATTAAAGTTGCAGCCACGGAGAGATGGTCCATTTCAAGTTCTTGAAATGATTAATGATAATACTACTTACAAGCTAGATCTTCCTGGTGAGTATAATATTTCGGCTACCTTTAATGTGTCTGATCTTTCTCTTTGATGCAGGTAGGATTCAAGGTCGAATCCTTTCGAAGAGAGAGGGGATGATGTGATCCAAGGAATGAAGACAAGTTCGAACAAAGATCCGTTGATGGTTGAAGACGGTCCTATGACTCGGTCACGAGCAAAGAGAGTCAAAGAAGTAATGGGGATACGTGCTCAAACTATGGTGGATGATACATTGAACATGATAAGCAAAGAGACGAATTTCATGTTGGGCTTGGATGGAGAAACAAAGTAGAGCAACTTAATTCAAACCACGAACGGAGACCCTGGTAGGATCAACTATGTGACCGTATAGTTGATAAAGGCATGTGGTCGCATGCCTATATGTAGTAACTCCAGCCTGTATGGTCGCATATAAATAATCGGCAAACGAATTTTTCAAAATTTCGCGAATTTCCTAATTATGTTAGAACACTATCTTTTTGATATCTTTTGTAAATTTTAGACTTTTATTTCGTTTTTAACTAGGTTATATGAATTTCCTATAAATATAGCTCATTATTCATTGTAATGATAAGATTATTCATATCAATAGAGAGAATTATTTGGGGCGCTTATTTGCTTTCAATTCATTGTTTTTCATTGAACGAATTTCGAACATATCAAGAATTATTTTCTTGTGGCGTTCAAAAAATTCGGGTGAGATTCTTAAGTTTTGTAATCAAGAGATCAACATATCAACGATTGTGTTAGTTGTTTGGTTCAATATTTTTGGGTCAAACTCAAAAATTTGATTTATTGGCTTTCTTGGATTGTGAATCAATCTCGTGTGAGTTTCGTAGTTACAATTGCTACGTGGGTTCGAATCAAGCGAGGTCAAATCTACGAACGGAACTGAAGGCGAGGTGGTTCTGCAAAAGGTAATTAAGGCGAGGTCAATTCCGCCATCAAAAAGATATGAAGGCGAGCGATTTCAACTAAGGAAAGTATGATTTTCCCCATAATTCCAAAAAACTGTAAAGGATGACCCTTTGGCCATCCTCTATATCAAATTGTCATAAAAATATCATGTAGCTACACAAGTACGTACTTATGAATAGAAAATTGCGATTTAGTTGTTCAATAATATGTTATGTTACCTGATACAACGGTTTGCACTTTACGAATTACGTTACAAAATTATTTACAGTTATGCAAAATATGGCTCTTGGCCACAAATGGCAAAAGCAGTACAATATAAAAAAGTAAAATAAAGTAACGCGAACTCATGCTTAAACTAAAAAGGGCAAGAAAAGAACCCAACGGCACTAAATGCGTTTCTCTAAATGACCAGGCACACTATTTTGCACAATCATAGTAATAAATTTACAAAGGAATAATATTATAATCTACAAGCCAAAAAACTCTACAGAAGGGGAAAAAAGATATGAAGATCTAAAACCTTTGAAAAACTAGGTGTGCCTGAAAGGAATAAATGGGGCCAATAAAATGACAAGCTCGTCAAGAGAGTCTCCAAACCATGAAATGAGATTTGCCTATTGCAAATCATCATAGTTAGAGCATGTTGAATTTATATAGAAAAGAAAATAGCATATTAACGATTACTTGCAATATGTTCGAAGCATGAAGGAAAAGGGTCGTTGGGTTATAATTTCCAATTACCACGAACGAAGAAAAAACCAAGAAGGTATTTGAACACTAGGAGTTCTCAACGACGGGCATGCTATGTGTTAGGGTTAAAATTGTAATTGGCATGTTTGTGAACAAAAGGGACTAAAATGTATACTTGTAAAAGTCAAGGACCTAGGTGCAATTATGTATAGTTGAGTTAGGGCTTGAATTCGAGTTTGGAACAAGGTTAAAGATCTGCCGCAATTTCGCTAGCTGCTCGCCAACGGATCGCTCGAGCAGTACATGCAGAGACCTCTTCGCTCGACCTTCGGTCGACCTTCACTCGAGCGACAAACCCCTCGCTCGAGCGACAGTCTTTTCGCGCAATGCGCGTTCGCGATTTTGGAAAGTTTTACTCGGCCTAAAAGACTGGTTTTGCCCTACATACAAATAGAGGCAAGGTGTACGAATTAATGACAGTCTTTTTCATTATTCTTTGAGAGAAAAATATACTATATGATTTGAGAAATCCAAGAACATAATACACTGGAGAATTCATACATTCATTCTTGAGATCCAGCAACCCGGTTTTGGAAAATATCAAAGGTTCCATAATCAAAAACACCTGGTGTCCTTAATCTTTTAAGGAACTTACTCTTCCATTGAGATTTGGAAGAGGTAGACTACAAGCACAGGAATAGCACAAGAACATGAGGTTCTTGGAACTCTACTTAGAAGAGACAATAGAAGGAGATCAGGAAATTGGAAGGAGACAGCAGATCAGGAAGCTACAAGAGGTAGATCGGGAAGTCTAGCAGATTAGTTAGACAGTATCTACGGTGGCAGATCATGAGACTAGAAGGAACAACAGATATTGGAGATTGCTGGAATTACAACAGCTAGAACGAGTGAAGTTGCTAGTCTGGAATCACACTGTAATCCATATTGTTTATAGTGGAGGTAACTGCTTGGTTCCGGACTTTTTCCTTTGTTGGGTTTCTCCGTCAACATATTGGTGTTCTTTACTGCTTTCCTTATTAACTGTTTGTGACATTCAAACATAAGATTAATTGGACTTGATTGATTAATCATCTAGAAACTAATTAAAGTGACTTGTTGCTTTGGTTAGATTAATTCCGCACATAAGGTCAAATTAAAAATGGGTAATTAGTAACGGTCTAGCGCTATCCCGTAACTTTCACTATGGAAAAACTCGGGGTAAAAAGAATAAAACCCTTTCTAGGGATTCAATATTTCCCAATGGCCTAAGGCGATAAAGCAAGCAAAATATATTAGAAGAAAGCTATCCTGGCAAACGTGTGGTTCTCCACAGAAAAAAAAAACCAGAATGTTGGCCCCATCTAGCTGGAGCAAGTTGTGAATGGGGCCATATCCAAAGAAGAAAGGGTATCCCAAAAAAAGGATGAAAGGAAATTCGAAGTCTCTTATCTAATGAATACTATTGGATAGCGATGCACCCCGGGGTACGACGATCTACAATTTGAAATGGCTCAGGACACAAAAGTTCCATGTCACCAGGAATGTTGAAACGGATCCTAATATCAACCAAATCCTATTCAGTAAGGTTACTGAAATCCCTGAAACTTCAAAAACGTCCCTCACATCTTCGTTAAGATTATGTAATACCCCAAACCTCACTTGACACACTGGCCCAATATGATTCATGCATTACTTGCTATTTACATTGACATTGTATTTGCATCAATAGTTTGAAATTGTTTTATCTTGTTATGATGCATTTGATCATTGAGGTTTTAAGATCTCTATATAGTGTTAGTCTTAGACCCCCGACCTAGGCTGTGAATCTTATGTTTAGCTATGGTAGAAATTTAGGTTATTCTAGATGTTCAATATTGATGTGTTAAATAATTGTAAACTTTAACGTGTCAAAATCATTACAATATAGTTACACGCTTTTAATTCGGTTAATCTTTGTTACCCTCAACCCTAATTAAGTCTTTAACACATTTGGAGCATGAGGTATGAAGTGACATAATCACAATACAATAATATAGGTTCATGTGACGTTATAAATATTGATGTACAAGTTGTCGAAGTCGGTCGAGAATCGAACGTCAATCGGGTAAGAAATCGAATGAATGGTAATTAACTTTATAAAATATTTTAGGATCCTATGTTAATTAAATTAGGTTGTAGACACACTAAGATAGGTCAAAGACATTTGATTTTCTACTGCAAGGATGGGTGTAAAATCAGATTTTTAATACAAAATCACCTCATGCTTGGAAACACCTCATGCTTGGGCTACATGTCTTTTTAATAGGAACTTTCTTCACTCATAAGCATTACTCAGGACTCAAGCCCCTTCCTAAATAAGGTTGGTGGACCAAAAATACAATCACTTCTATGAAAATAAAGATTCGAGCTTGAACACGATGGGCTCGTCCTACTGTTGCAATTGTGTAATGGGGGGTAGTTGAGCTTATCAACTAGACTAATCGAGCTCGTTTGAAACTCTTTGGGAGTTTAAAATCCTGCTGAGTGTGTTTAAAACTAAATGGATGTGGAAGATTCGCAGACGTACCAAAACCTAGTTAGGGTGTAAAATCACACTAACTAGTTGGTTGAGTTTGGTTAGTTTATAGTTGGGAGGAGTTGGTATGGTTTACGCTTTGGTCATTTTCGTACTATAAGTGCATAGGTAATTAAGTTAAGAGTGGTTACATTGACACCAAAATATTTTTCACTTGCACCACTTTTAATTATAGTAAAAGTCCTCATTTTTTGCTAATTGTTGTACAAATGTCCCCACCATTTTTAGTCGAATTCTTAACTTCAATCTTCTTTGAAATTTAGCATATTGTACGTGATGATAGTTTCTATATATAAATATTTGTCAACGTGCTTTAAAATAAGGAGCAAATATTACATAGCATTTTTTATATGCTCGTTTAGTTGCAAATTTAAAACTATGAGGACAACTCAGTCTTCTTACACCACTTTTTGTATAGAAACGTTATTAAGAATAAGATTTTATAATTAATGTAAGGTTGATGATAAAAAATGTGACGAAAAAGGTTTAAACATAAGTGCAATAAAAAGTAAAGATTGGGTGCTTGTACTAAAAATAAAAGTGGTGCAACTAAAAGAAACCGTGGTGTCAATTTCCTTACCCTTTATGTTAATTAACAAAGTTAACCAATTATCAAATATCGTCATTATTATGGTGAAATGGGTCAATTTAATCCTAGACGTGTATAAATATATAGCCCCTATTTGGTGCACTTTAAAATCCAATCAAAAATTTTAGTTAATTTTAATCACATATCTTATCAACTTTTTTATCAAAATATATTAAAATTTTGATTTTAACCCACATAAAATAGGGACTTAATATTGATGGTTGCCTAAAGAGAGACTAGGACAATTGACTTGAATTTGCTAAAGTTTACGAGTTAAATCCACCAATAGCCATCAATTTTATAGTTAGTGTTATCATGATCACCCAATTTGATTTTATTTCACCATAGCCGACCAATTCAATTTAATTTCACCATGGCTATCCCAATTTCATATAATGATTTAACATGGTCCCAACTTCTTTTAATCATTTTCACTAATTTTAGAAGGAGTGAAATGGTAACTTTGAGAAATTAAAAAAAAAATTAAATTAAATTTTATTTTTCTAACCTTTTTTTTTAAATAAGTTTTTATTTTATTTTTAAGTTTTTCACTTATTTTATTTTTTTGAGGAACTTTTTTTAAAGATAACTTTTGTATTTTATTTTATTTTTCTAAGTAACGTTTTTTTAAAGAGGTTTTTATTTTAAGTAACGTTTTTTTTAAAAAATAATTTTTTATTTCATTTTATTTTATTTTTTAAGTAGCATTTTTTAATAAGTTCTTATTTTATTTTATTTTTATTTTTAAAATTTATTATATATATATATATATATATATATATATATATATATATATATATTTAATGCAAAACTACCGTTTTATCATTTTTAAAATTAGTAAAAATGATGTAATGAAGTTGGGTAGCCATAATGAAATGTTATAAGAAATTAGGCTGCAATGGTAAAATGTTATATGAAATTGGATGTTAATGATGAAATAACATTAAATTGGATGGCACTGGTGATACTAAGTATAAAGTTAAGTGGTCATGGTAAAACAAAATCTAATTGGATGGTGATGTTGATCCTAAGTATAAAGTTTGGTAGTTATTAATGGATTTAACCATAAAGTTTACAGACAGTGCTTCAATTTAAGGATCAAAATTAGGGGCGGAAAAAACGTGCCTTTGGAATTTTCCCACCCCTATTTTTTTTTCCCCTTAAAAATTATTCATAGACTGAATTTTATCGTATTTTTTATATTTAATTATGGAGTGAGATGAGTCAAATTGAATTTTAGTTAAATTCCTGTTGAAAGACTAAAACAGAATCGAATTATTAAATTCAATTCTAATAATCATCTTTGACTTATTATTTGAAAACTGCCATTTAACAAATTTCCAATCGGAAGATGCATTGCAAAGTTTGCTATGAATAATTCAAAATGGTACCCTTAACCTACGCCTTTGAGGTAATATAGCTAGAAGATAAGTAAAAAAATGTGACATCATGTAATACCCCGAATTTCACTTTACACACTTGACCAATATGATTCATACATTATCTCCTATTTACATTAACATTGCATTTGCATCAATAGTTCGAAATTACTTTATCTTATTATGGTGCGCTTGGCCAATGAGATTTTAAGATCTTTATATGGTGTTTGTCTTCAACCTCCAGAACTAGGTGGTGAATCTTACATTGAGCTATGGTGGAAATTCTATGGTGGAAAATTAGGTTAATCTAGATATTGAATATTGATGTTTTAAACGATTGTAATCTTGAGTGTCGGAATCATCATCGATAAAGTTACTCACTTTTGATTCGGTTAATTATAGTTACCCTAAACCCTAACTAAGTTTTTAACATATTTGGGACATGAGGTATGAAGTGACGTGATGACAATGCAATAATATAATGTTCATGCGACGTTATAAATATTGAGATGCAAAATGTTGAAGTCGGTCGAGAATCGGGCGCCAATTGGTTAAGGAACCGAATGAACGGTTAAGGAAATAACTCTATAAATTGTTTTAGGATCCTATGGCAATTAAATTAGGTTGTAGACACAGTTAAATGGGTCAAAGACACTTGATTTTCTACTGCAAGTATGGGTGTAAAATCAGATTTTTACTACAAATCCACCTCATGCTTGGGCTACATATCTTTTTAATAGCTACTTTCTTCACTCCTAAGCATTGATCACGACTTCATAAGACCTCTACTTTACCTTCTAAATAAGAGATTAACTCCTTCAACTCGTCCCCAATTGATTACAAGTGAAAAAAAAAAAAAAGAGCAAAAGAGCCGAAGAGGAGTAGAAAACAAGAAGCTAGAATTTAAAGTTTTGGGCAGCTGAGTTAGTTAACTGTTTTGAGGTTTGTATTCATTACTTTTGAGGGTTTTATAATCTCTTGAAACTCTGACCTTTCTTGAGACTATGTTGGATGTTGTTGGTGAATTTATGGTGGCCAAAGAGGAGTAATTGATTACAAGAATGTTGGATTTTGATACCCAATAATCCCCCGGGCGATGATGTAAACTCGATTTTATATTCAGTCGGCTTTAGCCAAATGACTGAACGGTATATCGACACCATTAATGTAACGACCCAATCAGATTTAGTTTGGACCGCTCGAAGCAGCCTATTATATAATTAGAGTTGCTCGTGGCTCGACCCACTTACTTGGACGGCTATATTGGTACCCACACATGAGCAGCCCATTATTCTTAGTGATTGGGCCTTACCTTGTCTTGTTATTGGGCCTGTGACCTACCTTACCATATATTGTGAGCCCTCTTGTGTTATAAGACTTGGCACGTCTCTGCTCTTCCTTGTGCTGTCCACTTTGGCCGCCCCCTCCTTCTCTTTGTGAGATTTCTTGGTTGCTTGTTCTTGCAACCTTTGTGGTTGCGTTGTCTTTGTGACACCCTTACCTTTGTGGTTTATGTGTGGGAATACAAGAAGCAACTGTAAGTGGATCGTCGGTGTTGGAAGTTTTGGGTCGGATTCTTGGTGGTGTCGATTGGAGGTGAACTGAGCCCGGTTATACCTTGGTGGTGGTCGGTTGGTGGTCGGTTTCAACCCTACAAAGAACATGAAGGAAATTAACATGGATAGAGATTTGATAGTTGCTGAATTTTAATGATTTAACCTTTGATTTTAAATAATCCCTTGGGTATAACTTGTATTTATCACTATGAAAATTTCTATATAAGAGTGAAGAAGTATAGAAATGATCTTTAATAGTTTAGAATCCGATTTTAGTAGTGAAATCCAAGTGAAACTCAAAACAGCCATGATGAAAATCTGATTCAATGTTTGATAAAAGGGACTGATTTCCAGGTTGTAAATCCTCTACTTGTGGTAACATAATAACATATTTATCTGCACGTATATGTTATATAAGTGTGGTAAAAGTTTGGGAAGGAATGAATGTGATTAAGGGTGTGAAAAGATGGATGAAACGGGACATGGAAACAACTAAAACTCAAAAACAGATTCTGTCCAATTTGATAGTTTTCGTAGTTTCAACCTTTACAAGTGCACTAATAATCTAAGGCTTCGAAAATTAATTTTAATAAGTGTTAGGTCGTTAGAGACAATTAGATGACGTTGATCGTAATTACACTAGGAAAATAATGGAATTTATGGGATTGTTTTGGAGTACAATTGGTAAGTTGAAGCAATAATATTTTCTGAACTATTTTGGCATTAATGTTCATAATAAGGATCATGTGTATATTAGTGTTCGGACAAAAACCATAAGCGTACGGATCGTTGACAAGTAATATAAATCAGTGAGTTTTGAGTTTATCGTTTCCACGAGGAATAAGGTCTAATATCTAATTCAATAGCTTTTATCAAATTCGACGTCATGTGATATCAAAAGGGATTATTTCTATGTTTTCTATAGTAATCCTAAATAAGAAAAGTAAATAAAATATTTATTTAATATGCGAATGTTTGTATTGGAATCTTGAATCCCCTATTGTCATTTAATTCAATTCTCAATTTGTAATCTAGTAAATTCATACAGTCAAGACAATCGATAATCCACTTTTGTTTAATATTATTTTCTAATAAATATTAAACTTATTTTTAGCACACCCCGATCATATTCCTAGTCCGAATTTATATGAAAAACATGCATTGATTCACATTATTTATTATACATGATTGTACATACCATAGACATCATTCCTAATACATATTGTCTATGTGTTGATTTTGCCGCATTATAGACATATTGCGAGTATTCCTACACTGCAACAAGCAACTTATTATCCAATTGGTGATCAAACAATCAAACAGTTCAATGAGAATGCAAAATCAATCAAGAAAAAAAATAATAAACTAATTGCCTTGAATTAAAATGGACAAAAAAATAGGGTCATCATTCATCCAGTACAACGAAAACTTAGCCTACCACTCTTATGATTAAATTACACAAGAATACTTGGGGAAACATCACGCAGAAATAAGAAAGTTGGAAGAAGGAGAAATTCACATTCTTGACTTAAATCTTGAAGTTGGGCTATGAATCTTCAAAATCCTGAATTGATTTATAGACTTGTTCTCTGCCTCCAAAATATATGGAATATGATGAAATTTAGGTCGAATAGAGGTTCTCCAAGTTATAGTCGAGTTTTGGTAATTAAAGGATGCCAAAAAGATTGCATTGAATTGTTACAAAAACAAAAATAAGGAAAATCGGATTTTTTCATTTTTGTACTGAGACGCTTGCCTAGGCATATCTAGGGCCCACTGTTGGCTGGTTTGGGAAGCCTCAAGTACAGCATTTTTGGTTGGGGCGCGCGTCTTTCCTGCAGATGATTGCGCGCACCTACCCAATTTTTTTTTTTTTTTTAGTTGAACAGTTTTTAGTATTTTTGTTATTACATTCTCTATTGATATTTGATTGATGTGATTCAAATTGTGATAAAACGGTATCTCAGAGGGCTGTAATTATTTTAGAAATATCATCTTTCAATTCGAAAGTTTGTTATGCCAAAATTTGGTCTCAATATGAGATTAAAAATCGGAAGTATAATTTTTTCAGTTAAAAGTTGATGTGTGATAATATTTTGACTATACTTCATCCGTTTGACTTCTCTCATCATCCAGTTGACCCCTAGAGCTCTCAAATCTTCATCGTGAGTTTTGACGCAACTTTTTACTAATTGTACTTTAGTCCCAAAACTTTGAGTTTGCTTCACTTCAGCCATTTTCTCTTGCAATCTTGTTCCTTTTATCTTCCAGTTATATCCATTTAAATCATTGGTACCTTCGATCTTCATTTCATTGCCTATCTCATTTATGGATTGTTTGCAATTTAGTCCTCGACTTTTGGATTTCGCCATTTTCACTGCTTTTGCATTCTTTTCTCCAATTGTTCATAAAATATCGAGGTTTACCTACAAAATGCAATACAACACAATTTAAGTAGTATTTTATCCAAAAAGAGAGAGATTAAAATATCATCATTTAGGATCTCGAATAAGTGTAGAAACTACACTTATCAAACCCACAAACTTAAATATTTGTTTGTCTTCAAACGAAACTAAAACCTAATAAACATACAACACGCAATGCTAATTACCTAATTGGTGGCAAGTCAATCAAGCAATGCAAAAATATTTAGCTAGCTAACTTGACTTTTTATCTCAGGATTGAAATCATAATATCAAATCTATGCACAACTTCAAATATGTTCTTTCATCACTTGTAAGATTCACCCACCCCATACTTATTCTTTTCGTTCTTCTCAAGTGTGTAACCTAAGATTGAATTTTTATACTATCATCACCTCTTAGTTTAGGTAAATCTCAAATTGCAAGTCAATATGTTAATAAACAAGAATTCTTCATTGTTTGATTGCTTCAATCTCTAGAACTCAACTAGGCTAATAATTCCTTATCAAAATCAACTTTTTTTCTTAAACAAGTGTTCGTTACATAACCAAGGTATTCAGTGCATCTTCTGTTTCATGCAATTGCTTTTTTTTTTTTTTTTTTTTTCCTTTTTTTCTCAATTTTTATTTCAACACTTTTTTTTCTTTATTTGTAGCATTCTCTCCCTTAAACTTTTAAATGACCCATTCAGCGAGTTTTAGGTCAATAACTCTCAAAACAGTTAACTTTAGGGTAACAGATTTTAACACACTTGGGTCATCTCCAATGGTTGCACCATTGCACAAAAATAAAAAATAAAAATAAAAAACCAAATTTTGGAGCAAATGGTCTCCAATGGAGCACCAAACTTTGCACCATTTTGCACAAAAATGGTGCAAAGTCAAGTTTGCCCTTTTTTTCTATTTATGAAAGCAATTGATGGAGGGTATTTATGTCATTTGTATTATATATTTTTAAATACAATAATTTTTACTATTTTTATTATTATTATTATTATTATTATTATTATTATTATTATTATTATTATTATTATCAATTTGAAATGTAAAGAATAATAATTAATGAATTAATTAAAATCAGAATACAAAAAAATTTAAAATACAACAAACACGATTATTTAAGTTAACACAAAATATATTACAACAATCATACGCCTACATTAATCTAGTTTTATTTAAAGAAAACGATACATAAAAATAAGTGCATTGTTTATTTAAAGAAAATGATACAAATTTTAAGAATAAAATTGCAATGATATTTCGACTTTGTAATATCATAATATTGAAATTCGTATTTCTACTAATTGTACTATATTTTTTATATTTGTTACAAAATTTAATATTTTCATTAATTTAATGTAATTATTTATTTAGTAATTTATTTATTTGTAAAATAAATAAATAAATCGTTACGAATAAAAAAGAAAGAGAAGAAAATGATTAAATACCGTTCATTTGGTGCAGTGGTTGGAGATGAACTTTAGTTTGGTGCAAAATTTGGTGCAGCACTGGAGATGGCCTTATAGACTTCATAGAGTCATAGAGGCTACAAAGAGAATTTTCAAATAAAATAATTTTTTATGCATTGATTAGTGTAATGTCCCCATATTAAACACATAATTATCCAAGAAAATCGACTTCTAACTTGAGATTTTTGTCCAATTTCATCTAATTGACCTTAGATAATCCAAAAACCACCACTTGAACCTATCCAATTATGTAATCAACTCACTCCTACACAATACTTAACTTAATTCACGTGCTTAATATATATCAAAATTCATATGGAAAAGTAAAAATTAACTTAAACATGCAACTTATTCACAATTCATAGATCAATTCCTAATTCAATATATTCACCATTGCCAACCAGGCCAACAAATTCACACAAGCACACGGAAAATGTTTTTGGAAAAATTATTTTTTTTAAAAGTATTTTTCTAATATTTAAAGCAATAAAACACCCAAAACAAAAGAAAACTCATTTTTTCACCCCAAAACTTGAAGTAGACATTTTCCCTGATGTCATAAATCCTAAGATCGCATATGAAGAGGTGGAGAAGAAAATGAGGAAAATACTGCCCTGATATGATGTGAAATTCAATGGCCTGCTTTTCGTATTGCTCTCTTTGTCTCCTTGATCAATGTTGGTTTAAGTGTATCGTGACTTCATGTTCCTACACAATGCAGCTAAATAAAGTATTAAGGGTCAAAAAACCTGAAACATGTGTTACTTAGCACAAACATCTAATAAACCAACTAATATATCGAGGACATAAGGAGAAAAAGGGTATGGATGATAAGTCCCTAAAATTTAATAAAAACTAATCTAGATTATGTTCAACTATTCTAAATCTAAAAACAAGAAAAATAAAAGGGACAGGGGTGTTAGGTTGCTTCCCAATAAGTGCTTATTTAAAGTCCTTAGTTCGACTCCTATTTTCTAAGGCTCTTCATGGTGGCCTGAAAATGGAAATTTTAGTTCTGTAACTTAGACACTGGTTGCACTTCTACGGTTCACCCTTGACTCTCCACACACTCAGGTTTCCATTGTTGTCCAATTCTACCTTTATTTAGTCTGTACTTGTAGCTCTCCCAAAACAGTTGACTTTAGGGCAACAGATTTTAACACCCTTATGTAATCTCCAATGGTTGCACTGTTGCACCAAAAAAATACCAATTTTTTGTGCAAATGATCTCCAATGGAGCACCAAACTTCGCACCATTTTGTACAAAAATGGTGCAAAGTCAAGTTTGCTATTTTTACAATTTATGAAAACAATTGATGGACGATATTTATGTCATTTGTGTTATATATTTTTTAATATAATAATAATAATAATTATTATTATTATTTACGTTTAAAATAAATTTAAAATATAAGAAATAAAAATTAATGAATTAATTAAAATCAGAATGCAAAAAAAATTTAAAATACACAAACACGATTATTTAAAGTTAACACGAAATATATTACAACAACAACCATACACCTGCATTAATCTTCTTTTATTTAAAGAAAAGGATACATAAAAGTAAGTGCATTGTTTATTTA